>WOFM01000210.1:2152911-2391123 GCA_011428145.1 Ericerus pela
ATCTTTTACATTCTTTTAGCTGGCAACCCGAATTAGGGCGAAAAATTTACCTGGGCTATAGGTGCCAAATTCATAAATCCCCCTCTGACAGTGATCGGCATCATTTTACAAAGTACACAAACATGGTGTTTCAAACATATGAGTTTGGATATGGTTTATGATGTCTCACAGTTTTTATTGTGATAAGAGTATAACTGTGTCGAAGAAAACTAGCCGCAATGCATGAACAAAATTATTGGTGGTGGCACAAATTCTCGTGAAATACTTGTTCTCTCATTCGTTATTTGAAACTGAAGTTTAAATTTAGAACTATATCTGATATTGGTTTTTTTTTTTTCTTCAAAATTAAAACAAATATTTGGAAGGTACGTGTTTTTGTGGACTCGTACGCTACTCCGAACGCGACGTCATTGAAGATAACTGCATTTTTACAGAAATTCTTGGTTGAAAAACAAGTTGAAAAGTTTTAATGTATTAATACACAAGTTAGTAAAATTGACGTACCTACGTATAAGTATCTCTAGATTGCTACAACAAGGAGTTCAACATTGGTTGGAATTTCATGCACGCTCAACAGCCCCTACTTTAATCTGTTACAACAGTACAATATGACGATTGTCTTAAAAGGCTAATCGTTAGGTACTCCATATTTTCTCAACAATTTCTTAAAATAATATAGCTACCAATACAAAGGAGAAATCAGAGTTCAATTCCGCTTAGGTACAGATATGTTGAAAAATAAAGAATTTGAAAATAGTTGATCTTTTTGAACTTCTGAAAGACTCAGATTAAAAATGAGAAAAAAATGTTCTGGGTTCATGAAATTTAATTTTGTTGTGCAGTTCATTTACCACTATATGTCCAAAATTATTTTTCATTAATTGATAAAATGCAATGTTAATAATAATTCGTTATCTAGGTAGGAATGTCTAAGTGTATACCTACTTCTTTTTCCAGTATAAGTATTTGTACTTTTGATTTTTCTTAAATGAAAATTGTGGTATACACCATGGGTAGGTACAAACCATCTCCAAACACACGCACAATTTTACCTACAACACAATAGATAGGGAACCGAGGTTGCAAATCACCAACTACATCTGGTGATTGTACAGAATCCTAGCCTAAACCTGCATAGTTGGCCAGGTTGTCGTTTCACTTTTTTATACTATGTATTTAAAAATAAGCCAAGACCGTGCATCCGAGGTGGTGCTCAAATTAAGGAAATCAATTTACTTTACCGAGGTTTTGTCCGAGGTGGCCCATAGTCAGTGAAAAATTAACATATGATCGTGGAAAAATACATCATGTTATAATTTGAAAAGAATGGTAACACAAAAAGCAGAACAAAATAAAAGTTGCCTGTTTGAGAAGTAAACGGTGGTTGAATGGTGCAGCAGAAAAAAGTTTATATCGTGTGTACAGAAACTGGCTGCTCCGTGAAAAAATTAGAGAGAGGGATTAAGCTGGTTATTAATAAGATATGGTACTGAGGTACATGGAGATGGGAAATATAGCCACGGCTAAGGAGTTGAATAACAGTGGTGTAAAGGGAAAAAAAAGATGATCGTAATTAGATTAATTAGAGGGAGAAAAAATCTTCAACGTGAATAAACCTAAGGTAAGTGGTTAGTCTGACCGAGTCATTTATTATTTGGGGGAATAATTTTGATTTGAATTTAATTATAATAGTTGAAAAAGCGTCCTCGAATGTGAAAAAAATTAGGGGTATTTTAACTTGCTATTTTGTTCATTAATATTGTGATGATTGGCCGTGCCCATCAAGGTCAGTATATTTTAGAATTAATCTGTGAATGAAGAACTGATAAGAGATTTTTCTTTAGACATGTTTTTTCGGTATCTTAATTTCGAGTTATATTAGGCAATGAATGAGATAAAGCAACCTATTGATATGTATTTATTTTAATCAAGCATTATAAAAGTTGATACGGTTTTATTCTCTCACGTATACAAATGTGTTTATAATATGATTAGGCTAATTATTACTAATTTTTAACGAATTGTAAAATCAATAGGTACAGCGAAAATAATGAATTATTTAGATTCATATTTTATTTAAAGTTTTTTTATTTTTATTTAATGATATAACCAAAAAAAAAAAAAATGCAGTAAGTTTAAAAACTTTAACTCAACACCCTCTCAGCTAGAAAATGTAGTTTTTCCAAGGGCGGAGATAAAAGCGGTGGAGTCCTGGTGGTCCGGACCCCCTTGATCCAGAAAAAAAAGGCTTGACTTATAAAAATAGTGTGCTTTTGTCTTCTTTATTTCTTGTTTTTGGTTTGTAGCAAAAGTGACTAATAAGAATATGTGGACTTCCGCTTATAACGGAGCGCATATGTACGCCCTTTAGGTTTTCATTAGCTAATTACAACTGAAATGGGTAATAAGTTGGCTTAGAATATTACTTTTAGATCATAAATAATGATTATGTTAAATTTTGAAGTCATTATGATTGAAAATTAAGCAGACCCAAAGTCAGAATTAAATTAAACATATCGAAAATACTTTTCAGCTGATCTACTCCAAAATTGATTTCATGTTACAATATATTATAATAAATATTTATTTCAAATTTCGTAGCTTTTGGTAAAAAATTAGCCACTCTATACATTATACTGATAAAACCTCCAAAATAGGAACAAAAATGGCGGTACTGGAAGTACCATCTGGTCGATACTCACTAAAATCAATAGGTATGTCTTGTCCTTGGTTTGGTATCAATGTTCGTACCAAATTTTCTGACAGTGGGATAAAATATAACAAGAAAATGGAATATAAAATATGTTCTAGGTATACTTACCTACCTATATGTATATGTATATATATATATATATATATGGTATTATGTTTCAGGAAAAGTGAGAAATTCCTTCATATTTTAGGCAGAATGTGAAAACATTGACAAATTATACAATTATTGACTAGGTAGGCATTTCATGCGTTTATTGTTTTATTTTCAGAGAATTAAGCCTAGTAAGGGTACAAATTGAGCTAGTTTTTTATTTTTCTCCTGCAATTTTTCTGAACTTTGAAATTAGTGGTTCTTGATATTTTTTTTTAATTTGTACTTCTTTCTCATGCTGACATTTCCACGGAGAATAACCAACGTTTTTTTTTATTCCTTCTTTCACTGTATCTACTATAATCTCCTTCTTCTAAAAATAAATCTAGTAGGTAGCATTTTTTCCAGTTGATTTCTCACTGTCAATGGATACACTTGTTGTCTTGAGGGAAAAAAATTCTTACTGATTAAAATGTATCATGTATGTATTCGTCTCTCCTTTAATTTTTTCAGAGTCCAGTGTATTACCTTCTCAGTGATAAAAATTTTAAAACCATGAGACAGAGTATTCTAATAATAGATACATTGAACAAGTTTTTCTTCTTTCTTTTTCAATGCTGTCTTCATCATCTGCAGCAGCTTTCATGTACGTTTTTTTTTTTGATTTTTCTCTGTATACAAATATAAAACATAACTATCTAGAACATAGGTATGCATTTCATTTCATACCATGGTATTTAAAACAATTAAAGGGTAAAATGAAAAGAGTAATGAAATGAATCAATATAGAATGCAAGTTGAGTGAACTTCTTCCAACCAAAATTTGAACAGGTTAAGAGTGTGGTAAAAATGAATATAGCTCTCCACTAAACATGAAAAAATAACCACTTTTATTAAGTATTTGCCTTCATTTTTGTACTTCATTAATTCAATAAAAAGAAATCTTCTGCGACTTGTAAAAATTTAATTCTCTTGAAACAAACTAATTTGCATAATTAATTCCATCTATCATCTCGTACTTAATAATTAATTCCATTTATCTTTTCGTATAATTAAGAAAAATTTGGAACACTTTCAACTTATAACTAACCTTTTTCCTTTCCATCTTTATATTTCTATCAAAGCTCGTCTACGTAGCAGTTTTGTCACCTGGATGTCGATGGTTGGAATCTCAATGCCGATGAAAAATTTATTATAAATTAAATAAAAATAAAATAAAATTAGTATCCAGTAGAAGAAGTTGTTGTGGAGTGGGGAGAGGGGAATGAGACCATTCTGTACTTAAAGAAATTTAAAAAAGTAAAGACAATGGAAATACAGGGCAATGGAAGTAATGGATAATAAAAATTGGACCTATAGGACAATAGAAAAATAGCCTATATACGATGTTTCAGATTGTTTTAAGACTGTATATTGGGTAGAGTACCTAACATGCAGTCAAATGGGTTAATATGTGCATAAATGACCTGCGTAAAAATGGGCGTAAACCTGACTCTAATTTATATGTTAAAATACATTTTTCATCAGTTTCACAATATTGGAGAATTGCCAATTTCTTTCATAAGAAGTCATTTTTCATTATCTTGAAAGATTGAAAATCAACAACATATGTGCCCATTATTATGGTAAGATAGTCAAAGTGTAACTGAGAATTAAATAGAAATGGAATTACCTACGTATTTATAAATTTTCACTAAAACCCTACAACTGAGAAAGTTACAATTGGCTTTGTCATCTGTTATCATAATAGCATGAATAACTGTATCCTGAGGTAAATAATCTTACCAATTGAAAAATATTTTCACATTAATGAGAGATTCTTTCAGAGGTGGATTTATGAATTTAGCGCTCATAGGCTAGGTAAATTTTGCAACCCAATTCAGGGTTGCCAGCTAAAATAATGTAAAAGATTATTAAAAAATATAATATTGTCGATTCGAAACATACAAAAAAATTAATTTATCGCTCTTTTTCCTTTGCGCCTGTAGGCCGTGGCTTCAATGGTCTCTTGGTAAATCTGCAATTGGATTCTTTTAGACCATTTGATTGATACGAGCAATCTAAAGCTATAATACGATTCCATAAACCATAATCGATGTAACTCGTTAAAGTTTTTACATTATCTTCATTTTTCTCATCGTAATATGAAATTTTGAATTGTTGAAACATGTGATATAACATATCATATCAAATATTTGCGTTGGGATATTAAAATGTTCACGATGATAGTAAACATTAGTTCAGTACAACTTGACAACTCTCCAAATCACAAAGATCAAACAAACCATTAGGTATCAGCTGATAAATATTATTTTTATTACGTTGCATAGCAATTAGAATATATTTCGTTTTAGAATACGCTTCAGTCATATCCCACGTAAAATCTGTACACCTGTAGGGGCATTATACCATTATATATCAAATGAGAATAACAGTTCATAATTTACATTTATTTAAATTTTACCTCTTATTTGTATCTCGTACTCGATAGAGAATTTAATATGAGGTACCTTCCAAATTATATCTGTTAAATCTACTTTAAAGGTTAAATCAACAGCATCTTCTGGCTTTATCATGAACATGTTATCAAAAGCAGATGAAGTTTTGGAAAATTCTAGTCTCTGGGGTACCTATTTGATATAAAAACTTTTTGATATCTTCTAGAAAAACCCATAACTATCGACATTGGTGTAAATACTTGAAAATTACCATTTACCTATATCTTTTTTTAAACAATTTTCTTTCTATACAACAAATATCCAACCTGCATGATAATGTTGTTTATCTTCTTCGAAAGAAATACGACCTTTCATTAGACATGTTAAGTCAGGTTTTCGAAAACAATAGATTTTGCTATCTTCAATAAAATAATAAATCCCATCGAATAAATTCAACCATAACCATTTGCCCCAACGTTGTACTCTTGGTAAAATCAATTTTAGTCATTGCTTTTTTGTCTTTATCCAATAATCTTACTTTTCCTCATAATTCCAAAATACTTTTACATTAATGAGTACTAATATAAGGTCTTTATTAAAAACAGGTAGTCTAGGTACTGGAAATTCAACTCTTGAATTATTAATATTAACTGTGTTAGTTAAATTTTATCCTTAATAAGGATCTTGGTAATTTAGAGGTAGGCCTTTAGCTCTAAGTTACAGATCCAAACGAACTTCAAAAGTGATATTTTTGTAACTATCACACCAGATGCATGAAATATTTTTTGAAAAATTTTCAAAATTTGACCTACCCTGGTACAAAAATTTTAGCTTAATTTTCAGGAATCCAAACTAACTACATCAATTTTTTTTTTTTCAGGTAAGATTAACATTATATAATAATGATATCATTTTCATCGATAATACTCTTTAAAATGTCATCTTTATTAGGTACTGGGGAGATATTCTTCTAACGCTTCTCGTCATTCTGCCACTTAAGCTGTCTAAGTAAACTTTAACTTGGTAGATGGTTTTGTGAAATTTTTGCGGAACTTTATGCCACGTAAAAGAAGACATGAATGGCACAAGTGGCTGAAATGACATAAAATGTTAATGGAATATTTCTCTATATCTTACACCTTTTTCTGCTTCGACAATGGGGTAAATTTTACTGGCACATAATAAACCTTTGCAGTCTTGAGTTTCACATAATGTAACATAGCGTATATTTGATGTGTTGGTCATCATAAAAATAGTAATAAAATTACTTTTTAAAACTGTGCGTGAAAAAAATCAGCAGAAAGTAATGAAAGTTAGAGAGATATACACAATGTTATCAGTATACAGCGGTAATAGCAACTGAACATTTCTTTTACTTACCCCTTCACTATTTTTGAAACAATACAATGAATCCAGCCTAATTTAAACTCATTCTTCTTAACATACATAAGCCTTACAATTTTATTATATAAGAATACCAATCATCATCATCTAATGGTGAAAAATATTTATTAAAATAAAAACAAGGAACTGAAAATCTGTCTAATTTTTTCCCCTCCTCTTTTATAAACTCCATCAGAATACCTATTTTTTTTTTTTAAATTTTATTTTTTATATGTACCCATTTGTAATATGCGGGTAACTCTAAATCTCTGATGCTCTTAGCAACAATATTGTTTACTGCACCTTCAAAGTAAATACTACCCCCATCACGCCAAATATGTGTGGTATTATTAATTTTTTTTTTCATAGTAGATCCTCTAATGAGTCTGCTGCGTCAAAAATTGGAGATCTATAATTCTTTATTTCTTTTCTCTTTCACATTCAAATAGGTGACGATTAAACCTCTAAATTCTCCTATTTCCAAGTTTGTATATAACCCTAATTGTAAGAATATACCTTCTTCCATACGTTCAACTTTGTATAATTTATACAGTTTTAAAGATTGTTCGTAATTAATATTATCAATCATTTAATACTTGTCTAACATTATTAATACGATTAACAGAATTCGTAATTAATGAAAAATAGTGAGAAAATAGAAGAGATGTTATCAGTAAAAGGCAATGATTTCTACTGAAAAATATGAGAGAATATATTTTGTGTTCATAATTGTTTGCTTAGAAACTATAACTGTATATAGGTAACATAAATAAAACAAATTACCTAATTTCTACATTTTAGAATAAAGAAGAAAAATAAAAAAAACTTTAAAATGAGTAAAATCAATGGAAGATCTTACCATATTGTGATGTTTCTTAATATTATATACAATGAGGTATATTAGAGCCAAGAAAATGTGGTAAAACAAATGTATTAATGGCTATCTCCATAAAAAACCTCTTATCTCAATTTATCTATGTTTGAGAACGGTTGTGGGGAAAATACAATACTCGTATAAGGTACAGGAGCTCAAACCCCTTAGGGACAGTCACCACCCAAAGGTTGGCATATTCTGTCTCTATGACATTAAACGAAATAATACACCTTTGTTTGTATGTTCATATCTGTATGTACCTATTTACAGGTAAGATACATTATACTGGCTATGACAAATTACCTGATAAGGATCTTAGCGATGTCACAGACTGACACCAAACATGCTGCATTGTTTCTTATCACCTTACAAAGAGAAGAAATGATGTAAACTATGACATAATACCTACCATACGTATATGCACGTATGTATGTCTATGTGCATGTGCCAAATCCAGTATATAAGCTCACAAAACTGGCTACAAAATTGCCAGTATTTGCCTTGGATTTGGCTCTCCCATACTTTAATGTATGAAGTGGCAGAACAAGCAAAGCTGTAGATTACCTTCTACATGTGAATATCTTTCATGACAAGGTATTCCACAACAGTATTTCAGAAAAAGTACAAAATGTTGGAAAATATAATTTCCAATATAATAAAAAGAAAACACCACAAATTAAATTTGTAAAGTTATTTTCTGATAAAATATCTACATCTGAATCCCTCCACAAAAATTCAGTTATAATTTTCAGTAATGTTTTAATAGAAAAACAAAGTAAAATCGCTAACTTTTTCTTTAGAGGCCGTTATAGAAATATTTCATGTTTTTGTTTGGCTCAGTCTTAGATTAAAATTTCTAAAAAATCAGGTATTTGTGAAAACTTCAATTTTTTAATACTGTTTTGCTACGATATTATTAACTTACGCCAAATTTACACTGAATATGTAACTGATCTATATTTCAATCAATTTAGATTACTATTTACGAATGTTGGAAAGAATCTTATGGTTTTTTATATAACAGCGTAGATATGGAAGAAGGCTCATATTTAATAAAAAAAATTCATTGTTTTCCTCAAATAAAAATGATAATCTATTAATCAATATAACCATAAGGTATTGTGTCATAATCAGTATTGATGACGTACGTTTATAAAAAGAAAACGAATACTTACATTTTCGTTTGTGATTTTTTAATTAATTGTTAAGTTAATTTATCGCGAGTAGTTTATTTTTAAAGGTTATATTTTCAATTATACCATCAATGAGGTCTTCTATAGTCTCACCATTAATTTTTTGTTTGTTTTTAAAATGTAGAGTGAAACCTTTAACTTTAGTTACTGATTTACCTTCACCTATCCGTTTCATAATAGTACGAATTAGTACCAGTAGAAACTCATTATCATTGATGTAGGTATCAATCACCCTCCAATTCATTGGTCCATTCTCCTAACATGTCCTAGTTTTTATAAAATTCTTACCATTATCTTCATAGACGATACTATTTGTATCACAATATAATACATTCTTATTAATTTTATTTAACCGATCATACAATCTCAATCTAACATTACCAAGCTGAAGTAAAACAGCTACAAAAATATTTGTATTAAACTTGTTTGTATCGTAACAATCTTTATATGTACTTAAAATTAACTTGAAACATTTCATTTGTTAAACATAGTACATAATTATCCTTAAGTCTATGGTCTAATAAAATGAAATGAAATATCTGAGTAAATACTTGTTACAAATTTTGTCAAGCCCATATTTGTTCGTTGTCAAAATTTACCCCATTTTGAATTTAGGCATAATTTACTGATGGCTCGTTTACCAGGATTTGGGTTAGTTTTATTAACATCGAGTTTAATCCCAATTTTTTGTTCAATATCGCGAACATAGTCTTCATTAGTAGAATCATTGTGAGAGCTAGTCTCTAATTTAATTTTTATAAAGATTGCAATATAATATTTCCAGAATGTATCACTTCTATACGTAGCCTATCCCATTTCGTAACTTTCTTTAACCTACCTATCTCTATGGCTTTGTTAACCTCTATCATTGACCAAGTACCAATAAATTCATACTCAATGTCGATTGATCATAACAAGTTTGCTGATTTTCAGCACATTTCAAACATAATGGGAAAACTAATTTTTTAGATACCTATTTCCATTTTTACCTTAAACAGCTGAAAGAGGTGTATAAATTTTTAGGACCTAACACTTTACATTTGATCAAGCCGAACAAATTCTGGCAACCCTAATAAAGATCTTTGGTTACAAAATGAAAAACAAAAGTTATGAATTAGTTTTCAAATTGATTGAAAAAACAAAATGTAGCATAAGATAAAAACTCGTAAAAAAAGGAGAAAACGAAAATAGCAAATATTAATGGTAGTGCTTTAATTTTGATTCAAGTTGAAACCTCCTCCATAATTAAACCCATAGGTATTTTACTTTGAATGAGTTTCATCTTAATTTGTTTTAATGTTATCAATATCAGTGCTGCAACAATTTCATTTTGTACCTGAAAGATCTTTACTGGAATAAACTCTAATTTGTTTGAACAAAATTATTAGGTAATGTGGTGCTGAATTGTGAATCACTCTTGACACGTAAATGAGTTATTCAAATTTCGATAGACTAAACGTTTTGATTTAATGGTGCATCGAAATGTGAATCACCCTGTATGTACACATAGACACGGATATGAATTTGAACTTTTAGAGCCAAAAGTTTCCTTGAGTGTTGAAATAAAAAATGTATCATTCCCGAAGGTCGTTTTATGAAATGTAAATTAATATGTAGAAAACCTACATAAAGTAATTTAGGCGGAGACTTACCAGAAAATAAATACCATTAATTATTTTTACGTCTATGCACTGTAGGTCATAATTTTTGTCAATTGTTAAACACAAATACACGCCTAATTGATGGAAAAAAAAAAAAATCTCTTTGCAGCTTACTTATTAGTTTTGAAGAAAGTGAAGAACCCATATGGAAAGGATTCCTGTACATGTTTGCCTTGGTGTGCAATAGCATTGGTCAGACGACATTCGTCAATAATTACGCGTACAGAATGTTCATATTAGGACTTAAAGTGCGAAGTACACTGATGGCAGTTATTTTTCGAAAGGTATATAATACAATATCGCAAACTATAATCCTTCCAAAAAAATATACAGTTGTAGCCCGAAAATAAACCAATATTTAAATTTACTTAATTATTCATCTATACTAATTTCCTATTCCAGGTGCTAAAAATTTCGAATGGTGTACGTAAAACGTTTTCCATTGGCGATATTACGAATTTAATGTCTGTGGATGCTCAACGTTTCTACGATTTGAATGTGTACCTGAACATAGCTGTTTCAGCTCCAGTCACCATTATGGTGGCTTTGTATTTCTTGTGGAGGTTAATCGGTATTTCGAATCAAATGACTTCTTTTTTTTTTTTTTTTTTGTTTCGTTTTATTATTGTTATCGAGTATAATAGAGTTCGGATGAACATTTTTACTGCACCATAATGTTCGTTTCGTTGCATTGAAATTCTTAATTATTCGTTGATTGTCGCAGGTTTTAGTGCTCTGGCTGGATTGGCTATAATGATCATAATAATTCCTATAAATGCATTGGCTGCAGGGAAGGTGAAGCAGTTGCAATCTTTACAGATGAAATCGAAAGATGAAAGGGTTAAAATAACCACTGAAGTACTGGTTGGGATTAAGGTGAAAAATTTAATTTATTGCTGCTTTGTTTGGCGATCTGTCATCGTATGACGCGAATAATTTTCTATTTATCTGTTGAATATTTTTGGAGACTGGTGTTTTATTATAATATGAGTAGGTACCTATTTTGCAAAGAGCCTTGATCCATCTACTTTTCTAAAATTTTTCCATATTCTACACATCTGACCGCTAAATAACTACTGTCAAGTCCTGTTCAATATCAATGATATTTACTTATTCGAGAAAAACCTTTTATTTTAATTTTTTTTATTTTAAATTTTATTTCCCCTGTTTATTCCAGGAAATCGAGTAAGTATACTAAAGTAGGTACCTACATCATGTAGGTCTACTTACTGTTGGGTTTTTACTTTTTCTGTCCAGAAAAAAATAGCTGTATCTTCGAGGAGGGGGGAAATAGGTGATATTGTAAGGCAGTTCAGAGGTACGTACCGTTTCTTAGTGTGATTTCCTAAGAAAATATAACTATTGCACTCAGTGCAGTGGCGTGATCTAATGGCGGGACATGTCAAAAATCACTGATTCTTAGTCTTAGATCACGAATATAATATAGGTCACTCTAATTCGTCTGTTCACTATATTATTATTACATGTTGATGTATAAATACTGTTATACCTATGGGTAAATATTTCTACTTACTCAAAGTTTTGAAAATCTCCAAGTTGTCATACCGATAATTTAGGTGAACTGAAAAATGTTGGCCTGAAATTTTTATGGTAATTCTTATGGTAGTTCGGGACTATTAAGAATTGGTTTGGTATCGAATTTGAGCGAAGTCGATTGAGTGGTTTAAAAATGGCGGTCAATACAGAATTTGACACTTTTGGAAAATACACACGCTGCTGTTCACGCTCGGAAGAGATATTTTGAGAATAATTTATTCTAAGTACTTATGGAGAAATTCGTGAGGCGTGACCTTTGGACTTGACCACTAGCCAACAATAGCTGAAGGGACGCAGGGTATTTTATTTCCTTTTAAAATCTGTGTATCGATTTTCTTGTTTAATAAAATCTGTTATCCAAAATTTCACCAAGAAAAGTTTTCACAATTAGAACCTGTAACTTCTGTTATTGGTGCAAATGAAGGTAGACGTTCATAATTGTTAAATGAATAAAGCAAACAGTTTTATGATAAAAAAAAAACAATACAAAACAAAAGAGTGCTACAAAAATTTTATCAATAAAACTATAGCAAAGAACTAGTGCAATTTGTTTTTTAGTAACAATCAATACCTAAACATTTAGGAGACAGAAGACAAATATTGATGGTTTCACAATCACAACCATATAGGTAGATAGGTATGTACATTTATGTGAAAGTTCGAGAAGTTTTTAATGATAGAATAAATTAAATTGAAAGAAGATCTTTGATTGGTTTAATCAAGTTCATAAGTGTGGACGAAGCTTGAAGTGGCCAGAAAAGAATGAAACAAATGTGTTATTGAGAGGGAGAGGGAGAGAGAGAGAGAGAGAGAGAGAGAGTGAGAGCAACAAAAGTGGCCAGCTTTTACTGTTAGTATTTTCTGGGTTAAATAAAGTGGTAGGTACGTTTCCTGGTGGTAATTGGGTGATAATAACTTTGTCACAGCACAAATTCACAGACTCTTAAGTAGATTTCTTTGGTTTTGTATTGAAGTTTTTTATTTATTTATTTATTTATTATATTAATGAAACTGATAATTTTAAAGCTACTCCTTTACGAAAAGCAACGTTCAGAAATAATTTAGGAAGGATTTTTTTTTTTTTAAATTGTTTTTAATACCTTAAATTTTTCTCCGGAGGGGGGCGAAAAGTTGATTACATATTCTTTTTAAACAAGAATCAAAATACAAAGAAAACTACTGTCATTCTTGGGTTAAGATTTCCTAACAATTTGAATTTTTGTTATTTTGCCTCATACGGTAGCAGTTTCAGCGAATAGGGTCTATTATTAGGAAAAGAATGAAATCAAAAATAGATGGTGTAAGTAAGGAGAAGAAGGGAAAGAGCAGTGACTGTTATAATAACTACAAGATTTCGAAATTTTTGAAAAAACTGTTTCTATACCTATATAAACTCGGTACTATTTTTCTAGCCTAAAATTTATCAAATCAATTATCTATTTATACGAGAAATTAGCATTGTTTCAAATATTTTTAGATCAAAAAGTCACTTAATTTGAGACTTTCAAAAATTTCAGCTTGATTCACTGAAGTTGTTTTCTCCGGTCTTCGAAGTACCTACCTCGATATTTTCTTCTACCTTTGAAGGGAAAAATTACAACTCTTTGCATCAAAAATTTATTAAAAAGTGTTTTGTATACGCAGGCAGATGTACTTAATACATTTGAGTTTTCGTTTAATGCTAATAGCAGGATACTCGTATCCAATTTAGCTCTACGTTTATACCTTTTGCAGCTGACTTTACAATTTTATGGACGTTGCTTCGATATTTTCGCAATTCAGTTGCAAGGGAACTTGCAGATTACGAGTACCTCCATACTTCGTCTTATTCTTAGCTCGATTTTCTGAATTCTATGTTTTCTTTAATTTGTTGTAGACTTTGAAAATTTACGCTTGGGAGTCAAGTTTTCAGGATAAAATTTTGGGAATTCGATCCAGTGAGATAAGAATGCTGAAGAAGATTGGTTACTTGAATGCCGCCGTATCATTTATGTGGACGACTGCTCCATTCTTGGTAAAAATATAAATTTAGTTTCTGGAATAAACAATTCCTCTTGAAACTACAATATTTGTAAACTTCATATTCGTAGTCGATAAAGGAAATAAACTGCGAAAAAACAAACAAAATTTTAAATACTTTGAAATTATACCAAGTCTCGGAACTGCTTCTATAATATGTGACGAAGAATTTTATATGTGGTTGATTGATTGGTTTTAGGCTGGAAAAAAAAAAATTTTCTCCTATAAGTCGATAAATACTTTGAAATGTGGTTTTTGCCTAATTTGAAAACAAAATTTTCAATTTAGTTTTTAACCAGCACGAAATAATTTATTTTTTCTCTAGAGAATTCTCCACGTTTTTCACGATTCATTTCCTATGATTATTTGATTAGGCAACTTGTATGACGCTTGAACTCGTTAGAAAGTATTATACAGGAGTGAAAATAATTGTTTTTTCTCTCATTTTCAGGTTTCCTTATTCACATTTGCAGTATTCACGTTGTCCAGTGATGAAAATATTTTGACAGCCAATATCGCATTCGTGTCGTTATCCTTGTTTAATATAATGAAAGTACCAATTTCATTATTGCCTAGGATGTTCACAACTTTAGTACAGGTAGGTGTCTATGGCTATTCGACGAAGAGTAGGTTTGTAGTAGGTACCTACATTTAAAAAACAAAATAAAAAAATAAAAAATGCACCACTGTAATTACATATTAATGTTTAACTAGGCATGGGTCGCGACCAAAAGAATAAATAAGTTTTTAAACGCAGATGAACTAGATCAATTGGCGGTGACCCATAATAAAATGGAACGTAAGTGGGCGACACCAGAAATATATTGTTTACAGCCACCACAAAGCGATGAAATTCAAATTATATTAATTTTTGTTTAATTTTTAGCATATCCACTATTAATTGAAAACGGGGAATTCAACTGGGACGAGGACGATGAAGCACCAACATTGACGGGCATTAGTTTACGCGTAGAAACTGGTTCTTTGGTGGCAGTTGTTGGTCCTGTTGGCAGTGGAAAAAGCTCATTGCTGTCTGCGTGGTTGGGAGAAATGAATAAACTCGGTGGTCGTGTAAACACCAAAGTACGTCTGAAAAAAAAAAAAAATTAATAAAATAAATCATCAAAATCAGTACCCTTCTAGACTAGTTAGCACTAAAAATTTCGCAGTAGGTCGAAAATAATTCTTACTTACCTATCTGGGCCTACTACAGTAAAGTGATTTATGACTAATTTTTTTCAAACTATTCTGGATAAATTCTAGAATGCGTTATATTGACATTGCGTTTGAATTAATTAGTCTATAATTATTAGCCCAATGTAAAATAGTAGCAAAGATGGGTTTGAGGTTGAATCTCCCTTTTATCTGCTCAGATTCTAGACAAATTAAAATAAATGCGTTATTAAGTCTGTTCAAGACTAGCTGTTGTCATATTCGCAATCCAAATTGGAGGTAAATATGTTCGGTTTGATTCAGTTGGTGAAAAGTGATAACCTACATTAATCGTTCCTCTTAGGAAATTATTCTTTAATAATTGGGGAGTACATAGGTAACAAAATAGTAGGTTGTTAACAAATAGAAAATTAATTTTTTAACTTCTGCTATAGTTTTTTGGTATAAATTTCTCTACTGATTTTATTTCTGAGCAATTTTTATCCATTCGTTCTTGGTGGAGTAATTATGATTTTTCAACTTCCATTAAAAGGCATTAAGAGAATTATACTCATTTTTATTTGTAAAATATCGTGTCGTTGTATGAAGTTTTAAATCTGGATAATACAATGAATGGATCACTTTATCTCGAGTTCGAATCAGAGTTAATTTTCAGTAGTTGCTGAAAACCAATAATACCATCAGATCTCAATAGGTAACAGTATTTGCTATGTCGGTTATTTCAAAAATAAAATTCGATTTCAGGGTTCCATAGGCTATGTTACCCAACAAGCTTGGCTGCAAAATGCTACGCTACGTGAAAACATTCTCTTCATGAATGCTTACAAGTCGAGTTTGTACAACAAAGTAGTAGAATCTTGTGCATTGACTCCAGATTTTCAAATTTTACCTGCCGGTGATTCCACCGAAATTGGAGAAAAAGTAAGTTCAACAAAACATAGGTGAGTTTCAGTCTTACATTGTTCCAGTTTTTATCATGACTGGTAAAACTTCTTTTCACCAAGCAGTGAATGCTTCACTAAATTATGGAGGATCTCCTCCCTTCCAACCTAAAAAATATTTCATATTACAGTACCTATAGATAAATAATTTTTAAAATATCAAACTTACTTTAATTTTTGTATTTTAGAAAAAAATTTTTTTTCTTAATGCATGATCTAAAAGACAATGTTTACACTTGTATTTTACAAGTTGAAAGTAGCATTTTTCATCAATCAAAGCTGAACCTCGACGTTAAGAGTAATGCTGCCTCCATGTAAACATTTTTTCATGGAGGTTACAAGGTGACAAGGTTAACTTTCTTTTTGATGCAATATTAATTTATAAGACTGCTATTGAAATGACAAACTCCAACTTACAAATAATGTTATTATTTTTATTTCAATAGCTGCCCACGGTGTCAGTTTTGTTTGACAAATGTGTTCGTTACTAACCTAAAATCTTTGAAAGTTCAAACATTCATAATTTTATCACCAGTGGGCTACATACTTCTAAGTTAGATAAAAACCTTCCATGGGACAACACAGATAATTTCTCAAAATTTTAAAACAATCGGAGAAAAACTTTTGGAGATTTAAGGTTTGTAACAAACGAATATTTGTATTTTTATTTATGTAGTTATTAAAAAAATTTACTTAACCTTTCACCTTATTGAAATTATTAATGGAAATAATATTAATAAAAAACTTCAACCTTCCTCATAACAGGCTAGCTCTTTATCCATAGTGCCACAGTTGCTGATGCTAGAAGTAGTGTGTTCACCATACTTTAGGTATTATCTTGAAAGTACCTATGTCATCCATCACCAAGACTATTTATGAAACATTTAATTAACATTCTATCGCTTTCTGATCATTAATTATAAAAAATATCTTCTTCAACAACGTTCAAAAGTGAGTTTACATGACTTGGGAATTGCTTACTTGCTGCTCTCATTTTTCAGACTTTCCCCCGCATGTAAACACTCACTTTTGAACCTTGGGCTTACAACAGCTCTGTGCAAGTTAGGAGAAGTGATTTGGGCATAGGGTAGTTTCACGCCAATTGAAAATTAACAATAATACAGTACGGCAAGGAAGAACTCAGCAACATAGTATAGTTCTTCGCAGAAATATTATAACTCACTCCCTTTGTTTCATACATGCTATGTATATCCAAAAGAGCTGCAATGTGATTAATCCAGCTGATCCGTGTGAAAATTTGAAACATTTTAGAATAGATCATAATGGATATTTGTTCCAAATTTCATTTCAGTTGGTTCAAAATTAGCCATTTTTTAGCCAAAATAAAACAAAAATTATGTTACCAAAAGTACCATCTAGCCGATCCACACCAAAATTAATAGTAAGTTATAGTAGATTACAATAAGTATTTTTTGGTAATTTTGTAGCTATTGGTCTAAAATCAAGAATTTTATAAACGTCCTTTGAAAAAGTCATGTTTAAAAAAAAATCTTTTATGTGAAACTGTCATATGGTTAAGAAAATATCTGGGTGGAACTGTATGATGGGAAAAATTCCCTTACAGCGCAAATGTCATTTTTTTACACAGAGTATTAAATATAATAGAGGACGCATGTGAAACAAAAAGCCGCATCACTTTTAGGATTAAAATATCCACCATTTCTAAGGTAGGACAATTTTCAACCTCAGTTTTAACTACAAAATTCGTGTTGATCGTGATTTCTAAATTAACAATTATATTTATTCATTTATTTAATTAAATTATTTGAAAGAAAAAATTCTGGTTATTGCCCGTGGGCCCGAATGAGAGGCAAGGAAATTCAAATTTGGCACTGAAGGAGTGAGGACAAATAGCTTCAAAAGCGGTGCCGTTTTTTGTTGCAACGTTTATATGAACGTGTGTCCTCTATTATATTAAATACTCTATGGTTTATTATCCGTTTGCGTGAATCTGTTCTACACCCTGAACCTTGGTGTGTAATATACCACTTTTGTTATTGTTTCCGAAGCAGTCCATTGTACCGGTTGGAATTTCCCAAGTGGTGCACATGCACGTGTGCATAGGTGGTTTTGTTGGGGTCATGCTACTTATGCTAGATATTTGACAAGTAATTTTATAATTACAGGGAGTCAACCTGAGCGGAGGTCAAAAACAACGTATTAACTTGGCCAGATCAGTTTACAACAATGCTGACGTGTATTTATTTGATGATCCGCTCAGTGCTGTTGATGCACATGTGGGTAGACATATATTCGATAATGTGATCGGACCAAAAGGGATGTTGAGAAAAAAGGTACGGTATTTTGTGGCTCAATAGAATATATGATCTTATTATACGAAGGCCGGACTGTTATTTTAGGGAAAGTGGAGCACTGCCAGTTTGTAGAATAGGTATTGATTTTTCAATTCTCATTATAATTATTAATGGGAATTTTGAAGTTGCTGAAGCGAATTGTTTTTGCTTTGATAGAGTGACTACACATACATTTTCAGACTTTTAAATTAACTTAAATGTATTTCTAGAATTCGTGAATCTATTTAAATGAAATTTTCAGTAAATTGATTCGATGAAAATACTTAAATACGATAATGAAGAATTTATTTTAATGTCATGCTAATAAAGAAAAATTCTTGGACAGTTTTATGTAGGTGTACCATATTTTTAGTTATTCCTGCAGATATATCCGTGATTTTATTTACAAAATGTTTGTTCGAAATTTTAAGCCTCATGTTAAGTTATTGAAAACGAAAATAAAATATAATGTTATCTCAAAGTAGTTATCGTTAGATATCTGAAGAATGGTTCCTTCGGATTTGTTCATAGATACGTGTAGAAAATTTTAATGGTTTTTAAAACTTTTCATGAAAAATTGGGAAACTAAGTAGGTTAGGTATCCAACAAAAGGTTGGCGTACAAGTACCAGCAAATAAGCTGTCAACCGATATCTGAAAAGGAAGTGAACATCAATATTGTCGGAAGATTGCCTTTTTGTAAGATAATCCTTCAAAATTTTTTCTTCATTAAAACAATCGAAAATAATCACCTCAGGTATATGGTCTCAGTGTAACCAGTAGAGATGGTACCAAAGAGACAGGCATAGGAATGTAAGGAGATTATGTCATACTCTGGTATGAAATGTTGCTATTTGCTGTAGATATGTGGAAGTACAGGTTTGTTGAGTGAATTTTCACGTATTAGATTTTATCATTATTGTGCATTTAATTGCACTTCAACTCCGTTTCTCAACGTATGTGTAATAGACGCTACTGGACTAGTTTCCTCATAAAAACCGGTTTACGTAATCCTCCAAAAAACAATTTGCTTTGTTGATTTTGCAGACACGAATTTTAGTGACCAATGCGATAACATTTTTACCGGAAACCGACCTCATAGTCGTAATGAAAGAAGGCACCATAGCAGAGTGTGGAACGTACAATTATTTGCTCGAAAAACAAGGTGCATTTGCAGAGTTTATATCGACTTATACTTTTGATGAACAAAAAAATGTCTCTCCTCAGCCGAAGAATTCAGAAGGTAATATTTTCATGAGTACTTATGCGAGTTTTTTCCTCAAATCTTATTCTACATTCTTTATAATTTTCTCAAAACCATGACACAAAATTTTTTGTAATAATTTTTCTTTTCCTGTTTTCTCGGAAAATACTGAATTAAAAGGCAACAAACTTCTATAAAACTTGAACCTATATAAGGACAATCTATTATAAAAATTTCAACCTGCTCCATGGCGTCGTTTTTTCAAAATCCTGGTAAAACAAGTTTCTAGGAATTTTTGGTTTTCCAGTTTTCTCCGAAACTGTGGAACCAATTGACACCAAACCGAAGACTAACTCTTGTGAAAATGTCAGCCCTATCCGTTCTGTAGTTTTCTGAGAACTCTGAACCCGAAACGTTGGTGGTACATGCATGCATATAGGTGTATGTTATTAGCAAAGTTTATAATTCGGACATTAAATTTTAAAATGACACTTCGTTTCACATAATGACCAGCAACTTTGATCAGTTTGTTTAATTTAGCTATATTTAACATATAGCCGGGGTATAATACAAAATTCTCATCTACAAATGGATATTTTGTTTAACGAAGATGCTATCCTATTATAGGCTATAGTCTGTTACAAATAAGAAAGTATAATTTTTTTTCGAAGGCCAAATTAAAATTGTATACTTATAAACAGGCCCTGTGGTATGGAAATGGGGCCAGTTCTATGTCTAACTAATCATAGTCTACAAACCTGTGAGAAATCATCTACACTGGAAAGCAACTCTAAAAAATATTACTGCCCAACCAGAATAGTCTCCCAGGTATCCGATGGACTCAAATTTAGACCATGCCTGAGTAAAATTAAAAACCATTTAATCCTGGGCTAAAAATTTTTCCTGGGCACACACTCGCTGGATGAAAATCAATTTGATGCCAAGGCTAACACCACCAAATGGTCTATTCTAATTAGAAAAACTCAACACATATTTATGATAATTATAATCATATATTAACAAAAATCAAATTGAAAAATTTGTACACAAAAATACAAAACAGCTTGGACGAAATGAGAGCTATAAGAGCAGTGACAAACAGTTAACGCAGTTAGAAAAGATTCAGATAAAAAAATTTGCTCATCTACATAAAATGAAAGAGAGGGAAAAAAATAGTAAAAAGGAGAGAATAGTACAAAATATTACTCACAGATATAAATTTTAAGTAACAGAAAATAAGAGAGAATAAAAACCCTACGCATTGATCACGGAGGTGATACGAGGAAATAGGAAGATAATACGAAAATAAGAAGAAGGGAAAAAAAAGTTAACAACTGGGGTGGAGAGAGAACTAATACCTGGGCAGAAGAGTGAAGTGAAGAGTGAAAAGACGAGAGATTAAGAAGAAATGAAATGATGAAGCAGCAGCGGTAGCAACGGCTAAAATGAATGATTAGAAATTAATGGGATAAGATAGAAATGAAGATGTATGAAGAGATGAAGTGAATGCACAAAGCCAAAGGAAATAGTTTGTGAAAAATGGAAAAAACTTGAAAAATGAAGAATAAGGAAAAGACAAGTTTTTACTGTGATCGAATGCCAGTTTGGGTGGTAGGCCAGATGTGTCAGCATGAGGACTTCTAGAATATTCATTTCCAAATACTTCCAAACAAAATCCGTTAGTCAAAAACTGTTCAAAAAGATTTGTCTAGATACCCCATCGCTGACTGGACTAGTTTCACTATTAATGAGACTTAGCCTACCACTGTGTATAAAAACAACAAATAAAACACAGTTCATGATTATACACTCGAGCTGTGTTATTCTAATTGAGGGAATTTTCATTTTGGCTGGTGTATTTTTGGGAAAATTATGTGATTTCCTCAGATTTAAGGTCAGCTAAGGATGGAAAATCTTATGCTAAAGAATTATTGCTAGCGTTCGGTCATTTTTGTTGATGTGGTTCAATTGTCATCGTTTTTGACGTGTAGGTAGTCTATCATAAATAGATTTATTAAAAAACTGTTAATATGTAACTCATTATTTTTTTAAATTTGAATACATTACCACAGGCAGCATCGTTGGTTAAAACACCAGAATTATAACCTAATGAATAGGAGAGCTCAGTTCTCTGATCTAATTATCGCTTTATAGTGGCCGCAGCTTTTGACTCCGAACAATAGATTATAAATTGTTTGAAAAGCCGTTGCTTAAATTCGTACTCTGTTTTCTCCTTTTCATGTTTATACATTTTGAAGATTTTTGTGTCTACGGATATGCTAGAATTTTCCATTGTTTTATGTACCATTTTATTTTCATAGTGAAATTTCTATATGTTTGGGATAGAGAGAGAGAGAGAGAGAGAGAGAGAGAGAGAGAGAGAGAGAGAGAATAAAGAGGAAGATATTGTAAAAACAAGTTTTATCTCTTTATCCTGCCTGAAATTATTTTTTAAACAGAAACTTCTTTCATTTTTTTTCTTCAAGATTCAAAGCCTGTGTTTAACAATAAAACATATGAAAGAAGATTATCTGAAGAAGAGCCATTTACTCTTTTATCCAAGTAAAGTATATGAATAGCCCACAAGTACACCAAAGATTGTTTTTAAATACTTTCGAAATTTAGACATTTCAACTTTCAACCATTTATATTTTATGTAGTGAAGAAGTTTTGCTGTTGGACGAGGAACCACCAAATGCACACGCTGGTGAGCGATTAATTGAAAAAGAAAAAGTCGTGGAAGGTCAAGTACGTGTTCACTTAATCCATTTTGTTGATACGCCTCAGGCGTTACATATTAATGTATGTTAGGAAAAAGGTTAATTAGAGTAACAGATTTTTTCGTTTTAGATAAAATTCGCGGTTTATTGGTATTACATAACATCTGGAGGCGTTGCGTTATGGTTCGCAGCTTTAGTATTCAATATTTTATTTCAAGCTTTAAATGTGGCTGCCAATTTATGGTTGACACAGTGGTCCACCGATGCTAGTGTCGACGATATTACACCACGAAGTGCACCAAAGAAACACTATTATCTCGGAATTTATGCCCTACTTGGATTTGGACAAGGTAAATCACGTACTTTATGTGCCTTTCAGAAATTCGCTGTGGCTCACATACCTATAGGTACCATTTAGGCTCATTACGACAATTCTTTTTCTGCAGTATTTTCCGCCATTTTAGCATCGCTTACGATGTACATAGCTACCACGTATGCTTCGGATCTCATGCACAAGAAATGTTTACAAAAGATTTTAAAGTGGCCCGCGTATATGTTTGACATTACTCCAGTGGGGAGGATCATAAATAGACTTTCTTTCGACGTCGACGTGATTGATAATGTTTTTCCATTCAACCTGAGACAATTGTTCATTTTGGGAGGAACGGTAAGTTTGAACTAGAGACGTCTGTTTGTGTACCTACCTGTTTGGTAAGGTCGGTAAATATTTACCAGCAAATTATGCGAAACAAAAGAAAAAAGCTTTCTATTGTCTGAATGACCTTCGTTCCTTTAATAAGTATAGACTTTACGAAACTTTTAAAACGTAACATCGGAGTTTTCCATAATATTCAAAACGATACATTTTTATGGAAAAATTAGTAAGTTATAATTCCATAAATAGAGGATGTGAAAACGCTATAACAGTTTCCAAATTTAAAGGGGTAGGAGGCAAGGACATGTTTTAAAAATTTCTCAGTTTTAGTCATTTCTCAAAATTTACTTTTATTTCGGAGTATTTTTTTTAGGGCAAGTAGGTATCTAGTCTTCACAGAGCAGAGTGCAGGTTTTTCATATACAGGTAGGTATGTGTTTTCATTAAGTCATCAGACATCTTTTAACTGCCCTCTAAAATAATAATTTGAATTAGGGGCAATGAGTTGCTGAAATCATTAGTTTTTTGTCACCTATTCTTTATCAACTTTACAATTTAGGTACTTAGTCTGAGTGAAACAGAATTTGAATTGTCTCTATTAGACCATCTATTTATGATTTCTATTATTGAGAGAATGTAGTCACAATCTGCAAGATGTAATTCAAATCTGGCTTGAGAAAAAGATATGCTTTTTTTTTTGTCTCTGTCTGACACAGTTCTGGTCATCTGAACGTTAGAAAATAAATTTGTTACAATGACATCATTGTCATACACGTACCACAAGTGTTATATTTAATTATTTATGTTGAAAAATGGTGAAACTATTATCATTAGCTTTTATTCTACTCACTGTTGCGATTTTAAAATATACAAATATTGCAACCAACCTTCCGCAATGAAATAATATTTATTTCGCATGAAGCTGAAGCCAAAAAAATAAAATAAAAGCTTATTTTTTGAAAACGCGTTTTTAACGTAATTTTTTAATTAATAGAATGTGCAACGTACTACTAGCAGGACTCCGCATCCTATCAGTCTTACAATTTCATAAACAATAGCTTATTACCTGGTGTGCTAGAAGAATTGCCGATTTTTCCATTGATTACAAAATTTCCTGGGGATGATAATAACAAAAAATATCTCCACTAGAAGCACTAATTGTCCTCAATGGGAATCGTCCATAAGGACTCACCGTTTTACGTTCTATCATTATTCTATTTAACAAAATTGATAAATATCTGAAGAATGATACCTATCTATGTATCTCATTACAATTGACATGCGGTGAATCATTTGTGAAGAGTTGACACATTTGTAGTTGGGGTAGCCAGCTTCTTGAGATGAAAGTATCATGTTTGGGGCTTATATATGTGTCTTGAATAATTATTATGTTCTTATTACTACCTACATCTTGCCATTGTGATATCTACGTGAGGTATTTTTGTCATTATTGAAGATAGCGATACGTATAATGTGATAACTTACATTAATGGCACACTTTTGGCATTCACTTGACCTTTATGTGGCATTTCTATGATTTTAAAGGATATGATTATTATTTAGCTTCATATATTGTATCTTGGTGTTTTAAATACAAGTGACACTGACTTTTGTGTCTTAATTTGGTCACTGATGACGCCTTATTTGCCAATTTCATTTTATAGTAACTGCGGTCGGTGACATTGTGACATTTATGTTACATAACTGGTGCCATCATTGTGGCCCAGACGTGACTTAGGTAGCCTATATTTGACAAAAATATAATGATGAATAGACTTTCAGACTTAAAAGCCAAAATTTTATTTCACGTTATGATCATATATTATGTGACGTATCAGTGAACCAGTTAGGATGCCTTTTCGACTCTCCTATAGTTGTGTTATTCTTATATTTGTCTGTTTTGAGCCCTATAATTATGTGATGCATAATTATGTCTCCTTTATGATATAGATATTGCATTTATAGTTAAAATGCAACTAAATTGTGGCAGGTATAACCTTGAACGATTAACCTGCGTCTCCAAAGAAACGTATTTTACATCTGTATCAGATCAAAGCATTATCTATGGTTTCATGGTGCCAAGTCAGTTGCTAATAATAAGGCTGGTGCCACAAGATTAGAATTTGGCAAAATTGACATTTCACATGAGTCACAAATGTGATTTTTTGTAAAGTTGGAATAATTATATGAAAAATTAAATCAATAATTAATCAAAAAATATCCAGGGCATGATTTAGACTTTCGGATGGTTGGTCTTGAATCTTGAATTTCATGTCTGGTGGAGTTCCTTTCTTTAGGCACTGTGGAATACCTTGTCGTGAGAGATATTCACACTAGAAGGTCTTCAACAGTATTTGCGTGTTCTGCCACTTCATACGATTAAGTATGGGAGAGCCAAATCCTCGGCGAACACTGGCGATTTTTGAGCCGGTTCTGAGAGTTTATATACAGGATTTGGTACACGCACACAGACACACATGCATACGTATATGTACGTAATTATGTCATGCGTTACGTCGTTTCTTGTCTCCGTTGAGGTGATAAGAAACAATGCAGTGCGTTTGGTACCGGGTTGTGACATTACCGAGATTGTTATCAGGTAATTGATCTCGGCCCGTACAATGTATCTTACCTGTACGTACGTACGGGTACAAACATACAAACGCACCAGTGTAAATTCGTTTAACGTCATAGAGACGATTATTGCCAGCCTTTGGGCGGCGACTGTCGTCAAGGGGTGCGAGCCCCTATAACCTCATACGAGTAATGTCCCCACAGGCACTAATTAAAAAAAAATGTATGAATTATCCAAATTTATGCAAGAATCTTTGTCAAAGAATAGAAATGTAGAAAACAATACGAGAAAAATTTGATGAGGAGTGTCTATTTTTCATAAAATTTTATAGGTACCTACGAATTTTTTTTTAGCTTCTATTTTGTTTACTTACCTGTATTATTTTATTAGGACTTTTTCATTGTAATTTACTGAACTTATCTGTTTGGCAGGTTATTTCAACTTTATTCGTTGTATCATACAGCAGCCCAATTTTCATCGTTTTTATCATACCAATATCTCTTGTGTACATACTTTTACAGGTACTTACCTATGTAGAAAGTAAAAATATTGAAGTTGTAACATTTGTAAGATAAATGTTGTTTTATAATTATATTATGTTTCAGAGAATTTACGTAGCATTGCAACGTCAACTAAAACGATTTGAAGCAATATCCAGGACTCCAGTGTATTCTCTATTCAGTGAAACAATAACAGGCGTGTAAAATTTTATTTGATCTTAGGTACTGCAGGGATGTAATGTTATTAGGGATGAATAATATGAGTAATTTCAATGGCATAGGACCAATAAAATTATTTCAGGATGATTATTATAAAGCCAAATCTAATTGAAATGGCTGTGGAGCTATTAAATTTTAATGATTTTCTTTTGAAATTTTTTGGATTAATTTTAATTATTATCGATTTTTTGTCCATTGACTGACAATGCGAAAACAACTATATCTTTTTCATAATTCGTCAGGAATGACTTTTGGAAATGTCCTTTGCTACTCCATTAAAGATTTTTCCCATAGGTTATATCTGTAGGGTAAGTTGAACGCTTTAGAAAACAACTGTACGAAAACAAGAAAATAAGTTTTTAATAAAACTGAAATTTTTTGAAATTGAGGAACTCTATAGCTCCTCCAGGTTTTGGAATAATTTAGCATCTAGTTCACGTTTTACACCTGTCCACGGTGTATATTATGGATTAAGTTTAAAATATTTCATTAAATCTAAGAATGCCATAAATAAAATTTAAATTATTTTGCAGGTGCACCGGTGATTAGAGCCTATGAAATGCAAAACAGTTTTATTATTGAATCGGAACAACGAATTTATCAGAATCAAATTTGTACATATCCAAGTTTAGAGGCACAAAGGTAGTGTACTTAGTTGAAATTTTGAATAAATTAATTTCCCAATGGATTGGATTTCTGATAAATTTTGTTGGTGAAATAGGTGGATTGGTTTGCGATTAGATTTGACAGGCACGATTGTAATATTCTTGGCGTCATTATTTGCTGTTTTAGGAAGAGGTGTTGTAAATTCTGGTGTATTGAGTTTGTCTATCACCTACGCTCTTCAGGTGAATATATTTTCTTATTACTAAGTAGGTTTTCTTTAGAAAATCTGCTTATTATGCTTGATGCGGTATTAACCCCCACGATTGGGGGTGGGTACGTTTTTTGTTTTATAACCTCATGAAAATTTTGGCACCAATAATTCAAATTCATATATATATATATAGACAGATAGATAAATAAATAGATAAAGTCAATTTCTTGTTCTCACGGTATAGGTCGCAATTTTTGTTCGATAATCACGAAATTTAGTACGAAAATTTGTACTAAACCGAGGACCGGATCTACTGATTTTGTTACGGTACGGCCGAACGGTTCTTCCCTTACCTCCTTTTTTGTTATTTTGACTAAGCGTAAACTGTTGAATTTTGCACCAATAGCCACGAAATTTGGAACGAATATTTACTTTACTTTCAATAATATTTTTTTCTATTTTTGTTTCTAATTTGCATGAACTTTTCTTTTTACAAAAATTAAAACCACATATCCATGTTTTCTTTTTCCTTATTTCGTAACTTTATTATATTTCTTCGGTTTTATTTAAAATTATATGATTATTTATCATACTTTATCATCTTAATTTTTCGTTTCAAGAAATAATGCTTTTAAATTTTGTCCAATATTTTGTCAACGGCTACCAAATTTCGTACAATCATAACATACGGCTAACGCGTATAAACTTACAGAAAATTAATGTGACCATCAAAATTCACAATTCTTTCTCTCAAAAACCTAATTTTTCTAGCGAGGCTTGCTGCGCTAGAGTTTTTTTATTTTTGGCATTGATTTTTATTTGGAAAAAAAGGAAAGAGAAATGACGCAATTATTTCTTTTCAGATTACAGGATCACTGAACTGGGTTATACGTACCATTTCGGATATTGAAACGAACATAGTCTCAGTGGAACGAATGAAAGAATTTGAAGAAACAAATGAGGTAAAACACTTTTCACGTTCTTGCGCCTTAATTTTTATTAACTTTTCGTGGAAAATGACACTTTCAGTCATCTATTAGAGACGATTAGGAAAAAAAAATATTGACTTGCAACTTCAAAATTTAAGTGGGTACAGCAGCTATAGTTTCGTTCGATATGGAGAGGTGTGTGGAACTTTTGGTACATTTTGATAATAGACTGTTCCTCAATGTATTTTATCATTTCCATGCGATAAAAAGAGTTATTTTAACTGATTTATTGAGAGATACCTAAGTAGGTACCTAGCCTGTAAATTTTTTGAGATTTTTTCCATCCATACAATTCTACAACTTTGGGGTTATAATGAGAACGATCATTTTAACAGAACTTGTTGAGAACTTGGAATTTAAAGTACAGCATTGTTTCACCATATCGAACGTAGTCTATGTAAGTGAAAATGTTTTTTTGCTTGATTTGATAAGTTTCGAAAAATGATAAAATGGATTCAAGCTCTTATTCAGTTAATATGTGCATGCGTATTTCTTTAATATTACTATTTTGTATTGTTTGCAGGAAAATTGGGACTCTGATAAGCACGAAAAAGCTTCTTCATCGTGGCCAAATAAAGGTGAAATTATTTTTGACAACTTCAAGGTTCGATATCGAGAGGGACTCGAGTTAGTTTTACGAGGACTTAATCTGAAAGTTGAAAGTGAAGAAAAAGTACGAAAGTTTCACTGAATATTGGTTTTAAAATTGTATTTTCTCATTAGTAGGTATGTCATTGAAATTTTATTTTTAGGTTGGTATTGTGGGTCGAACAGGAGCTGGTAAGTCGTCCTTGACGCTGAGTCTGTTTCGAATTATTGAGGCAGCAGGAGGTAAAATTATTATAGATGGAGTTGACATTGCAACTGTTGATTTGAGGACACTGAGATCTAGAATTTCGATCATTCCGCAGGTATGAAGTCAAATTATAGAGACACATAGGCTATGTATTATAAGGTGGTCAGAAAAATTGTTTCTATTACCATTGAGGAATTTATTTATAATTAAGCGGATTGTGTGTTCACGATGTAGTACCCAGGATTTTCTCAAGGGGGAATTGGGTGAAAAAAAAAAATTCGCATGATCTCTTAATCCATAAAAATATGTGAACTTGAATTTATCTAGTTTTAATTCAATGAACAAAAACAAGAATAAATTATGTTATCGACGACGAGAAATACACAGTTGTAAAACCTAAATTTGAATATAAATTACTGTAGGTATAGAAGTTAATGGTGCGACAGTCTGCATTTATCTACTTTCATTCTTTTTATCATTTCGGTAGTGCAACGGTATTTCAATGATTTTTTGTTTCTTTTACGTTTGTTTTATTTTTGTTTTAGAACTGAGACTAAGTGCTTTTTTCACCCCCCCTGAAATTTGTATCAAAATTCTGTATATAATAATAATAATAATAATAATAATAATAATAAAAAAAAAAAAAAAATTGTATGAAGGAGATTTGAACCCTTGCCTCATGTGTGACAATCCTATGTCTTCACTACTGGGTCACAAACACCTGAATAATTCAAAATTAGAAAGTACATACGTCTAATGGAATTTATTTTTCTAGAGTTGATGTTAAATTTAAACATGTGTACACGGATGTACAAACAAATAGACATTAGGATTTTATATATACACAAGCCCTGAAACGCTGCTCTGTGGCACTTTGGCTTGTGCAAGCCCTGTATTTTTGCTGGTGTACCTAGGTAACACTATATAATTCGTTGTTTTGGCGGAAAGTAACAAAAATGTTTTTTCATGTCTGTGTAAGTAGTGGCGTATGCGCATCGAATATGAGGGAATAATTGGAGAAATAATATTGGGGAAATAATTTTGTGACATAATTAACGGCTTGTACGTTTATTATAGTGATAACGATTATAACATTTATGACTGATGAGAAAAAGAAATAAAAAAAGTAGAGATAGAGAGAGCAAGAGAGCAAGAGACAGAGAGGGTGAGAGACAGAGAGAGAGAGGTTTTTCTAATTCTCTTTTTTTCTCATATTTGTAGCATTATACCTACTGATGAACGCAGACAGTGAGTAAATGATTTAGCCTACTATAAAATTATAATGCAAGAAGATATGAATTTCTCATTTATAATACGACAATTATCATTAGCCTGGCTATACATTATTTATCATGAAATGAAAAACTATGCCTAATGGTCTCACTCTATGAAAACTTTCTAAAAAAATGTGAAGGAAATTTATCCCCCAATTTCCTCCACTGGCAATTCCATGTGTGCACATGTAGACAAAAGACCATTTTTTATTGATAAAAAATTCTGGGTTCCTAGGATCGATGCAAGAAATGTCCAATTTCCTTGTTAATTTTTTCAACTAAAAATAAATGGACTAAGCACTCGATAATATTATTAAGTTATTAAAAAATTCCTCAGAGGATCAAAATAAATTCCGAATTCACATCGAGTTTTGAGTTGGTTTCATGATATGCCTATTCTGAATAAATATTTGCTATTTAATGAAATTTATGTTATCAAGTTTCTCCCTCCAGACAGATATAAATCAAATTTTTTTCTGATTTCTGAATTAGTTTAATGATAGTGGTTACATTAGCGAATTATTATTTTCATTGAATCATGAATTATTTCAAGCAAATAATTATTTCAGAGGTGGCGCTGTAGCCCTCTCAACCTCCCCTATATCTTTATTAGGTACCTATATTGTTAGATATATTTTTTGTCTTTATTGTAGGATCCGGTTTTATTTTCTGGCACAGTTCGTTTTAATTTGGATCCATTTTCCGAGTATTCCGATCAAGAACTATGGCACGCTTTGGAATTGGCTCATTTAAAAAGTTATATTTTTACCTTACCTAGAGGACTATATTTTCTGATTTCAGAAAATGGTGATAATATCAGGTAACTTTTGAACCCCCACCGTTTAATTTTAGGGCGCAAAAGTTTGTGGCCTGAAATATTGATAAAATTTTGATCCTTCATTTGTTTTGTTCGCCCCCTCCTATTGCTTTTCAGTATTGGTCAGAGACAATTACTTTGTCTGGCTCGTGCGTTATTAAGAAAAACAAAAGTTCTAATACTGGACGAGGCTACAGCTGCTATCGATTTGGAAACGGATGATCTCATTCAGAAAACCATTCGAAAAGAGTTCAAAAATTGCACTGTTCTGACGATTGCTCATAAATTAAATACGATTATGGATTCGGACAGGTAGGGTAATAATTTTATTAACATCGAGTTTTCGAAAACATCTAAAAAAAACCAGATATAGCAAGTGGCGTAGGCCTACAAAACGTAAGGAAATGCAGTTGTTACCTTTGGATTTTGACGTATGTGTTAAATTTTTCCTTTTATGCCCATCTCTGAAGAAAGTTTTCTATTTTGACATTGTGGCATTCACATCGCTAGCTCTATTATGAGCAATGGTCTCTTACTATTTTCTCTTATAATACGGCCCAAAGGAGCAAACGTGAAAGTTGACCAGCGTATGAAAGCACAAGCACTCGTCAGTGTATATACGCAGATCCATTATATGCAATAAGAAAGCTCAGTTTTTGTTTTGTGATGTCACAATGCTGTTAGAAGTTGCGAAAACGTTCTAAGCTATCTAAAATGTGCACGATCTGATAAGATAGAACAATGAAAGTTGTGTCCACCACAGCAGTGAGGGCGAATTTTGAGTAGGTATACAAGGGGATGTTTTCTTGGCTGTATATTCGCTTGCATTCAGACAGCCTTCCTATGAAGTAGTCTTCTTTCAGAGCTAATATTATAGCCCCTTCGATACGAATGAATGCGCAGCTAGACTTTTAGAGGTTTATCTTCCTTGACTAGAAGAATCGACAGACACGAACCTAAAAGTACCTAATATATGGTTTTTTTTCCATTTTAGAATACTGGTTCTTGAAAATGGAATTGTAAAAGAATTTGATACGCCACAAAAATTACTTGCGATGAAAGATTCGACGTTTTATGGAATGGCAAAGGATGCTGGATTGGTTGCTTGATCTGTTTTTTTTTTTTTTTTTTTTTTTTTTTTTTGTAATACACGAATAAAGTTATTGTTGAATGATGTTTAATCATTATGGTTTAGGATTTATGGCTTAGTGTTGTGGACCATTAAGGCATTTTTGTAAACGGTTCAGAATGCTTGAGAAGGTTGATAGAGTGTGGTTCAATATTTTAGCAAGGAATATTAATTTATATTTTCATGTTCGAAATCAAGAATTTGGAAAATTTAAGAGAAATTATCCAGTTTTCTAGTAGACAGTGCAAGGGTATTGGGTAAGTACCAAGAAACAAAAGAATAACATTCATACACGCAAAATTAATGCACAGTTGGTAGGTATACATATACACAGTGTTTCCTGAGAGGTTTCTCAAACCAGAGATATGGTCTATGGATACAACAAAGTACGTCTAAGAAAAACTTCGTAAATATTTATATAAGTTAATATTTTGTTTCAAAATTAATTTTCAAAATTTTAGTATCAAGAAAGGCTGCAAAGCCTAAAAATGTGGATTTTGACATTTTGAAAGTGTAGATAATTTGAAAGAAGAAGGGAGATATTGTTGGATTCGTTATGGACCTAGAAGAAAGAAGTTACCTTATGTGAAACAATTTCAAGACACTGAAATATGAAAACTTATGCATGAAGTAAAGGCACCACCAAGAAATCCGTCTTTCTGGCTAGTTCAGCAACTTTGAAGATAGGCCATATGTTAAGAGATAGTTTTTTCTTAGTCGTACCTACTCGTTTGTGTCCATATTTCAGGTATCACATATGGAACTACTCATGAATCGTTTTGTATACTTCTGTACTCACCCATTACCTACCTACCCTGAAAAAGTCTGAAAATTAGAAAATGTCTCTTTACATTGTAGCTTTTATCAAAAATAATTGAGTCTCTCGCCATACCTTTGTCAGTCATCGGGAATGGGTTTTCTGTAACACATTCCTTTTCCTTGGTTGATGATTTCCACTTTATTATGTTCTTCGCTGTCCTCATCCGATGTAATGGATCCGCCTCCAGCACAGTTCATGAACGACAGCCACCGAATCCATCCATAGGCGCAATAATCGTCCCATAAGCTTCGTGATAAAGTATTGGTGTAATTTTGCATGTCCTTATCGCTAAGTTTACTCGACGCATAATTAAGGGCTCGTGTGATCAACAATGTTTGTATTTTAGGTGAATCTAAACGATTTTTGAACTCTTGCGCAGTGACCACTTTCGAGTCCAGCTGAATAGCATCGAATAAAAATGAACCTGGATAACCTTCTTTATTGATCTTCGCCAGTTCATTTTCCAGATCGCCGTGAGCCGACTAAAGAACGTAAAAATTTCATTTCGAAATTCCAATTTCCAAACGGTTAAACGCACATTAGAATATTTAGTTAATGTTGTTGATAACTTACTGAACGAATAAATAGAACGATACCGATGACCACCTTGAAACATGAATTCATGATTTCAAACGAACACTACCTGTCCTGAAGTGCACTATCTACCTATTTAAATAAATAACTCGAGAGTGTGGTGTAGTTTAATCTAATTGATTTACAACCGAATTGGTTAATTTGGAATGCTAATTGATGATACGGTTTGCAATACTGAGAATCTTGTAGGCTAATTATTTTTTCACATTCAGTTAGGCTAATTTGTTGTCTGAAAAATTTGCATAGAAATAGTTTTTTAGAAAAATGAAACGTTAGTATCGTGAAGATTTAAAGTGATCTCTTGAACTAAAAATCAAACGAACTGTTCTGAGGTTTGTATGAAAAGTCAACTTGATGACATCTGGTTAGATGTTGCTGCCACTAGCATTGGTTTTAGGCATTGTTTCTTGTGTTTGCCTCTGCTGTATCTCTGTCAAGTTTGCACTCCTTGCAAAAATTTCCCCAGACTCCGTTAGTTGTTGGCCTGGGGTTGGAGGGATGGAGTCTTGGCTCAATTGACAACCACTCCTCAAGGTGCAAACTGTTATCTCATTAGGGTTGACAACAGTTCCCAAACGCAAGGCTTCTAGACTCTGGGTCCGTTTTTGTATCTCTGGAGTGTGAAAGATGTCAGAGTCTCTGGTTGAAGTTGGAGGAGTTGGTGGATGAGGACAACTTTGTTCCTCCAGATCTGCTTCTCTTGGTTCCCTTCTGGCAAATATATTTAGAAGGGGGGTGTAAGTTCCTACTTTCAAAGTTAGACCTCTGCTTTGACAGCCAAAGGTGTCTGGGTCTGTGAAAAAATATTTGTATTCACAAGCGAGTAACTTGCCAGCGCACCGTGCCTAGTTTTAGAATTAGCGCAATGCGCTTAGATACTTACGACATAGCCAAAAAAATCACGTCTGGTTCACCACTGTGGAATATCTTGTTGTGAGAGATATTCACACAAGAAGGTTTTCTACAGAGTTTGTGTGTTCTGCCACTTCATACTGTAAAGTATGGGAGAGCCAAATCCTTGGCAAATACTGGCAATTTTGTAGGCAGTTTTGAGAGTTTATTTACCGAATTTGGCACACACACACAGACACACATACGTATATATACGTATGTGATTATGTCATCCGTTACGTCGTTTCCTGCCTCCATTGAGGTGATAAGAAATGATGCAACGCGTTTGTAACCAGGCTGTGACATTACCGAGATTGTTATCAGGTAATTGATCATGGCCCGTGCAATGTATCCTAATACAAACGCACAAGTGTGTAAATAGTTTAATGTCATAGAGACGATTAATTGCCAGCCTTTGGGTGGCAACTGTCATCAAGGGTTGCAAGCCCCTAAAACCTCATATGAGTAATGTCCCCACAGGTGGTGATTAGTAGAAGTTAATTTCTAAGTGAAAACAAAATTTTATGATGCAAAAAGTTCATAAAAAATTCATTTTGAAATTCTGCTCACTGTGGGATTTGAACATGGCTGGCTTGATCCTAGATTTAAAAAAAAACCGCTCAGTTTCTAATTTTTTCTCTCTCCCTTCTCTCACACTCACTCTTTTCCTCACTCTTTCTCTCTTTTCAGGAAAATATTAAGCACATATTAAGTAACCCCTCTCACACAATAGAAAATATTTTTGGAACAAATGGAACTCGTATCCCTAGGTCAACAGTTCCCAAAATATGGGGTCTAAGAAGTTTGCAACCAGCGACTGTATTAACAAAGTTTTCTTACTCATATACAAATTTTCTGTGTGTCAATGTGCTTGGGGTCCTCAAAATCATGATATTTATTCTGGGGGATTCTATGAAGTCATGATTGTTGTGCTAGTGGGTTGATGGTTAAAAAAAGTTTGGGAACAATTGCCCTAGGTAATGAGATAAGCAATAGCTAGCTTAAGTCTGACTGCTGATGCATTATAATATGCACTTGATAGTGGTGAAAAATATCAGTATTTTTTCATTTCAATATTTCAGGAAAAATAATGACACTCAAAATATTGACACTAGATAAAATATTGTCACATTTCAGGTAGAATGTGAGTTCATTTTTGGAAATATTGATACTTTTTGATATGTTCTTGTATTATTATGCAAAATATAATACCCACAAAGTACTTGTATGAATTTCTAAGTAATTGCAAATGAGTAAACATTTGTGTGCCTAATAGTTCACTAAAATAGCCAGCCTTTTGGTGGCAACTGTCAGAAATGTGATGTGATTCTTGTACTAACATCTAAGGGCGCTGATCAGAGTTGCCATATGTACCGATTTTTTTCCATTGTGAAACATGTTTAATGCATTGGAAAAACCCTTTTCACAATAGAAAAAATCTGTACGTATGGCAGCTCTGGCGCTGATTGTTGTTATCAATCATATCTTATCAAGGTGTTTTTCTTACAACTCAAGTTACTTCTCCGTTTTCCGTTCATTTGTATGGTGTGATGCTAGTAACGGATATCTGCAGTAGAAGGTCATCGTGATCCAATCCCACAGTATCAGGTTTCTTTCTTTTTAAATATGAATTTTTTATTTTCTGTGTTTTTGACATGGGATGTTGGTGGGAGGAGTTTTACTCATTTTATAAAAGCGTATTTAAAAAAATTAATTTTTACCTAACTTATTCTATCGCGTCTAAGACCTATTAATATTGAATATGTTTAAATTGGTAAAACGTTATTCAGATGTAAATTTTTTTTCATCTCACTTATAATATTCTAGACAAAGCAAGTTTTTCAATAGTTATTGATGTATTTTTTAACATTCAATTGAACATAATTAATCTGACTCCAAAAATAAAAAATCAGTTTTCTAATCATGCTACAATCCCCTCAAATACTGACGAAGCCAACTCATCATTGTACTCCTCTAAAATCAAGATAACTCTTTCTTTCGTGCTGTCTATTGATTCTTATGCAATGATATCGTATTTGAGATTTAATGGAACACAAAATTAATATTCTGTCAATCATTTGTATTTTTCGTTAGAATAATTTATTCAGTTTTCATATAACAAACTACATAAAATAAGAAGAAATTAGCTAACAAGTAAATTATAAAGAGATAACGGGGGTTAACTATTTTAGGAAAAAAAAAAGATAAAAAATAAATAAATAAAATAAAATAATACTTACTAAAATTAGAATAAAAAAACAAAAACACAAAAAAACAAAAAAAAAAACATGTAAGATAGAAGCCAAAACAAGTTATATACTGGCTATGCAAAATTTTAGTTCCATTTTTAATATCAAGGGGAGAAAAAAAAAGAATAGTAAGGTAACGTAAGAGAAAATTTAGAAAAAAAATGGAACGTATTCGTAAGCAGAATAATATATAATACCGATAAATAGTATTAATATTGTTTTTTGGTTAAAATTATTTATATATGTACAAAGTCTTTTTGAACGAGAACATTGAAATGTATATCGTCTGAACAGATACCTAGGTGTGGCAAAAGCTAATAAAAGCTGTCGATGTCCTTCTACAGGTATAGGTAGTGAATTTTCAACAGTCAATTTCCTTATCGTGTCTTCCCTATTTCGCACTCACAACCAAGGTTACCTTAATTCGGATTTTTATTAAAATTTCTGAAATAAGATCCTGAATAGTACGTTAATACGTGTATAGAATTTTCTGATTCGGGTCTACACCAACCGATTAGAATTTTGTATTCAGTAGGATACAATAAACTTTTTTTTTTCGCAAAAAAATTTAAAAATTCTGCAAAAAAAAAAAAACATTGGTAGGTTAATGTCGACAAAAATGAGAATTTAGAAAAAAAAACAAAACAAAAAAACCGTTAAATTATGCTCTAGGTTACAAAAAATAAATAAATAATAAGTAATTTACAATAAACCATTCAACTTAAATGAAAATTATCGATTATTTTATAATTTAAGATATGTTACACTTATTGCAACATTTATAAATTAAAATGTTTTCTAATAGACGAAATAAAAATAAAAATGGTTATTCTCTTTTTGGTAAAGCTGTTTGACGAAATGTTGATCACATAAAACATTTATCTGTCCTCATCACGACTGTGATTTCATTTTACCAATGGCTAGATAGATGTTAAAATACTGTAAGGTAGGTATGTATTTTGATAGGCGAAAATGACGAAAGATAAATCACATTAATTCGAGTAATTTTTAAATTATCGCGCGATGAAATGTATATTATGTATAATGAGTTATCGAGTATATACAAATTAAGAACTTCCTAAATTATATTTTACTTTACTTACTATGACGTGTCAACGATTGTGAGAATAAATATTGTATGTACAGTTTTTTTTTGTTTTTTTTTTGTATTTATTGTCAACACGGACTACGAAACAAAACGATGACTGCACAGTGACACACCAAGAGTTGCCATTTTTAACTGACAAACTATTCATAAAAGAGATTTTTTCACTGATATAAAAATGGAGTTTTCCCTTATATGAATAGCTTGTTAAACTTTTCCGTTCCAGTTACACCGGAAAACGGAAGGAAGATTTACATTTGACAGACCTTCGAATAATATAAACCGAATGCAAAATAGTAATTATCTGGCATAGAATATAATAAATATCTATAATGGAAAATTAGTAACCACCATAATTCGCAGGATTAAAGTAGGTAATTAACATTGTAAAAATAAAATGTTTCAACAACATACTTAAAAAAAAAAAATTTAACAACGCAGAAGAAGAAAACAATAACAAAGTAACAAGAAAAGGAAATGTAAGATCTTGAATTTTTTTTTTTTTTTTTTCAGTTTTCATTCAGAAACAAGGTATGAAGAAGTTATTTAGTAATGTCATATTATGCAAGAAAATATTAATTCTGAAAAAAAATTTTTATATCATTAGCTTTATTAAACCCAATTATATATTTTATAAAGCTATCGAATCCAATTTTTGATAAAAACTTTAATATCGTTACATAGCACATACATATATAGATAATAAAAATGAGTATAAAAATGTTAATTGTGTACATATTTCTAAAACATGATTCAGTAAACATGCGTACAAGCCTACGAGGATACACGTGAAAGGAAAATGCTCACAAATAACAAATGTACATAATTTATTAAAAGTATGTTATTATGTATAAGAATTTTTTTTTTGTGCGCTTTAAATCGCCAAGCTTTTCGATCCCAGTTCATTCGTGGGTTGTGTCGGTTTCAATTAACCAATGGTAAATTTAACGTGTTGGAGTAGATTATCATTCCAGCCTTTGGGTATAAATGCACAGAAAAAAATAAAAAAATAAATTAGATTTTTGCGGAAAAGTTGAGTTAAGAATTATTTACAGTAATGAAAAAAATGCTGAGAGAGTTTGCTCATTACGAGTGAGGAATTCATACGTTTTTTATTTCTGTTCAGTTGCATCCTTGCACTAAATATAATCAATAAAGCCCTACTGCCTATATATAAATTTTCTCTCAAGGGCGTGCTCAATATGTTTCGATGTATACTACATTGGCCTTAAATTGGGTTTAATTTTCGTGTGTAGTCTACTGTTGTATTACGTCTCGCGTTTCATTTAAATATTGCCTTGTGTTTGAGGTAGTGATGTAGTGGATCAGGAAAATTAAGTACCTATCAATAAGTATGGTGAATTCACTAGTTTGCAACGGTTTGAGGGAAATGTTGAGTTTGAAGTGGCATAATTTAGTGTAGAATAAAGGTATTCGTTATGTGAATTATGATCTCCAGATTAATGGGTATTTCCTTTTTAAATTTTTATTACATTGCTTTGAATATTATTTTTTCATTATTTTTAAGTGAAAATACCATTTGCCTCAGTTTGCAACACACAAATAATATAAGGACAAAGTAGGAAAAAAAAGTGTATTTTATTTCATGTTTTGCATTTTTCACAGCAGTTGGAATTTTTTTTTGGTTTATGGTTTCATCTATATCGTAGATGAAGTACTGAAAATAGATAGAAATCAAAGAGTATGTTTTAATATTTGCAATAAAAGTACTTCCAACTGATAAATCTGCTTATTCTTTTTATTTCTAAACCTTCAAACTGTTGCAAACTGGTGCAGTGTTGTTGCAAATTGATGCATCTACCTATCAGTATCAAATCATGAAGGATCGATATGTATCAGTTGATACCAGTTCTTTTTTCTAATGATGGGCAATTCCAAAGAATGAAATTTTTGACAGGTAATTCTTAAAAATTTTTTAGAAACGAAAATCCGACTAACGGATACTGCGTTCTCATATTTAGATTTTGACTACATCCATCAATTTTTGTGCAATAGAACTGAAGGAAATTACTAAAACAAGAAAAATTGACATTTGACACCAATGCATTGCAGAACTGAGTATTTGGGTACCGATGGATTGTAAAATTGAATATTTGAGTCCAAATAAAATGCACATATACGTGGGACATTGGCATTAATGCATTACAAACGAGAACATTTGGGTTCTGATGCAATCTGCTATTTATTATGAATTTTTTTAGTGTCTGTTGGTATTGGGAATAGAACCAGACACCTACAGGTCTAAAGGCTGCTACGACACCAGCGACAGATAATTAAGAGTGTGTGCGAGTATCACATCCCCACAATTTCTTAGATACTTCATTTTAAACGTACCTAATTTTTAGCCAACAGTCTAAAAAATACTTCTGATATTTTAATTTTGTTTTGTATTTATTTATTAATTTATTTATTTTCTTTGTTTAAGAAATTCTACATTTTGCAGCATGGCTTGGGACTTTTTTGAAAAATTTTTTTGTCTTTCTACTTCTAGTCATCTACACAGTTTTGTCATCATTTTGATATTGAATCAATTTATAGTATTGATAAAGTATCGATACGTATCAATTGATAAGTGGTGATAATTTTTTCATCACTATCTTAGAGGTCTCAACGATGAGCCTTGAAGCCTGAAAAATAGAAAATGCCTGTGCCTTCAAATTTATCAGCAGGCTCCTACCCTCTCCACTTTTTCATTTTACGATAGGGAAAATTACAAGAATATCGATCAGAAAATTACGCCACTTGTGAAAATTTATTGCTAATTGTTCCCAGTTCTTTGTACCTGGGTTCGAATTAAACCTAGGTATACAGACAAGTATATTTTGATCCAATATAAATGTTAATCTGAATTTGATCTATGGAAAAGATATTCGTGAGAAAATGCAGGTCATAAAGTTCTATTAAAAAAAAAATTGTAGTTGATACACATCGCTGATTCCATTCATTCAATGATGAAGAGAAATCTTGTTTAAGTTTCTAACCAGCTGCAGGTTCAATAATAAATTCGTAATTATTTAAATGAATAATTGAAAAATTATTTTATGCTCAGTTTTTTTTTCGAGTAAATATTATTGGATTTCCTTACTTGAATTTAGCCACTCATCTGTTGAAATAGGAGTGAGTAGTGTCCCAAAATTTTTCATTTGGCCTAACTCAAATTTTACGCGTACAAAAATGTGTACTTAACTAGAATATTTCAGAGAAAAGAGCTATTCTAAAGGACTGAAATTAATTTTTCACTATTCTTTGTATTTAATTATGGAGATACGGTATTGTTATGAATTTGAAACTGGGAAGAAATTGTTTGGAATCTTGATTAATTGGTGGAAAAATAAAGACCATATTTTACGAAAGATCCTCACCCAATGTAAGTACGTGTATTACCATTAAACAAACCATAAAAAAACAACACATAATACTTCGGTATCTAACCTTATAGTCGATAGTTTGGAACATTTTTTGACTTTTATCTTTAGAAACGAAGTAGCTTTCAAAAATACATTTTATCATTTCTCATAGATAACACTTGTATTTTAATTTTATTGAAGAAAATTTTTCTACTCCTTACTTCGTTTTTCTTTCTCTTAATCCTTCTTATCGTCTTCTGGATCTTTTAATGTATGCCACTGAGCGATTGGCCGCCGAGGAGATGCTAACATATCGGACCAGTGGCGAAGTTCAGTTCCATTTGCATTATATCCAAGAACTACTTTTCCAATGGGTTCTGATGTTCCAATACGATCGTAATCAACAACAGTGATAACCAGGTTGACTTTCTGTGAACAAAAAAAAAAAACAATGAGAGTGTGACGGTACACATGATTGAAGTGAAACTTTATTAATTTTGTTTAACGAATCAACTGGAGTTGAATGGGCCAAGCTTTTGCAATCACGGTGATGCGTTTCATAACCGTTTTTAGTTTACTACCGTATGCAAGGAAGTTTCAATTCAAAAAAAAAAAAAAAATCGTTGTTTACATGGCAAGAAATAATAGCTGAAGCAATAGTTAATATTGGCTGGGAGAATAATCTTTTATCCAATTAATTTCGTATTCCAAGGAAAAAGAATCTATTTTTCAATTTTTGTTAACTTACTGTTTACTATACAAAAATATGATGATTTGGTTTGACTGTTGCAAAAAATGCGTTATGTATTTGAGGATATGAGATTGTAAAACTTCATAGAATGATTTCATTTAACTTAATGCTACCTGCTGTATTATTAGAATCATTTGGAAAAATATCATTGAAGATTAATTTGGAAAATTGAATTTCAAATTGCAGTATTAACTGTTTTCTGCTTGAAATAGGACTGAACAAGGCAGTGTGCTAAGTGTACTCACATACGTCTCTCATGTATTCTTACTTTCATGCTAGAGCTGAGACACCTATATATCAATCATAATTTTTCCTATTAACAGTACTACACGTATTCTTCTTGGGCTTCTAGAATTTAGCCAATAATGCATGCAGCACCAACCAGGTTCAAGCATCTGTTAATACTTATGCGGGGGATGATATTTATTTGACATTCAGTATAAACAATTTGTTAACATCCGACAGTATCCAAAATGCCCCGTTGAGGTAGAAGAACTTGTTCCACATATCTAATTAGACTAATAGAATATAACAATATATTCAGCTTTTAAAATCCGTTATATGCAATGAACGGAGTGGGAAGTATTGGATTCAAGAAAAATTTAAAACTGATCAAAAACGTACAATTCTAAAAACATTAAACGTTGTACCGGGTTGCTTGGGTAATATTATATGTATCTTATCAGTATTTATAACCTCGTATGGAGTAAATGTATGAATGAAGCATTACCTAAAACCATCACCAAAACATGAAAAAAAATTTTTACAATAGCAGTAAAATTGATTTTTTGCTTCTACAGAATCTGTCCTGATCATGTATACTCCATATTTTAACTTTGTTCCATATCACCTCAGACAGTTATCAGAGTAGAACAAACGTATGGATTGGCAATTGGAAAAACCAGTTTTTTGACTTGAAAATGATCCCTTTTCAAAGTCCTCAGTTATGGCGAAAAAAAGTAAAAATATCACGATTGTTTCACATTAGCCTTTGACTGTACGTATAGTACTGGACCAGTAAAGAACGATGATTTCTGGTTAGACATGCCGGAGTTATATAGGCAACAATTGTGTACTACTTGACGGACTTTAAACTAAGTTTATACGTATACGCTATCTTTGTGAATTTAAGGGATGACTTTATCAAATATATTCCAAATTGGTGAAACCAATCCAAAGGTTGAAAGTACGCACAAAGTACACTAGTGTTATCTACTTTTATACCGGCATGTCTTGACCCTAAGAAGTACATTGGTCTTATGGAGCTTTACTGGTTCAGTACCCTATAGTCAAAGACATTAGCATAATTACAGTTACAGTGTGTGAAGATAAAAAACTGGAAAACTAGGCAAGACTGTATCATAAATATTACTTAATCTGGAAAAACTTTTTCCCCATAACTGAGAAACTTTAAGAAGGGATCATTTTCAAGACCAAAAACTGATAATTAAACTGTAATTTTCAACGTTATTTCAAATCGGCAACGAGAAATCTTGAGTTCCTTCGCAGTTGTATTGTTCGAGATGCGATGTTAGTCATTTTGATATTAAATATCACAATGAATGTAACATTGAAAAAAATAAACTTTCAGTCAAATTTATTATAAAAATGGCTCGAACCCGAATAAAAATATGTTGATAATTTGCGTGGTAAACTAGGTACCTACCAAAATGATAATAGATCTAGAATACTTACTTGAATTTGTTCAAATGGTACTTCAAAAGTGAAAGATTCATTATAATATGGATTAAGAGTACATTTTTTAATGCTGGTTTTCTTTTTCTTCAATCTCTTGCCATTCTGCATTAATGCTATTTTCACGTACGGATCTGTAAGCGTAAACAATAAAATAAATCTTAAGATATTGTCTCAAGTGCTTCTGTGCATATATTTTTTAAACCAAAAATCGTCATTGTTGTACAAACCAGAGAGTCCACCAACGTCCATTTTTTTCAAATTCTTAGCCTCAAGTATGACAACGGTCAGTTTACCAGCAGTTGGTACGTATCTCAGTGAAAAGCAAATATCACCCAGCTTATTTTCCTGTAGGTGAAATAAAAACACAAAGATATTCGTGTTATATTTTTAAAATGAAATTTTTGGCAGGGTAAGTACGTTGTAAAGGTGAGTGAAGGAAAAAACTACTTTCTATATTTATCGATCGTACATTTTTAGCGGGTTTTTTATTTTTTATTTTTTTCTAAGTGATTTTACTGTACTTATGTTCACGTTCTATAAATATAAAGCCTATTACGCAACCAGCTATAGTACATTATCATGTGACGAGACTTTTTCATTTTACCAAATTATAGAGGGAATTTAATTTCCTCTTTCCATAACTCTTTTTTTTTTTTTGTACTAAACTTATATTCGAAGATCTTGAAAATGTTAAATGCGTCGTAATTTATGTAAGCTAATTTATCGGAAATACAAGTTTTTAAGCAATATTATGTTAGAAAATTTTTAAGCAAGCTTATGAATGTAACGAGGTGTATGTATAGGCCCTGTGTTTGGGTAGAGTTTTGACATTTTAACAAACGCTTAATGAAAATGCAAAAAAACTAAAAATTTCACCAGTTGATTAAAGTTTCTGGAAACTGTAAAAAAATGAACAGTAAACCGCTACCAAAATGTCATCGAAGGTCTAACTTAATTATTGAAAACAATTTAAAATTTTTAAATTTCTCTTCCTCAAATAAGGTGCGTAGGTAATCAAGTTTCGCAATTCATTTCAATCGCCTTAAAAACTGACTTTCAATGAGACCAAATTCTCCATTTCTTCCAACGCTGGAATGTCGAATATAACAAAAATTCATAAGCTAAATAGTTTTTCTTCATATAAGTATTATTTATGCATGATGGCTGCTTTTTTTATCGATATTGTAAATTATGTAGGTAATTATTTATTTTTGGTATGATAAAAAAGTGATGTACTTAATTTCTAGCGTTTCGACAAATATATATCTGTTTAGAGCGAGAACTTGGGTTTAATTTTTAGATTTTAGAACAGCCTCTTCAAAAAACTAGTCAGGCATTTTTCTGAATAGAACTGCTTGTTATCAAAAGGTTCTAAAAGTTCCTTAATTTTTTTTATAAAAAATCAAGTTGATACTAAACTGCTTTGTCAAGTGAAATATTCTCAGAACTATAAATTTAAATAGGGTATCTGACCAGAAAATCATTGATGAGACATTATTTCAGTAAAACTGATCTCATTATTTGAATAACCGTACCAACTGGAAAATTCAAACACTAGTAAGTATTTCAAAGACAATTTTTGACTCCCTTAAACTATTCCCATCGAACTCCACGTTTCTAAGCAAACTGAATGAGTTACAAAACATTTGATACAACGAAAAACTGGTTTTCTGTAGCTGCACTGTAATATATTTTAAGTGGAAACTTCTCGACGAGTACCTTCCAAAAAACATTTAGTTCTAATCAATAGAACTAAAATAAAATCTCATGGCTGGACATTGAACGATCTCATTATAGGGCTGCCGTAAATGCAAATTTGGCTTCATATCTACGGTTTTGTGGAGGTCGTTCACAAACTACATTCGACCTTTTTACGGTACCTGCGGCGAAGCTGAAGTAGATTCATAATATTTACTTTATACACAGTCAGCGAATGTAAATATTCGCAACTTTAATACATTCTCAGACTGGCGAAAAGGGTATACATAGTACGAAAATTTTACTACTAATTAACGTCTACGTCATAACACATACACAAATGAAGCACTAAATCCACAAACCAAAAGCCAAGCATGTCATAAGAGTGTCAACACATTGAACCATATGCCATAATAAAAGACTACGGTGGATAAGCTGAAATTTTTCATTACCTACTTAGACAAAAAAAAAAAAAAAAATTACTGACAAAATAAAGAAATAAAAAAAAAAATAAAAATTCAAAAACTTACATTATATCATCGTAGAACGAACAAATACATTTCCAAACATTATTTATGTGTACAAATTGCTTTTTTATTCTTTGTTTTGAATTTTATGAGAGAACAAAAAGAAAATGCACAGTGAATGTTCAAATGGGATGAAAAATAAAACAAAAAATGTTTACATTTATACGCGTGTCACAAAACACAAAAACAGAAAATTAAAAACATAGAAAAAAGTAGGTACGGTGGGGTGAAGGTGTACAAAGAAAAAGAAGTTGCAGTCCGTATTAAAATGAGAAGAAGAAAATAAAATTATACAAAATATTGATGAAGAAAAATAAAATCGAATTTGGTGTTTGGGTGATATAATTAAGACACAGAACAGTGGAAAAACGTGACAAAACGACGAACACTGTCAAAAAATACAGTAACATGGACAAAAAAAGGATTTTTCACAAAAGTGTTTTTACATAGGAATACGATCATTCAAGCTTATCTTACATTTCATTTAAGTGCTACTGTAAATAAATTATTAATAAACACACCTAAATTTTAACACATGCACATTTTATGTTGCTATGATATATTTATAAATATTTTGTACCGTTTATTTTGCTGTTCATGTTATTTTTTTATTTAAAAAAAAACAGAAAAACATTGTTAACCTACGTATTTATTTTTCTGTTCTAATCAATTTCAACTAATGTTATATTCTAAAATACATCCTAGTCCTACCAATCAGATAAAAAAAAGTTTGAAACGAAACGCAAAAAAATTAAAATTTTATTACGCATATAATATAGAACACACAAAATTTCTGAAAACTATCCAACTATTTTCATCCATGAATTAAAAGAAGCCACACTTCCTTCTACAAAATAACCTTTTTTCGTTTTATTTATTTTTTAATAATTAATGAATTTTCATTATTTAGTATTTAAACATTCCTCTTCTCTCCCATATGTGAAAGTATTTCTTTAAAAAAATTATCTTTAGCTTTTTTCTTTCATCATAGAAAACAAATTCATACAGAGAGCCCTAAAATGAAAACTACATATCTATATGGAAAGTATTTACAAATTCCAGTAATTTTTTCAACCGATTTAGGCTTCGGAAGTAAAATGTAGACAACATGTCAAGTAAAACATCATTTTTGATAATAATTTTCTCAGATGCTAAAATTGAAAAATTTTTGTGAACACTTCAAAATTTACGATGTTCTTATGCATAATTCAATAATGCAGTTTTTCTGGTCTTTTTCCTTCTCTTTATTACTTATATTATGGTACATCAGCGAAGTTGTTGAAATTATTGACTTTCAAGGAGGGTTTAAAAATAAAATAAAAATATAAAACTTCTGCCGTAATTTTTCTTTGTTCAGTTGCGGAATGACAATGAAGATTCTTCTGTGATTATAAATATAAAAATAAGGGTTGAATATCTTTTTATAGTGATTAATGCCCGTATTCATAAACGTCACTTTAACCTCCCTTTACTTAAACTTCACTTGAAAATGACTTTTAGCACAATTTTGTGTTTAAGAGTGTGGTAACATTTTATTTTTACATTAGAACTCTCATAAGAGATACAATGTTCCCACATTTTTAAGTACGAAATTGTATAAAAAAATTTTTCAAGTGAAATTTAAGTGAAGGGAGGTTAAAGTGACGTTTGTGAATATGGGTCTCAGTCTGTTTATTAAACTATTATATTTCAATCAATTATTAATTAAGATGAATAATATGCAGTTAGGTGCAATACCTTAAGCAAGAAAATAAGAAAAATATACTTGATGTGGCTTTTGGTGTAGGTAACCCTGCTTACAACAGATTCTATGTATATGAACCAGTAATGTCGATTATTATTGGATTTAATGGAATAATCGATTATTCGCACCGATTAAATCGATTATTTTCTCCGATTAATTGCAATTGATTATTGGGTTTTGTTAAAAATAATCGAAAGTATAATTGGTACCGGCATTGTACTCAGTTAAATCATTGTAGAGCAGTGATGCCGAATTGAAGCCGATTATTATGGAGAATTGATTATTTTTAAAGTAATTGTTCGATTACGATTAATCGATTATCTTTTAATAATCGGCATCACTGATAGGAACCGAATAATTTTCTCTGCGTATTCGGCAACCATATTCTTTTTCATTTTTGGTAGCTAGCCAGTTTAATGCCTCTATTATACTATAGCATAGGGAAACTCAATAAAATTTAGGAGGGCATTATATGCACCAGAACACGCAATTTATTAGCGAGTATATAAGTACATACGTACTCGGTTTCTCTGAATGATCTATACGTAGGTATATCCATGCATCATCTTATGAGTACATACAGATGATGAATATGTGTTCTAAGAGCAATGCACTAATTATGCAGACCATGGACCGGGTATATGACCCATCTTTCAATGAAGGGCCAATCCCTGAAGGAAGGAAAATTAGGATAACACCCACTCACTTGATGGTAAATAGAGTTCATGAAAATGATGCATATATGATTTTTGATGCAAGTTCTTGCTTTTCAGACTGAAATATTTTTATTGTTTTATTAATTTTTCTGGGTAAGAAAATAATCTATTTAGGCCTAGATTAAATTAAATAAAAAAATCGAAAATTTTGAGGAAACTTGAATATCGATTGAATAGAGGAACGTATGTTTCAATCAAACATTATGTAGTTATAACACATTCATCGTGTTCTATAAAAGGTATTATAAAAAAAATACTTTCCTAAGTTAGGTACCGTATCTGCATTTTGATGGCCAAAATAAATTTCTAAAATTTCACTTAAATAGATCGTTGAAGAAAAACACAGAAAAATGATAAAAATTGAATTTTTTCGTAAAGGTTAAATGAAATTTTCAGCATCACGCCGAGAATATTAAAAATTCCCGCTTATTTTAATTTTTTTCAACCGATTGTATTACTTCTAAAATTTTTTCTATAGACTGCAGTGCCTCAAAGAACATTTTTCAACTGTATTGTAGAGTTGAAAAATCTGTTTCTTCATAATTTTATAAATACCTACCATCTACCCTAATTTCAAATAAAAAAATAAACACATTTTCTCTTTAAGTTTGCGGATAAAAGGTGCATGATAGACTGTATTTTCGCAAAAATTCCTTAGTTAGATAAATCACTTTAGATCGATCGTCTACCGTCATACCATAGAGATGAGTAAAAATTTAATTTTCTCCCATAAGGCTGTAAAAGGGATAAAAAAGTAATTTTAGGGCTCTCTTGCATCTGTGATCAGAGGGCCATCTGAAGTTTCCTCAAAAACCATATTCCATTTTCATGCAGGACACAATCGGCTTCATGCTATCGAAAACAAAAATATTCACACATATATGTACGGTATATCGAAAGCAGATGTACAATAACCGATAAGAAAAAGTGTGTAACGGGTTGAACGTGCCACTCAAAGGTTTAAAGTTTTCATAAAAAAGGAAACGAAAGGAAGAAATATTAAAAAAAAAAATATATATAATATATAATTATATATATGTATACTATGGGTACGTAGACAGATATAGAAGAAGAATATTATTGAAAGATTAAGACGTTTTTCCACAAAATTTTCCTCCTTCATACCGCCTCTGTTCCTCAGGGGATCAATATTTTCACCAGCCGCTCCCCCATGTGGAGCGTGAAGCAAGTGTTCATCCGTATGAACGAGAGAAAAGCTGCGCATTTACGGCGATTTGGTTATGCAATAAGCGCGTCATGCCACGAATAAAATATTTCACCTCGTCCAAGATGGGGGCTTAAACGCGCGGTGAATATTGTACAGACTACAGAGAGGTATGCAGACAGTTGGAGTACACGTTTCGCCCTTTGGAAAACTTGTCGAAAGAGCAATAATATTCAGTTTAGCAGTAATTTTCACGATCGAAGTCGACTACACACCGCCGTGAATGCACATACTCGACGTTTATTACAAATTGAGACGCAGCATTCTCTTATTAACCATCGACCGACGAAAAGTTCGTCCACTTTACGTCGTAAATTTCTTAATAATGGTAATTTATTTCAATATTGTCATCGGAGCAGATACCCAAACGTCCCATAGTGAGCAAGAAGTCTTGGAAACTTGGAAAATTCACAAGAATGAATGTTCTGCCCCACAAAGTGAAAAAATTACAGATGGTGCAGTTCATAAAAATATTGTAAAATGCTAAGCGTTTGTGATCCGATAATAACGTTTATTGACTAGGCACAATAAAATCAGACTAGTGTTCAAGAAAAATTAATTTTCATTTTCCTTGTCATTTCTCCTCTATCAACTGCGATTCACCCCGATGGTTTATCTTTGATACCGGTTTGTAATTTTGTGTACGGTTTATTTTTTATTTTCTTGTCAGGTATGCAATCTGAACTTCAATAGTATCTAAATTGTATACAGCATGTAAAAAATAAAAAATGTTGAATCATTAATAAACAGGCGTGCTGTTTACAACGGTCAAAGAGCGAGGAATATTAAAAGCATGGCAGAAATATCATTTTCAAATAAGTTTTATTTGTCAATTCAGACTCCTAGTACCCGCCACCAGGAGCAAAGAAGACGAACTTCGTTCCTATCCTTGACTAATTAACTTTTCAACTAATTTGATTAACTGGCCTAATATCTTGAAGTTTTTCAGTACAGCATTGGGAGCCCCTGTAAAAGATACGGCCTAATACTAATAATAAATATTTAAAAAATTTTTTGAAATAAAATAACTAATAATAATAATTTGCCGTGAGCATGCCTAGGCTAGGCTACTTGTTTAGCCTAGACTAGGCTACTTGTTTAACCTAGATTCGTTTTGCTACAAAAATTCTCCCTCTACTCAAAATTCTTTCAACATTTTTATTTTATTTTTTAACTTTAAAATCAGTTTTCCCTTTACACCACTGCCTCGTTGCTCTTAGGCTGTACCTTTGTTTAAAATTCTATACCATCCATAATCTATCATTGATATCGATATATTTTTCCCTTTTTATTAAGTTTATAACTGGAGAGCCACATTTTGTTAGGCTAACACTATGTTACGGTTAAATCTTGTAATCATCCAATCGGTTTTGTTTTGTAAATATGGACTAAATTTTTCTATTGGCAATGGGCCAGTCCTTGGTCTACTTCATGAATATGTCTACTAACATTTCTTTTGACGGGATGTTCCTCGAAGTGTAGAGGCTAATCTGGTAAACTTTTTAATAATTTTATTATGCATGGTTAAAAGAGCGGTCAAACGAATGCCCTGCTGTTTGTACAGGTTTAGGCAAGACTCTTATGTCTTTGTTGGATATTGCTGACAGATGATGTACTCGGTTTCTTATTAATTGAGTTTGTTGTGAAAGATATATTGGTTTTGTGATTTGTTTTCTTATGGTTAATCTACCCAGGGTTGCATACCACACCTACAGTCTTTGCTGTATAAGATAGAGCAATAGCAAAAGGAACCTTTTTTGTTCCTTGAAACAAATACGGTGGGTTTGCTTATGTAGATAAGAATTTTGACTTAAATTTTCTAATGTCATGCTTTTTATATGCTGAGTTACTTACAAGTTAAGAACAAGACACATGTTTAATGAACATGTTTTATTTTTGTGAGGTATACTATCGATGGTAATAGTTTGGGAGGGAAGTGGGTGATTCTCAAGAAACATACCGAGTGAACTAAAAAACAGTGCTCAGTTTGAAATTTCTTAAATTAACTAAGTATAACGTAAAAAAAAAAAAAGATGAAACATTTAAACTAGTTTAGGAGGAAAATTGTTATATTTTCATTCTTGTAAAATTCGTTTATAAAAATTTTAAACAATTTTTTTTTTTTTTTTTTTTTAATAAAAAAGTTATTTATGACTATTATTTTTCTTTTTTCTAAAATAGAATTTGAGCCTTTTAGCTATCATGCGCACTTACTCATGGTTGCTACAGATAGTAGGTAAATTTGAAATCAGATTTGTTGGGTAAATTTGACACTTTTATTTAAAGTTTGCCAAAATTAATCATAGGACTAGATAGCATTTATTTCTCGATTCACAAAATAAAACCGCTTTATTATAAGATGGAAAAAATGAGTTGAAGCGAAATAGTCTGGTTTTTGCCAGAAAAGTACAAAAAATGACCTAAAAAAAAAGTATCCTCTGTTTTTACTGCATACAATTATAGTAGAAAACATTTTTTCAGTTGTGTTCTTCTTAGTGCATACATATACAAGAATGCTTAATGAATTTCATAAATTAATTATTGAAGGGAAAATTCAAAAGTTTGGTTGCTTCATTTAAAAAAATTAGAATTAAATTTATTTTCATTCCAAAAAAATTGACAAAAATTTATTTATCAATACGAAATAATTATTCTAAGCTTGTAAATAATGCTGCTAGGTAGAAAATGAAAAAAATTCTGCTCCTTATCACAACAGTTTGCATTACATTTCTCATTTTTAATCGAAAAACCTCGCATTTCATTATTCTTTTCCTTCATTGTGATCTTTGCTCGCCTAGAACTGATACGAAATGAATATTCTAACCTGATCAATAATATTTCTAGATAGAAAATTAAAAAAAAATCTGTTTTCTATCCCAAAAATTTGCAATATTTCTATTTTTAATTGAAAAAGTTTGCATTTCATTGCTCTTTTCCTTCATAGTGATCTTTGATCCTCCAGAATCAATAGAAAATGAATATTCAAAGATTCCAAATGACCCTGCTTGATAGAAAATGAAAAAAATCAGCTCACCATAACAAAAATTTGCATTAATTACTAGTTGGTGAATTAGACTTACACATCTTGTTCAACTGCAACTCTGACAGAATATATTATAATGAAGAATTAATTATGAGGAAGAAACAGATACGCTTCGAGGAAATCAGTGGAAAAATGACGAATGCTATCACAAACATCGAATAAGTAGGTACTACACATCGAATAGGTATTGATTTTTCTCGAAGTTTACTTTCAGCTGAGGGTAATACCTTGATTTCAGTTACTCAGAACAATACACAGTTGACTTTGACTTGGATTTAACAAACGGTTAGTTCTCATGCAACTGTTTCGTTTTTGCAAAGAAACTGAGGCTCATATATGGTTCGTACAGGTTTTATGCTATTGGTTTTCAAACTGACACTCTCTTGATTTTACACTTAACTGACCGTAAGTATAGAATGGAGTGAATGAAAAAATTTTCATAGTCGAGAGGTCGAGTAAGGATGAAGATTTTTGTTTCTTCGAGACAGTCTTATGCATAAATTGGTCTACGAATGAAAACGATGAACTTACAAACGTTGACTGAGAGAGAGCTTGAATAAAATAGTCTTTCAAATGAAGTTCCAAAGTTAGAAACGCTGGGAGAAAGATCTTGGTGGATTTTGATGATATTGTACCCCTTCTGCGTTATAGAAACGTGTAATTTCACGAAATTAGCCAAGTTTCCAAGACTTATGTCCGAGGGTGCTCAGTTGGAGGAACAAAAATGAGAGAAGAAAAAAATAACGAACAAACGATAAGGTAATTAACGTTCAAAGAAGGAAACTGAAACTTGACGAATACAATGCCTGCACTGGAATCTGTCATAAACAATCAAGCACCAGAACTCAATTTAAGGAAAACTTTTACCTCGTTTTAAAAATTTCATTTTTCTGACAACGCTCGATGTCATGACCAACTCACTTCATTTTTTTATTCAGTTTTTCTTTCTACACTTTCTCTATTTTTTTCTCTCTCAAATTATATGGTACCTACAGGAAAATGCATTTGAAAATACAGCAGCAACAGCAACACAGCATTTTAGCACACACGAACGAAACACGATTATTTAACACACCGTTGTATTTTGTTATTATAGAAACTCTTTTTCTCTAAACTGTATATATACATATATACATATACATTATATATATATATATATATATATATGTATATGTATGTATATGTATTTATTAACAAAAAACAAAAAAATAAAAAAATAAAAAAATAAAAAACGAAAAAAACGAAAAACAATAATTAATCTTTTTATAAATTTGTGCTGCGTAAGACTTGTTTATAGGTTTTGTTTTATTTTTTGGTATACTTACATGAAGTTGAAGCGAACATGACATGCAATTCGTATCCAAGATAGAACATAGGCGAAAAGCGGAGCGAAGAAAAATTCGGTGTAAAAAGAGATCACGAGAAAAAAAGAGAAAAAAAAACACAAAGAAACATTAATCTTAAAAAAATTATTTCTTTGTAAAAGTATAACGCTCCGTAAAAACCTCTGTTATTGAATCGAGTAGCTGTCGTCGTAGATGGGGGAAGAAAAAAACAACAAAAGTATGGAAACGTTTCATTTTCTTTCATTCTTTTTTTTTTTCTGTTGTGAAAATACAGCCACCTACGTAGTATTTTGTTTTTCCTCATGGCGAAAAAGAAAACGAAACGAAAAATCAAGGAAGAAATTGTTTTTCCTTTTGGTTATAAAAATAAAATTAAAGTTGGATTCGTGTTACGAAATAATAGCCTAATTTGATAAGGGTCGTCCATGTTTCATTTCATTATTAGTACTTTTTCTTCTTTTACATCATTTTTCTCGTGTTGGCACATGCCAACGCCGAGGGTTTGTTAATTTATCGAATCCGAAAGGTAGGCTGAGGGCAGAGCAGTATTGAGTTTTGTTTTCGTCTTTTTGAGGGAAAAGCTGAGAGAAAATGTCTAATCAATTAGTTTGTAAATAAAAAAGCAATATTTGAAAAAATTGTGAAGAAGTTTATTTAGCAAAAAAGTATTTTGAGACTTAATAATTAGGGGATAGTCGCATCATGAGTGTAGAGAAGAGAGTCCTGGGTGTCTGATCTCCCAAGCACCAAAAAAAAGCTTGAAGTAGCGTGTATTTCTTGTTGTTGTTGGTGGTATTTTGATACGAATGGGTCACAAGGGACGGTCGAGAAAATGTGGATTCCCCCTTACGATCGAGCTATCAACTCTTGTAAATCACATGAAGAAAAGTAATTTGTTATCCAGAAAATTACTATAGGCTTTGGGTCAATAAATAGAAAATATTCTCATTAATTACATGAAAAAATCATATCTGGTTCACAGGAAGACGTAAAAATGAAAAAAAAACATTTTTCTCAAAATCATGGATTTCCTTGCAGCTTTTGAGCTAATTAAAAAATTTATCATGACAATCTCAGGTTGGGGAACGAAAATTACTTTAAAAAAAAGGAGATAAAACAGAAAAAAAATTTAGATTATAATTAAATGGTTACCATTCTATTGTTTAGAATTTACCTGTGAATTTAGTTGATAAAGCAATATGAGTAATTTTGATACAAATGGATTTTGAATTATTTTTTTGTACCACAAACTGAGGTCTTAGAAAACCTTATAATGCCCTCGAAAGTAAGTTTATGCTTTTCTCGTAGTCTTTTAAGTCGTTGCTAATTAAAATGTAAAGTAACGTATGCACGCATAACCCAGGTACTGCTACTCAATTTGTCACATAAATGTGATGCACATGACATCTGGTATAAGAAACTGAACGAAAATTCTTACTACCTAATTTTAGCACTTTTTTATTTTCAGAGCTGATTACGTTGGTTTAAATTTCGTTTAGAAATTTATTACCATGCATCATCAATTAATTTTGACGTAATAAAAATAAAAACAGAGCATAGGTACGCATGTTTTGTCCTCCTCAGATAATTTAATTAGCGAACAATATTATAATTAGCTGTGTTGCTACAAAAATTCCAAGATTTCCAATCCTTCTTCTTTTTAACTAACGTAGTGGAACATTGTTTAGGCGAAAATCGATTACATTTAATTACGTAACATTGGAAAAGAAATTCTTTAAGATTTTTCGCATCGAACTTATTCGAACCTTATTATTCGAAAATGTCTAAATTCAGAAAGTTTAATTCACCATAATATGAACAGAAGTTGAAAAGAAAAATGTCTCTGAATAATCTAGCTACGCTTTCATTCAACTCCAAGGATTATATAGATTCCTTATAGGTCTACTGTAATTATACATATATAATACATTTTGTAAAAATACGGGAACCTTTTGTGCGAAAAATGTAAGTTAAAGTAAAACTTTTTTTTCACAATTTTTTTTGACCGGATACATCTGATTTATAATTTAATTTTTCAAAAAAGATCTCGATAATCACTGAGCACATGTTTTTATGAAATATAAAATGATTTTCCAGGAAATTTTCCATTTTTTATATGTAAATCCATGTTTGTGTAGGTATTTGTAGGTACATGCTTGTATGTGTCGGTCTTGGGGCCAAATGTAAGAACGATACTGAGATGAGTCAATCTTAAGTCACTGCTGAAGCTTAGACTCGTTCTTGTGTTTGGGCTTTATTGTTCATGTTAAAAAAAAAATCTGATTTTATTTTAAAGAATGAACTTAATTTTTTTTCAAACTTATATCTGAATTTTCTACATCACTCTACTCGTACGTATGCTCTTTGAGGTTCTTTGAAAATAATATTTAAATCCATAATCTAGTACTTAATAATATTATGTCAAATAAGTATAAATATTCGTTCTCAATTGGCCTAAGTTCATCAATTCTGTAACATGCTAACGTGTTTTTTTTATTCCATTTCAAAAGTGACAAGTGTGGTCCTACCTCATTAAGAGAAGCAAAATTTGAATTTTTAATTTTCAGTTATAATATTGAAATACATACCTTCTTCAATTGGCAACAATAAATTGTCTTTTAACTTCTTTTAGCCAAATTTATTTTCGTCAAATTGTTATTGTTTAAAATTCATTTTATTTCTTTAGCTTGTGCAACTAGCTACACCTGGATTGTGGCAAAGTTTAGTTATGTCACTACATTATTTCATACAGGTCAACAAACTATTCAAATGAGGAGGGGGTCGCAAAGGAGTAGAGAACTAGAGAGATATCTTGTTCGAGGCCTAGGTGGAGTCATAGACAGCGGATTCAAAGACAAGAGATGAAAAGGTAGCGTAGGTACAAATAGAGACTCAAGATCATACAGCATGAGGGAGAATTTGGAGGGAGTAAATTAGGCTTCGTCCAATTCGAAAAATTGTTTCTTTCTCATTTCGTTTTGAGGAGGACAGCCGATTGCCAGTAGTAGGTTCATTAGGAACGAGTTTTCGTAATTTTTTCACTTGAGGAAGACCGTTTGTCGAAAGAAGGATTTAGTATTTTAAAGAATGAGGCGATTCTTCAAATATTAAGAGTTTAGGAGGAGTTAATGAGTTGCTAAAACAACTACCTATTTTATTACTTGAAATACCAGGGTAGCTGGGGATCCAGACGAATGTTACAAGCATGTGAAACGACTCTTATTGTTAAAGAAGAAGGTCAATCCTATGGGCGATATGGTTTGAAGTGTAAATGTCTGAAGAGAAACTGAGAACACTAAAGGAATCTGAGATTATAGCAAATTATGAGCTCTGAGAAGATGATGCAACTAAAGTTTTCATTTTAAACTATTGCAAAATACCTCTAATCTGGAACAACTAATGGGTTATAATAATTCTAAATTCTTATTTGCCTTTATTCGAGTCATATTGGTATCCACTTCACATTGAATATCGCATATGACTTTTTTCTTTTACTTTTACGAAACTTCCATCATGGAAGAATTCAGTTATTAAAACTACATCAGTTAAGTTCTTGTTAAAAATATGATATGGTTTCATTTTGAGGTTCATTTCGTAATTTTATGTTGAACAAACTATCCAAGAAAGATACTAGGTGGTATATAATATTATGATCTTTACAGACATTATAAGAAATTATCTACCTTTCACAAATAAAAAATCTCATCTTCAAATTTTGTTGATCAAAATTAATTTTATTTAAATTTCAGGTCTGTTTAGGAGTAGGTACCTAGATTTAATATTGGATTCTCAGTTTCTCTTAAAATTCGTACGAAATAACTGGTAATGTATTACAGGTAACAAGCTCATAATACTGTAGAATATAAGGAAAAAGTTAAGCCTATTATAATGTCATCTGCTGTAAGATTACCATGAGGAAATATGTTGAAATTCGATTAAAACCTCGAGACACAAAGTTGTTGTTTTATCGAATTTTAAATATCAAAAGAGAATTTGCCATACACTTCAATAACTAAGGTTTTCTACGGAGCTATTTCGTTATACTATAATAACGTTATAAAATATCAATAGCATATGGATGAATGTAAGAATTTCAGACAGTTTAAAACGTTTAAAATGTACTATCCGAGTGACTGTGATTTTTCTGTTTCTTTCACATATCGATCCCTCCATTATACTGGTCTCAACGTTAAATTGATTACAAAAACAATAAAAAAAAATAGTAAAATTTTTATTTATGCTGTACTCGTAGAATTTTTTTTTTTTTTTTTAAATTCGATTTTGTCCAATTTACACTCGTAAATATTTGCTAAAAAGCTAAAAATAATTAATGCGCATAATTTTATGAATAATACTATTCAGCGTCCGTTAATCAAAGTGCGAATTGGGTAAAATTTTTGAAAAAAAACTTTTGGTAAAGCTGCTTTTACGATAAAAAAAGTAAAAAAAAAATTATATTTAAAAGTGCCAACATTACTAAATACCATTACGAAAAAAATAAAGCTGAAATATAAAATTATTGTAAAAGAACAAGTAGGCGGTGCGGTGCAACGAATTAAGTATTTTGGCAAAATTTGCGCATCAATGAATCAAAATATGAAACGGTGTTTCAAAAAAAAAAAAAAAGTACTTAAATGTAAAACAAAAAAAAAGAGAAAAAAACTTCAAAATGGCAAATACGAATGATGAATGCGTAATATGTATGTGAATGAGTGTACCTAATGTAGAATTTAAAAAAAATCATGTTAACCGCACGAATTTCAAGGTTTTTAGGTTCTTTCGAAACTAACTAATGGCACTGTTCTATATAACAAAAAAGTTCTGTACTTCGGCTCTAAGTTTATGACAAGTTCTATTGAAAGTGAGAACTTAGTTCCATCCTAAGGTTTTAAAACAGCTTTTTCAGAGAACTAATTTTCCACGTTTCTAAGTAGAACGGCCTGTCATTAAAAAGTGCCAGAAGCTCAGCATTTTCTTCCATAACGAACAAAGCTAATAAATACCTAATTTACATATGGATTGGTATTTCATATTAAGGTTATAAAAATAAAACAGAAAATTAGATCGGGAATTGCGAATTCATTGCGCATACGCTTTTGGGAGGGTGCTGAATACTATTCAGGTAAAAATTTTTAAAACGTCAGTAAGTTTGAAACATTGTGAATTTTAATGTAAAAATTCAAAGAGAAGTTCTTCAACGTAGGGAAAGGTAATGGTTTGCGCATTTTTGAGTCAATATTTGCGGTGGTATTAAACGAGTGAAAGTTTGGGAACTTACAGGCCTAAGCTATGTTCGATATCACGAAAAAGTGCCGCTCCCAAGTTATATGTTCTTGACAAATTCCATTAAAATTAAGTTTTTGGTTTAAACTTGTGGTTTTAGTTCGGGATGTGTTGTGTGATGAGACAAAAACTCGGAAAATTGATTTCTCGAAGTAGAACAATTGAAATAACTTTTTAATTAGGAGGGCATATGATACCAACGTGACCTATTTGTACAGGACGTGTCCAAGTTTCAAAATGTAAAAACATATTGGCGTGATTATAAAGGTTTACACCAACTTATGTACATCAATAATTTTCGAAATTTTCACGCGTTTATGAGAAATTTCATATTCTTTAATTTTTTCAGATTACCCAACCTTACATCAGCAAATCTTCATTCAACTCCGAAACCGTCGGTGGTAGAACAAATCTGATTAAGTCACATTCATCGAAAGGAAATTAAATTTCAATTCAGATTAGTGTAGGTAGGTCTACCTACTTTAAAGTTTAAATCCGAATTGATAGAAGAAAATTAAAGAAAAAAATTAAGAAACAAAAACTGGATTCCTAATTTTATCTTGAAGTAAAAATTTTTAACTAAATTTCCTTTCAAATAATAAAAATTGGACATTAGTTTTCTTTACGGAAAAAACTTTCTCAAAGAAATGAGCTTTTTAATGGGGTACTTATGTCACTATTTATTATTACTTAGGTATATTCATTATTAACGAAAAAAATTTCATTAGCAGTAGGTACCTAACAAAGTTATGCTTATAATAGTAGAAAACTGGAAATGAAGGAAAAAAAGTCCGAATAATTGAAAAAATACGAAGAACTTTATTTTCACAAACATATTTATGAACATTTTAAACTATACGAATAGTGACCAAAAGCAAATTACTAAAGCAAATTACTAAAGCAAATTACTTTTTTCCCTGTTTAATAGGTAGGTTACTTACTACCTACCTACCATAAGTTGCGTCTTTAAAAGCGGGTATATTACCACAAAATTTAAACTTTATGTCACGCAACGTTGTAGCCATTTAGTTCTTTCAATTTTGAAAGTAGGCAATTTTTGCGTCATATTTTTCTTACTTTTATCCCTTAAAATTTGAAGATAGGCAATACTTTGATGACATCTTCGTGCTGCTCGTAAGTATGTCTGGTTTTATCAAAATCTCGAGTAACTTCAATTATCATGATTCCGCATTGAAGCATTTGATACATCTACTATTTTTAGCCATAGGGGAGATTGGAGTAAAAAGGAACACTGGGGCAACTACGAATTTTGCCATAATTTTGCCTTGTTTGCCGACTGGTTGGAATTTTTGATTTCTATACTTTACTACACTGATTACCCATGCGCAGACTAAAACTGCACCACAATTTATGTGCTTCATCCAATTCAGTAAACAAATCTTCGTTTTTGTGATCACAGATACTGTTTTTTTCACTATCAGTTAATGTGGCTGCCCTGAATACTTTTTTTACAGTTGAAATATTTCTGTTTCAAAAAAATAATAATTTTCTTATAAATCAAGCAAGATAAGTTCTTAAGAAAATTATGAAAATTTAATTTATAAGAACTATATAAGGTTTCTTTAGGGAAAGGAGGATGGGGCAGACAGGAATATGATTTTAAATGCAAATTTTGTTTTATTACAGTAATGGTTTGAAATTAGGGGAGACGGGCATACAGGACCAGGTTTTGGGAAAATGTTCATAACTTCAGGCATAGAGCATCTAGAGACTAGGGGTTTATTTTAATGAGTAGTTTTAACCTTTGGCTATGAAATCATATGTTTTTTTTTTCATGAAATTTCTGAGTGGCAATTTTTTTCTGATTATTCTCACATGACCCTAAAAGGTTTTTCTAATTGCCCGGGTACTGGGGCAATTAGCAAAATTTGACTATTTGTGTTTGACCTAAAATTAATCCACTGAGACAATCAAAATAAAAACAGGTTATGCTTGAAATCTGCAGTCAAAGGTTGTAGCTTTCATTTAAAACCACTCTCAGGTCATTAATTATTTCTGGAGTTGAAATATTTGATTTTTTATTAAAGTTGTTCCTTTTTACCGCGTCTTCCCTTGGCCTAATAACAAAATACACTGAACAGCCTAGTAAAATTATAGTTTGAAACAGAATTAATACAGTTACTACAAAAGGTTTTATGAATAAATATGGTGGCGGTGGGCTTTGAAAAGTGAGGATTTTTTTTTTTTATCATATCAAAAATTTTACAAGTTCTGCTAATTTTTTGCAGTTTTTGTGATGTTTTTTCTGTAATGATGTACATAGCCAGCGTAAAACTGTCATAAATACCTTGTGATTATATACCGCTGAAAAGCAAATTCTTTAGGAAAGTTATTAATGTGGTGATATCTGATTTTCAGTTCCTAATATCTTTTGGAAAATACTTAGTTGAAAATTTTAAGCCGAAACAAAAATTCCCTAATTTTTTATTTTAATCAATTAAATATTATTAATGTCATTATTCTTCATTTAATTTGGGTCAACAGCACACTAGTCTGAAAGAAAATTGAATCTCCTTTCGATTGATGTAATTAGATTTGTTTTTTAACTGATGGTTTTGGACTTATTAATGATATTTTAATGTGAAGTCGGGTAAATTAAGAATATCAGAAAATATGAAATGTTTCAAAAATGGATGAGAACTCGTTTAGTTGCTGAAGTACATTGTTTTTTGTAAATAATCTGCAAAAGCATCCAACAAACTTTTGACCTTTGAAAACTGGACTCGCTGAATAATTTATGAATAGCACTTCCCATCAGAATATATTCACCAAGTCAGGAAGTTCTTATTTATACTAAATTCTTTTTCCACTTCTAGACTGACAGATAGAACAGCCTCTCCATAATACAAGTTCTGCACATTTTTCCAAATCGAACATAGCTATTTTACCATATAGTTAATCGGACGAAATACGGTTGACAACTGGGTACAATGTAATGTATTTTACTTTGAAACTTCGTCAATGACGTCATTATAGTGTGTATTATAGAAAAATTATCATCTAATGGCACCATCTTTCGATGAGCAGCTGTATTCGAACTAACCTGTCCGCCTTCTCCTTCCACAGATTGTAATTCTTTCCATTCTTCGATTGTTTGAGCTAAGTCTACTTGGCATAATGGTACCCTTACTTCACCTATTTGGTCGTGCTTTGAAAAACGGTCGAAATCAAAAATCGCAAACACTAAAGTTTTATTCATGGCTTCGGCGTACGGAACACCCTGTAAGGATCATAAAAGTTGAAATTGTTTATAAAAATCATTACTTAAAGTACCAAAAAATTACGATTTGGCAGCTCTAACATTTGCAATATTCTCTAAAGGATACCTATCGGTTACCAAAATCAATAAATTGCTGTAGGTACTTTTAATTTAAATTTTCGAATGGATACCTGTGTGTTACCAAAATCAACAAATTGTGGTACCTATGATTCGAGAAGAGTTCATTCACCGTTTACAGAAAGATGTCTCTAGACCCAATTATTTTTATAATTTATTGACTAGTTTATTTAAAATATTAGTCACATCGTTTGGTCTGCAGTGTTTTGGTATCTATTGTTTCATCGATTTGTTAACTCCTACTCGTTGATTTTAGGATTTAATATTTATATGTACGAATGGAAAGCCATTCATACTTGACATGCTGTATACCTGCTAAAGGAGTTCATTCTCATTTAACTATGTAAGGAATAAAAAAATTATGATAACATTCATAAACAAAACCAGCTGTATACAATTTCAATGGAAATAAAAATAAATTCTGAATGAACGCATCGATATGTTTACGTTTCAGAAAGGAAAGAGTTGAATTACCCACTGAGCATGGTTGGAGATGAAAAAAAAACAGCATTTCGAATTCTACCTTTGTTCTTATTATTAAGTGGTAATTATTTCAGTTCAAATGGTCGACTAGGATCGAAATAATGACTTGCCATGGAGAAATCAAACCCTCTTTCAGTTTGTGCCTGTTAAATCCTCCACTCAGTTGAGAGTTAGGTATTTAATAAAAAGCGTTGTGTAACCAAAAATCTTCGTAATTTTGAGTGCAAAAATTTTAAAGAATAAACAGAAGAAATATACCTAGGTACCCATTTGATTCATAACTAACGGACAATATTATCATACTGAAGTGTTAAGTGTCACAGGAAAAGCAACAAAAGGGGATTGCATGAATAATTGAAAATTAAATTTGTTGGATTTATGGATGATACCAACCTTCAAGAGACAAAACCGAACACTTCCAAATTTCTCAGTTATTCTCACTTTCAATGCTCAAATTCAAGGCAAGTAGGCTACTTTTTTTTCTTCAGAAAAAAACAACAACGTATCTGTCATGGTAATTCTTGGGCTATTTAATCATAGGTGTGGCTTGGATAATTAACTCTGAAGATAGACAGTACCTATCTGTCATGTAAGTAGTAATTCATTAAAATATTCAAATTCTCTGATAGGGTCAAATGAACGCTGTATTTCTTATTTTTTGACAGTTTCTTGAGAACACTCGTAATTAAATTTGTTTTTTGTTAGTATAATTATGGGTTTATTGGGTATTTAGCACGTTGATGATTACTTTGTTGTCTAGATCATTCATTTTGAACTGGTAGTACACAATACCAGCTTCATCGATGTAATTCATACGCGATTGCAGATTTATAATGTCGGCGCCAAATTAATTCATGAAACAATAAAATGAAAATTGCAACGTCACTATTTCAGAGTTGGAAATCGATTTTTGACAGTTTTCGAGGTTTCTGTTTTAGTTTCTAAATAACGTATCTTAAATACTTGTATTCCAAAAAAGTTTCCCTGCATTTCTATTATTTGTCTTCCGTTGGAGATCTATTGAAAAGCGTAAATATGTTTGCAAACATTGCTACGTTGTTGCAAGCTTTCCTTCTTCAGCTTATGTAGTCTAGTTTGCTTTAAGAAGCTGTTCTCGAAATCGCAAAAAAGGGCTAAACCTGAAGTTTTAGCTGTAGACTTGTTCTGTTAAAAGTTAGTTCTCATATCTGTGTGAAGATTTTAGTTCTGTGTCAGTTCTGTGGCGTGAAAAACTGCAAGAAATGTATATCTTAAACAAAACAAGAAGGAAATGATTGAATTATTGTAAATTGATGTGATTACATTTTTAGTAGAGAAATTGTAATGAGAACCCATTCATAGAGTTGGATCAGCAGATTCGGCACTTTTTTTTGAGAAGAAAATATTTTTTCTAATTCGACCCTGGAAAATTTAACAGTCTTCGCACATAATCAGTGCCATACAAGGGTGTAGCCAAAGGGGGCAAAGGTGACGTTTGTCCCCATGGCCTTATTTTTATTTTGCTTGTCACTTTTAAAAATTGGAAAATATTTTAGTAATAAATATATGTAACAGCGGGTTTTATAGATGTTAAATTTGTCGAATTTTCTCGAATTTTAAAAGTGACAAGCAAAAAAAAGTCATCAAATTCTTTTTTGCCCGCCCCTTGAAAGAATCTTGGCTACGCTCCTGGTGCCATACTTTCATAAATCGAATAGGCTCGTTTTAAAAAATACTAAAAGTTCCGCACTTTTTGTCATATCAAACTAATTCTCTGGTTGTCATCACTACAGGTTCATCATTTATTTTGGCGCAGTGGCCTAAATGTGTACACATTTCTCTTAGGTCAGGGTTTTGGTTTCGTATAATACAATAAATCTTATCTGAATGAAAAAACTAATTTTACGTAAAAAACATTTCGAAAATTCTTCAGAATTTCGAACAATTTTCATGTTGAACGAAATACTTTGGTTCGTTAAATCGTAATGGTCCTATTAAGTCGTAATCATTGACTATTATTATATGACAATTATATACTTTGTGTATTCAGTCAAGGTCGTTATGCAAAAAAAGAAATGACATCTGAAAACATAGCCTTCGTTGGGTAAATTAAGAAATTTCAAAAATGATCGATTCAACAATGGGGAGTAACGACTAAGGCTTTATTCCACAAGAGATAAGCACTGAGAATGAGCTATAAGAGATAAGATTTAGATCGTTTAGATGAAATAAGATAAGAGTTCGCTGTAGTGCCGATTTTTTTGTGACTCATCGTTCGTTGTTCTCCGGATTCAGATTCGTTCGTGTTGCATTTGCGCCGCCAAAATCGTGATTCTGCAGTGGAAAACTAAAGTGGTAAGTTATAAGTAAAAGTTCTTATATTGATAAAATTGTAGAGTGAAGAAATTTCCAACTCAAATTATAGGTAGTTATTCGAAATATTTCTTATAGCATAGGTATCCACAACAATACAAATAGAGCTTTGCGGTTATCAGAGTCGTTCAAGTCATTGTTTTACAATTTAATATTGTTAATGGTTAGATTGAAAATCGAAGATTAGAAGCGGATGTGTGAGGTACGTAAGCTCAGTAGGTACCTACATAGGAGAAGAAAAGTTAGTATATATTTTTGGGAGCCGTTTAGTTTAGGTCGAGTTCAAGATTCGAAACTTGATGCAGGTATTTAGTTCAAAGTTATATATTAATTTGACGTCTGAGAGGGTATAAGTAGATGATGGAAGTGTAGTCTGGTAGATGAGGGGTAAAATACATAATTATGGTGAAAGATAAGAAATATGAGCGCAACGTTTGGCTGTTTACTAATGGAGGAATGAAGAACGAAACGAATTGGTACGTTCGTTGAGAGAATGGATTTTTAGCTTACAGTGATTGCTTCGTTGCCATTTTCACTTCATGATAGTCCGAGTGAATTAACATTTATGAAGGGATTAATTGCTGGAATGTGTGGGCGATGTTCCCCCAAGTGTGGGGTAAAAAGTACCCTGCCCAACCTTGTTTGCTTCCCCAGTTGAGGGGCATAATACGGGACTGTTTTTACTTTTTTTCATTTTACTCAAAAAATGGCTAGAGTTATGAGGAAAATAGGTATAAAAATATTTTTAGTAAAATTTTCTACAAAAAAGGTCAGATTGAAATTACGTTAGTCTCATGGTACTGATGCTACAGGTTCGTAAAAGTTGTGTATGTTCTATTTTATGGTTTTGAAAATTCGGAAATAGGAGTATTTTTGTAACAGAACAAACCTAATTTTCGCGGACCAATTCACAGCACCTTGACTAAAACACAGCGGTAAATTTTGATAAGAATCATTTTGTTTGGAAAATTTTATAACAATGTTTTTTTACTGTCTTATTTTTCTCATTACTCCACCTGTTTTTGACCAAAATGAAAAAACAAAATACAAAAAAAACTGAGAAAAGTCGCCCAATATGCCCACATGTGGGAAAAGAAAACGGGGTTGGACTTGGGCATTTTTTCCGCACGCTTTGAGGAATATCCTAACACATTTCAGCCATAAAACATTAATTTTATGGAAATTAATTTTCTGTTAGAGTTATACACTGACCATTTCGGACCTAATTCTCCTAGGCTAATGACTTGATAAGGAAAGTTGGTTTTGGTGAAGCCTTTCTACGTGAAGTATAGGATGGTGTTGGTTTATTTTCTTGTTTCTCTATCCCGCATAATTTTGTTTGGACTAATGTTTAACAAATATAGTCAACATCTATTTTGTTGTGTCAAAAATAACTCGTATCGGCGCCATTACTACATTATAATATATTCTCCCATATTTCGTACCTTGAATATGAAAGTTTCGTTAAAAACTGGATTTAACGTTTTTCGATGAACTTTCGTTTCGAATTTTTTCTTCTTATCTGGAAGCAGGTAAACTTTAACGTACGGATCGGATGTGCCACCCATATCGAGGGCAGGTAACTCTTCGGCTTGAAGTACCGTCACTGATAAACTATTCGCGTTAAAATCGTATTCCATCTAAAAATAAGCGGTATTAAAAAATCGATTATTTACCAGTCTAAAGTGGATTGCTTTTGCAAAATTCTCCCCTATTGATTTTTTTTTTTTTTTTCGGCTTTATTTATTTAACCGCATTATACAATAATACAACCTTATACTGAAGCCTTCCCAGTTTGATTTCTTCTTTTTTTTCACCCTCTTCAGCAATATCCTCTGCGTTCTCGGTTAATTCGTCCATATCTGGCTGTACCTGAAAATTCAATTCAACGTGAACTGTAAGTACCCTTTTAATAGCCCATATTTTCATTGAAAAAAGAAAGAAAAATTCTAACGCTGAAAGTTCTACTGAAAGAGCGATTTCTTCAGTGATAAAAATTTAAAAATTTATGGGCAGCAGCATCTTCCAGAAAAGAATTTACATTTTTTTGAAAAGCGAACTAAGCTTGAAATTGCAGTTGAAGCAGACAATCATTAGTGTTTTGTATCTTTCAGATTTTCTTTTGACTTGATTTTAATAAGACGTTTTCAGTAAATGGATTTTTTTTTTTTTAATTTATTAATGTTTTAAACCTATTAACAAATTAATGGGTTTCCTCATAAAAACGAGCGAAAAAATGTACATTTCAGTTTAAACAATGTTTTATTTTTCGAGATTTAATAATAATTTTGCGTTTATTAACGTAAATAGAAAATATCAGAGGCAAGATATTTGAAATTTTTTTATCGAGGGTTGGGGGGAGGTCGACATAGTGTCCCCGAAGAGAAAGTAAAAATAAGATTTAATCCAGCCAAAAATGAACAAGATGTACTTCTTTATCACAAATGAAGAGAATATTAAGTTATTTGTCTATTAACCAAAAGACGAAAGGGGGCTTACCCTGACCAAATTTTCTCGTCTTTAATTAGGTTTTTAGGTGGCGAAAAGTAAATATTCCTTTCTACTTTCGAACCTGGCGTCAGGTTGAAGCCAAAATTGACATAATCATTATTCATAATCAACCGAAAAAATCATCCGTTTTTCACAACTATTGATTCAAGGGTAATATAGTAGGAAGTCTAAAGCCATTTACAAAAAATCACCCTAAACTGACAATAAGTCGAAAACAAATAAACAAATATGGATCAAAATCAGTAAAGTTTATCTACATCGTATGAATCATTAATGAACCAAATTTTAGTCTTATTAAAAAAAATTGTAACCGGTTCTACCTAATATGTTAATGAATGAAACATTTCTTGAAAAATAGCCCAAAATCAAATGTCATGTATGGACCGGGCGTTCAATTTGCACTAAATTTTACGGGGCATATATTTATCATAGTATTCATCTATGTAAGTACTTAATTTTAGCCATATCGACTAAAAATTATAGACGCTATCATATTAACAAGAAAATTTATGAATACTGTACAAGGTGTTCATTATTATTATACTAGAGAGTACTAATTCACAGACCTACATAAACCATAAATGTGTCCGAATTATCATATTAATTAGTTGCACGATGAGAAAAAAAAGATTTACACTTAGACTGCTAAGGCTATATCTACATAGCCAACGGCAAGTAACAACGGTAATTATTTGGCCATGTCATTTGCTTTCAACTGTAATAAATCACAATGGTAAATAGCTGCTGTTGCTACTTGCTGGTGGCAATGTAAGCGCAGTCTAAGAATACAACTTTTTTTTAAAACCGCTCTGGCTCACTTTAAAAAGTGGAATATTTATAAGAAATCTTGTTAATATTTCCGTCAATATAGATGATAAGTATGACCTTGAAACATTTACCATTCAATTTCTTGTGATGAGTTTTGATAGGACCTTTTTAAGTTAAAAAACAAAATTCCAGTGCATTTTCCAAAGAGGAAATCATAAAATGAGCACCACGAACCTCAATACTATAGGTATTAGGCAACATTGTGTCATAAAATTTATTGTTCAAAATTCCATCATGAGAGAAATTATAAAGCCTTTATTTTTATATGTAAACATCTTAGCACTCGATCTAGTATTCTAGTAAGGGGTAAAATGAGAATTACTATCATAACTCGTATTTCTTACAATATTGTAACTGTTGGAGTTTAGGTGTGCACATGCTCATAACCACACTATTATGTTTACACATCAATCCTTCGTGAGTCTCTATTGCAACTTGAATTTTTTTTCTGTTTGTGTATACTACTAAAAAAAAAATTTTAATTACAAACCTTTTCTTTGTATGCTGAGCCTAATAGCTGAACTGATTTTAAATCGACTACACCTTTTCCTTTTTTTGCATCTTTTGCTCTTCTTTTTCTGAAACATCTTCTGATGCAACAAAAGCAAATACCAAACACTACTAGAGCAAAACCTGAAACATTTTAGAGTAGGTAGGTAATTGGAAAAATTCTTTCAGTGCCATTCATTGCAGTGAGTTATTGTTATTTAATCGAATTTCTGTTCTCTTACCAATCACTAGAGTCATATATACCCATCTTGATTCGACACCGGATACTTCTTGTCCTTTGTTTAAGACGCTGTTGATAATACCTGGTGTAGGTTCACTTGTAGTTGAAGCTGTAAGGAGAAGAGTGCTTCTCAATATGATTGAATAGGTACATACAAAATGTTGCGATAGAATTTTGCGTCTTTCTAAAAAATTTTCAATCTACTACATTTTTTAATCTGTAAAATCAAACAAATCATTGTGAAATGTGGTCAATGAATCATAATTCAATCGACAGCTCAATATAATCTGAGAAATTCTGTTAATAGTGTCCGCATTCCTCAGTAGGTATACTATATGTTCCTATAATAAACATTAGAACTAAAATATCTTTAATTATTCTCAAATGTTAAATTGAAGGGTCTTGAAGGTCGAAGGACTTATGATGAAGGTGTAGTTATGGCAGGCATGAGAAACAATTATCTAGCAGACAGATTTTTTTCGTTAGTAATTCTAGCCCTCTATGCCAAAAAGTTCTTAAATGCCTATACATCATATGGTAGGCTACCTTTCATTCTATTGGAATAGGTTTTATAGGATGAGTTTTTCATGATTTCCCTTCCTTTCAAACTAAGTATAATTAATTATGACAAGTAGCCTAATTAAGGATAGGTACTTACTTATTAACTTGGTAATTGGTGGTAACGTGGTGGTCAAATTATAAGTGATAATTGAACTAACGTTTCCAGGATTTGTAACTGATTCTTGTGTCGCTTCTTTATTTGTAACATTTTTCTATAAAAATTTAAAATAAGATTAATTAGACAGCATACGATGTTTCCTCAATTAGTTGGTCATTTTCTCCAAAGGTGGTGAACTAACATTTTTTATTGTGGTTCACAAAAGTTTTGAGGACTCACAACCTAATATTTCAATTATTCTTCTATCGTAAAAATAAATGTAATATATTATGTACATACATGCATAGAGAGCTGTCGTGATCTAACTATACCAGTGAGGAAGCACAAGTAAGAAAGTAAATTCACCACTGTCACGCCCCCTTCATCAGCAAAACAATTATAAACATAATTTCGTTGCTTTGCTCGTGAAAAATATTTTGGCTGTATTCTGCTTTTTTAGAATATTCATATATAATGAACTGAGGGGGTTGGCAAGATATAATATTTTTGTTCTAAATAAAGAAGAAAAAAGTGAAGAATTTCTCAAGAAAGTTGCCTCATACAGCACCCCTGTATGTATATATCATAATGCACAGAAACTTTAGTGAAATATTTTATAATTTTAAATATTTAGGGTGCTGCTTTAGCTTGCGAGCACCTGGACTTTCGCCGTCCCTAATTTTTTCGATTAATGAACATGAAAGTAATATTAGTGTCAGTTGAAAAACATTAAACTGTAGTTCGGGAATGGTTATCGATTGAACCGCCAAACGAGTAGTGGTTATACCAGTAGGTACTGTTCCATAACTCGATCCATGTGTGTATCAAAATAATGGGTAGATAATGAAGTGAGATGGTTTGAGAATACGATAAGTATGCCTATGTCAGTGTATCTTTTTTCACAGTAGTTGGTCAATGGAAATCAATGACAGAATTACCATATCAGATGGAGCAAATTCAGGTCACTTGGAATAATACTAAGAAGCAACTTCATTTTAATTCAAAAAAGTATAGTTTTCAAGAAATGCGTGACATCAAGTATATGTATAATGTAGGTATGTCACTCAAACTTGGATTTGAAGAAAGAAAATTGGTTTAATGTTTCTATAAACTTTGAGCTACAATGGAAAGATTACGTTTCTGGATGTGAGCAGGAGACAAAGAATTTGCTTAGATTTGATATACCGCAAATGAATCGATAAGAAGGATATCGGCAGGTTATAAGCTGAACCCAAACAAAAATGGCTTGGATCAATAGAGAAAATTAAAAGACAACCGACGGACCAGCAGAACAGCAAACTGGTATCATCAGGACCCTTGCAGGAGAATCGCCGAGAGATATGAAGGGATATCAAGATAAACTCCAAACTGGTGCTTAATTTTGAATAGCACATGATTGTTCCACCTAGAAAAGACTTTCTATTCAAAAAAAAAATCACATTTGTGACTTAAAACAATACGTCGAATACGTCTAATCTGTGAATTTGGTGGCATCAATAATCGTTAATTATTCAGGTTGGTAACATGAAATTATCGACATAGTTACAGTATAAGACATGATATGTTTCTTTAGGGCCATTAGTGACTTTTTTAATGTTATATAACAATATATTTGCGTATTTTCGCCACAAATTTGTTACAACATCATAGATATAACGTAAAATAGCCATAAATTGTGATACGGGAGGGTCAATAAAGATAAAAGTATCGTATGGTTATAGTAGAGTTTCATGCAACCATAACTGGTTCACTGATAATTAACTTAAGCATGTTATATGAAATTAAATTGTGATCCAAATTCTAAATCACTGCAAAGGCGCGAAAAATATCGATATTTTGTGTATCATTATAAGAAAATATCGAAACAGATCGATATAAAATGACACAAACTCACAATCTACCCGATATATGACGATATTTTATCTGAAATATCGATTACATATTAATATTTTTCACCGCTACTAATCACATTTTTATCTTACGTTTTACGTACGTCACATTTGGGTTGCACTTATGGAACAGAATGGCATATTACAGCCACAGTTGAGCCCCTATAAAATCATAAAAGCGTTATCTGTGACACAGTTGTGGCACTAAAGACAGTATAATTTGTGTTTAAAACTCACCGATACAATATAAGAAAGCCAAATAATACTAATTTTCGGAGGAAACGTCAGAGTGGTGTTACTTCTAGAACATGCGGATTTCGCTGATGTGGTTCCAATGTATCACATGTGAATCACAAATTTCACTAATGACGAAAGTGCTTCCCATATACGTCGTTACAATGGCATAGTGGAGTGATAGGACATAATATACGTGTCCAGCTATGACACCTTTATTTCAAGCACAAACACCAGTATGTCATTTTAACAGGTTACTAATGAACCGCTTGTGTGCCACTAGTGGAGCACACATATGCGGTATAACTCCATCGCGGAAGTGCCACAAATGGGTCAAATGGAAATGCATCGTAAAGGTGTTTCAATAATGGCATCAAGGTGTCATAATTTTTCTGCGTAAATGACACTTGTGGTACAGGTAGGCTAATTGAGACAAAAATTATACATTCTCTCGTCCGCTATTGACAGGAGCTGTGTAATAATGTGACAAAAAATCATAATTTAATTTTTCCTAATCCACATTAAAGTCACATTTTACAGACGTATGGAGACACACAAAAACTATACATATTTACCATTAAGTATATTAAGTAAAATTTAAAATTGTAACAATACTGTAAATCAACGCAAATACGTATACAGTCCAACTATCTACCTAATTAATAATAATGATACTTGAATCTAAATTGGTTTCAGAAATAAACTTTTTCAGTAACCATTGCCCTCCTCGCGTGTTTCGAACAGAAAAATTGGTTTGTTTGCCCAAAAATAAACAATTCGATAATGGCGACGTGTGCCATTTGCGTATTCCACACCAAAGGTTAATGCTGGCGAAAGGACTTTTTTGAGTGACGTGTTTGTTTATAGGTTGGTACTTACTTGTTTTTGAGAGATCGCACCTCTACAAAGAATAATAATCAAGGTGGTCGATGGGTAAAAAAAAAAAAATTCTAAAAACTAATTGTTGAATTAGAACTTACCACCAAGGTGCCGACGTTGGTTGCTGCTTTAGTTATTGTTTCGGCAGTCGACCCAGCGGTTAGATTTGTTGTCTCAGTGTTCATGTTTCAAAGTCTGTAAACAAAATACAAGAACAGTACTCATGAGACTCAGTAGGATATCTATGCGTATATGAAGTAATATGTTAACATTAATGTCTACACGCACATGAATGTTGTGACGCAATCGTACTCATAAAGAGCGTGCGAAATAACTGATATTTCAATTTACCAAAATATCACCCAAACATGCGTGTGCTTTTTTACATCACCCGAAACGACCATAGAGTAGGCTATACAGAGTCATATAGCTAAAGAGATGTCCAACTATCTATACACGCCGTGGTATAAAAATATGACAAAGATCTTTGACCATCATCATCAACGATGAAAATTCAACTTCATTTAACATTCTGTGCAGCCAAAGCTGCGTAAATTCTGTGGTGAAACTAGATATCTCTATACCAATATACACACTATCAAGCTGCGATACATGCCCAGTAAAGTAAATGAAGTAGAAAAATTGTTTATGATAATGATGATGATGGTTGAGATGTTTGTCACATTTTTGATCATCTGTTGGAGATCTCTTTAGCTATGTGTCTCTGGGCTATACCTATTCGTACATAATATGTATAGGATGGTATATCTATCAACCACTGAAATTTTACAGTATGTTATACTTTTTATACAGGCCCATAGAAGGTTTGGGAAAGGTTGGCATTCGTATTTATTGCCTCCTCCACAAATAATAAAAAAAATTATTTTGTTGTCCATTACACCCGGTTACCCAGACTAAAATGAATTGACAATAGGAACGGATGCAAAAATTTTTGTTCTGTGGCGAAAAAATTCATAGATTTCACACATTGTAAGAATGAGAGAAGGAAGAGTGTTGTTCAGTTTTCATTTTCTTTCATTCTCGTATTCACTTCGTAAACAACAAAACAATGTTACCATAACTACTTTATTTCTCCTACTTTTTTTACTATCATTATCTACCCCATCTGTTACTCTTCACACACAAAACGTTGGTAAAAATTGGGTGGTGGACACTTTTTCACAAACTGACTCAAGATTTGAGAAACATTTTCAATGCTAAAAAAGTACAGACTAATTATTTTGTAACAATGATACCAAAGAAATATAGGCCATAAAAATGAAAATTCCGTTACAAAAAAAATATCACCATGAAAAGACTAACAAAATTTTATTATCCACTGAGGATTTCCTGAGAAGCCTTCAAACTACTACAACAGTCTTTTTTTAAAGGTTAAGGAGCTACATACATAGTTACTGAAAACATGACATTAAGAAATTTACTTTAAAATTATTATTTAATGATCATGTAGGATAATTGTTATTTAACTAAGTAAATTCACAGTTTCATACTCATCCAAACAAACAGTAAAGGTTCTTTTCACTTTTGACCTATCTTGTACAAATAATACTGGAAGTTTCAAAAACTGTAATAAAAAACACAAAATATTGACTGCTACTTCTCCCAATAATTAATTGTAAAGTTAATAATGGTAGGTATTTTCTTCAAAAGCTGCTAATAAAAAGAAAGTGGACTTTTTTATTTCTCATGATGTGGGTCTATGTTGTTAAATACCTAATAGTACAGTATTTTTTTCAACAAATCCACCAAAAAGATGTTATTATCTATTCGATTAAATATGTCAATGCCATTAATTAGCAGAATTTTATCAAATAATTGAATAATTAGGGAAGTGTGAAATATTTTGTTTATGGGGATCACTATGTATAACTGCCTCTTTTTATGCTGACATTGCACCACTTGTGTACGTGTAAACAGTGTGTAAAGAAATGAAAAAAAATTTCTATACTAGTGAAAAAATAAAATTTTTTTTACTGAAAAAACAAACAAAAAAGAGTTAAGAAAGGACTCATTTTTAAAACTGGGGAACAAATAAAATTTTTTTCAGTGAAGAAATAAACAAAAAACAGTCAAGAAAAAACTCATTTCTCCACTGGTGAACAAATGAATTCTTTTTTCACCTATTCAGAATCAATTTGGAAATCTCAAACTTCACTAATTAAAATCGATTCAAAAATAACTTCTTTTTGGTGTATGGGTTGAGAATAGTTATTTGTGATATAAGTGTATAAAGTAGGTGATTTTGATCCAAGTGTGATTTTTGCAGCTCCAGTCAAAGGTGAGTGATGCAAATCACAAGGGTATCAATCACCTACTACATACACATGTGTCACACACTATTTTTTGCAGCACCTTCTCCTGCTAAAAAAATTTAGAATAATATATATTTTTGCAATAGAGAAACAAAAATAGAGGTTTGAATCCATGTAGTGAAAAAACTTTTATGAAAAAAAAAAAAAAAAAAAAAAAAAAAAAAAATAATAATTGAATAAAATGACTACGAAGGCTATGCAATAAGTTGGACCAATGTATAATATGATGCATACACTCAAGACGATGTATAAAATAAATAATTTATACATTTACATCCTCTCCAAAATATGGAACAAAAAAATTTTAAAAAGAATAATTTTTTTTGCATATCTATTTTCGTAGTATTTTCATATTTTTGATTGAAAATTAATTTTAAACAAAGTTTATATGGAACTACTCTGTCCAAGTCAACAGGTTGGCATTGAGTCTGTATAACTCCATTTGGTTGTTGATTAAAATTTATCTACGTTCACTTGTTTTTCATGGCATCGTTCCTTGATTATAAATGTTTGTGGGTACATGTGTTGAGCTTTTACATTGACGAACAGAAAATAGGAATGTGGAATTAACCAGCAATCTACTAGCAAGCATTTCTAATGAGTGCGAAATAAATGTGTGGTTGATAAGATAAAAAAAAAGTTACTATGACGCATTTCAATAGAAAATGAAAAATGTTTACGCGAGGTGTTCCCTCAGTTTAAGCGAGTGAAAAAGAAAAAAAAATGGAATAAATGGCGAAATGGCCATAAAAAAAGAGAATATAACGGAAAAGATGACGTCACAAATTGCAAGAAAGCTTTTCGTGACATTTTAGATTCACGAACAACAGAATGGAATCATGCGTGTCGTTATTATTGTCCACTTCCAATGAAAAATCGTGTAGGATGTTTTTCGCAGAACGAAGAATAATTATAAGGATTTGACCTCTCGCTTGTTTTAATAATTTTCTCCTTTTAATTAGTCGATATTATGCAAAGCTGTTGGCGCTTAAACATAATCATCGGATGATTGCAAAATTACCGATTCCAAAAATTTTCCTCTCATAAAATTTTGTAATTCTAAAATCCTTAACGAACTGGCACCTACCGAGAGGAACTGCAGCTTTTTTATAATTAATAGTCCAGTCAAATGAAAACAAAAAAATACTTTAGTTCGGATAAATTAAAATAGTTTTGATTTCTTCACTAATAGGTCGGTTTTGGCGTCTAAAATAAGATATTAAAAGTCACATGCCTCGGGCGCGATTTTTCTGAAAAAATAGTATATAGCATGAAAATGTTTGGCATTAAATTTCCTGTAAAAATTTTCTATTCATTTTAATCGTCTGACATTCCACTTCTCTGCCAAATGAGCACGGAAGATGGTACCTTTTCATTAGGCATACTGAATTAAGCGTGAGTCCAGATATTGACACAATAGCTTCAAATTATAGCGACACAGTACTCAGGATACATTCATTTTCGCGTGGGAGTCAAAATGGGGTGCAAGGGGGTTTAATACCCTATTTTTATTTTTATTTTTATTTTATTTTTTTGTTTCACTGGCTAAATTGAAAAATCTGCGAGGAAAAAGAGGAATATTTAAAAATTTTTCTTCATTTCAATTTCTTCACATTTTTCAAGTTTTCTTCAAACCTGGATGGACCTTTTATTTTACCCTGAACTCTGAAGCAGATATTTTAGCTTACCATTCCTCTCTTCGGATCTGGAGACAATTATCAACAGAAAATTTTAAAAATAGTCTTATTTTTTCGTTCACTATTTGTATTATTTCTGACAGTAAAAAGAAACAAATAAAAAAAAATTGGGGGAAGTAGCCTCCTTTCCCCAATTTTGAAAACCATAAAAAAATGAATGCATCGTCAGGTATTGTGTCATGAGTTGAAGTTATTGCGTCAATATGTATAGCAACTGTAGTCATGCTTTCCAGGGACTGAGAAACAGAAATGGAAGCAGATACGGAATTTTTTGGAAACTGAAACCATATGTTTTTGCACTGGGAACCGAAATAAATGGAAATATCAAGTTTCTGAAATGGAAACCAAATCGGAGATAATTAACCCTTTGGTTTCAATACAATAACGGAAATATAACGAAAAATGAATAATGAATCGTTTCCATTTATATTTCTCACCATCTCACAAAAAATTTGAGAAACTATCAATATTTTTAGGGAAATATCGAAAAAATATCGAAAAAATATCGATATATCAATACTTGATCAAGATTTTGAAAATTTTAAATGCGGAAAATTTTTTTTTTAAAACAGAAGCAGGATGTGGAATACCTTGCCGTGAGAGATATTCTCACCAGAAGGAAATTCAACAGAATTTAAGCGTGTTCAGCCACTTCGTACATAAGTACGGGTAAGCCAGAAACAGACCAAATACTGGCAATTTTAGAGCCGATTTGGGTGGTTTATATACGGCTTATTTACATGCACACTAAGACACGTATGTAAGAATATACGTACGTTTGTGAGGGCAGCCAGGTCGCATCATCCCCTATCATGATAAGAGATGGCTGGCCGGTTTGTGTATGGATCGTGACATTGTTTTGTGATGTCACGATTCGGTACTCGTACCTTACCTGCATGTACTTGCAGGTAATTAGGATCAAACGTATTTAGTGTGGTTTAACGTCACGAGGACGATTATTTGCCTGCCCTTTGGGGCAGCGACAGTTGTCGAGGGGTCCAAGCCCCTTTACCTCATACCAGTGACTCCCCACAGCTACTCCCCCCCAGTTATTGCGCCGCAAAAATGATCAAATCGCGCAGGCCTGGGTGGACTTGCGGGTTTATGAGCACCTCTTCTGGTCTGCCTCCCACTTGGCCAGTGCGCTTCCAACTGCAGCGCCGACGCATTCGTACGATTGTCGCCTTGCGTCGGTGCGTGCCTGGTATTGGGCGTGACTGCCTTCTCCCCTACGCCTAGGTGGATAATTTTTGGTATAGGCATACAGGTGGTGGTGGGAGTGAGGGGGCAGCTGTTGTTTAAAGAGTGGCTTTCTCAGCATTGGGGAGTTTGATGTCTCCGATGCTAAGGCGGCCATCTTCGCCTTTTCATTTGCTGCCTGCTCGGCCGTGAAAAGGAACTTCATTGGCTCCCTGGTCTCTGCGGGTTTTGGCTCCAATCTCGTGGATTCCGGAATCGGGGTCGGTTCCAACAGTGACTGGGGAGGAGAGACTATTGGGGGAAGCCGAGTCGTCATCTCCGCTAGGACTTTGTTTATGGGAGGAGCTGTGTCCATGAGCAGCTCCTCCTCTATCCAATCCAGCTCCATCTTCTGCTCGGTCTTCCACTGAGTTTGTGAAAACTCAGCAGTTTTCCGGGCAATTTGGGAGGTGGCAGATTTCAGGATGGTATTGAGTGGCAGCGACATTAGAATAGGTTATTTGAGGAAAAGGAACCAAAAATATTACTTCAGAAAACACGTCCAAGATTTATGGTGGTTCTGAAACTGGTGAATTCACTGCTGTTTTTGATTTACCATTACAGTTTCGTTTCATTATTTTCACCTCTTCTTATCAGCATGTAGAGGGGGTGGCACTTAAAATTCTCGGCCGTATGCAAGTTTTCCGGTTAAGTTCTGATCGGTTTAAGCAGAGTTATGCCTGAAATAAACTCATAGAATATTATATTCGAATTTTATTACAAAGGAATCTCCGTTTGTGACGTCACGACGTTGAGATTATCTTTGTATTTAACGGTAAACGCACGTTGCGATGTTTATTTCTGTATCGCACGTGGATTTGTTTATTCCTGTCTTTTTCGTTTTGTTGGCATTCATCGTTTGCTTATCTCCGAAGTTTCTTTTGTCTCACGGAGTTCCGATTTTTGTCGCATATTTTTTAGCGGGTTTAAACTTACGTAGCGGATATTACTTTTTCGGGAGTAAATTTTATTTTCTTCGCATTAACCTCTCAGACATGCGAGAAGGATGGGAATTTTTGTGTTTTTTACTGCCTAGGGGCCTGCCTCTTTTTTGTGGGCTTATGGGGGCCTCTGGATTGAATGTTTTAGTAGTAACATCGTCTGAAAATCTTACAGACTTTTTTGATGTTTTCTGTTGTGAGTTATTTATTTCACATTTTTCGACGGATTCTTCTGTGTTTATTGGTGAATCCGTCTGTATATTTTCTATGTTCTCCCTCTGCAACCTTTTTATTCTTTTATTGTCACTTACCATATATGCAGGCTTCAATCTGTCGATTGAAATTGTTGGAGGTTTGCCTGCAATGAGTATCACAAAGTTTTTCTCATCTCGTGATACTACTTTGTAAGGACCGGCTTATGGTTTGTCCAGCGCAAATCTCATTTTTTCATCTCTAACAAATACGTGTGAAGTATTGGCCAAGTGTTTTGAGACGTAAATCTTGGGCTGGCCATGGCGAGCTGCCTGTTTTAGGAAATTGTTGGCATCGTTTCTTATATTTTGTACCATTATTTCGGGGCTAACTTCCTCCGATTCTGTGAAGAAGTCTCCTGGGAGGCGTAGCTCTTCGCCGAATGCTAGTTGCGCTGCAGAGTGACCTGTATCTGTTTGTAGGGCAGATCGAAGGCCTAAGAGGATGGTAAGAAGTACTTCTACCCATCTCTTTGTGTTGTGAGACATAATAGAGGCTTTGAGGACTCTATGCCATCTCTCAATTTTGCCATTGGCTTGAGGATGGTAAGCTGTGGTATGACTGTGTTGAACACCAAGCTTATTGGACAGCTCTTTAAAGAGCGAGCTCTCGAATTGGTGACCTTGGTCTGTAATTATGACTTCCGGTACGCCATACCTCGCAATCCAGGTATTGTATAACCTTGCAGCTACTGTAGGAGCTGACATCTCGTGTAGAGGGATTGCTTCTGGCCATTGTGTTGCCCTGTCTATTATTGTCAACAGGTATCTGTGTCCTTGAGATGGTGGCAATGGGCCTACCAAGTCCATATGTACAGTTTTAAACCTCTCTGTTTGAAGGATTTGAGGGGCGAGCGAGTGTGTCTTCCTACTTTGGATTCTTGACAGTTCAGGCAACTGCGAGCCCATTTGTTGAAGTCAGACTTCATTCGTGGCAATACAAACCTTGTTAAAATCATATTAGCACTACATTTTGGCCTAGCATTTGACAGATTATGTACACTGTTGAAAGCCAACCTGCGATATTTTACTGGTAGAAATGGCCTATTCTTACCTGTACTGATGTCACATGTTAATAAAACATCAGTACCGGGAATTTTTTGCTGTCTCAATTTGAGAGTAGTATCACCGTTCAATAACAACTCTTGCAATTCTGCATCCTTAAGCTGTGCTTTAGCTATTTCAGCATAAGGTAATTGGACAGGAGCTGAGATAGCTTCGATTCTACTCAAGGCATCAGCTGGAGTGTTAAGTTCTCCACTTATATACTGGATGTCGGTAGTCAATTGACCAATGTAGTCTAATTGTCGTGCTCTTCTCGGTGATGCTGGTTCTGCTTTTTGTGTGAAGGCATATGTTAGGGGTTTATGGTCAGTATACACAGAAAAACATCTACCCTCTAATTGGTGCCTGAAATGCTTCAACGCAGCAAAAATTCCGAGCAATTCCGTATCGTATGTGCTATAGTTCTTTTCTGTTTTTGAGAGCTTCCTCGAGAAGAAAGCTAGCGGTAACTTCTTGTTGTCTTTATCAAGTTGGTACAGGGTTGCACCAATAGCAAAATCAGATGCATCGGTACTCATGCATAATGGCAGACTTTTGTCTGGATGAGCCAATAGGGTTGCATTTGCCAGTGTATCTATTATTTTCTCAAAGGTCTGTTCGGCTTCTTCATTCCATTCGAGTGGAGTCTTATCTTTCTTTTTACTTGTCTTAATTAGTGCAAACAGCTTACTTTGTTCGGCTGCTGCATTTTTCATGCAACGTCTATAGAAGTTCACCATCCCCAAGAAACGCCTGAGTTCAGTGACATTTGAGGGTTTTGGGAAGTTCAATATTGGCTCTACTTTTGTCTTCAAGGGGGAAATGCCTTCGGTCGAGACTTTGTAGCCGAGGAAGTCAATTTCGGTCTGTGCATATAAGCTTTTGCCTACGTTGATAGTAAGCCCGGCAGCGTGTATACGCTGTACAACGGCTCTTACATTCTCCTCGTGCTGTTGCTCACTGCCTTCAGAGCAAATGCAAATATCATCCAAGTATGCATATGCAAACGGTAATTCCCTAAACAGTCCATTGATAAATCTCTGGAAAGTTTGTGCTGAGTTGCGGAGTCCAAACAGCACTCGAAGGTATTCGAATAGTCCAAAGGGGGTTATAACCGCTGTCTTTGGTACGTCCTGGTTGGCCATTTCGTGCTCTAGCATGGCAAGGCTGTCTTTTGGTTTCTATGAAATGAACCGTATCGTGTTTGTATGTAGGATGCCTGCAAATTGATGGTTGAGTGACTCCAGGATAGTCAGACAGGATCCGTAAGAGTTGTCCGTCGACTTTGGTACAGCTGGATATATTTGTGTCCAGTCTGTAAGCTAGCATTTTGCCATCCACACAATGTTTAGATTCACTATCGATCAATTTGCCATTTTTGAGGTCAATGATCAGGCCAAAATATGCAAGGAAATCTGCACCCAGGATCGGGTTTGGAACATCTGCAACCGTGAAGGACCACGTCATGATTTTCTTGAGTCCAATGTCAACTTTGCTGGTTTCAAGTCCGTAAGCTGGAAGGTTTTGACCATTCACAGTACGGAGATAGTATTTCGGAGGGAGTACTTTTTGGGTTTTCTTAACTGGCAATGTGCTCAGGTCTGCTCCCGAGTCAATTAAGTACCTTCTCCTGTTCGTCCTGTCCTTAATGAACAGGTGGCATGAGTATTTTTCTGAGGGGTCTTTGGCCGCATAGATGGCCCCTTGTTTTAGTTTGATGCCTCCTTGGTATAGGATTTGCCCCACCATCTGCATCTGTTGTTACATTTGGTGGCCTCTGCGCCAAACCGCTTATGGAAAAAGCAACTTTTATCATCCCAATTTTGAGACTGGTTTTTGGGAGATGATGTTCTCGGGGGAGTTGAACTCTGACCCCTGTTACTGGAACTAGATCTGCGGTCTCTGGACAGGGACTGTCGTCCTCTGCTATTGCCACTGTTGTTGTTGCTTCTACTTTTAGATCTTTGTCGCCAGCTACTATTGGATTTCGTTGAGCCTTGGCTTTTGTTCCATTTTACTTCATCAGTCAACTGAGCTATTTGAGCTTGAAGTTGAGCGATCTCTCCAGTCTCTGCAGATACTGCACTGACCACGGGCTTTGACCTGGTGTATTCGAGTGCATTATCTGCAGATTTTGCAAGAAGTCCAAGTCTGCGGATGTGTTTATCACGGTCAAACCTACGGCCGCTAGGCATTGCACAACACTTTGTGGAAGTTGTTTGCAAAATTGATTGCCTATGACAGAAGGGGCTACTATGTTATCGGCCTTCTTCCTCAATTTTGCCATGAAGATTGAGGGTTTGTCGTCCCCCATCTTCATACCACCCATCACATCATCAATAATTTCGTTCTTAGTTTTTCCAAATACATTTTCTATCTTCTTGACGAACCAGGCATATTTGTCATCTTCTGTTGAAGGGCATTCTATGATGTCTGGAATGTGGCGGATTATCTGTGGGGGCATGCCTCCACAGATGTGTAGATACAGCTGGTTCAGAGTTATGTTCTCGGTCTTGAACCTGCCTTCTAATAGAGTCAACCATAAGTCTACCTCATTGGGCAGAAATTCCGGGATCTCTATACTCTGTCTATAGAAGTTGGGGTTCTGACCTGGCTGAAATTGCAAAAGTTGCATAATCAGCGCCAAGACTTCGGGTGTCAGCTGTGGCTGACTACTACCTCCCTGCGATGGTTGTGGGTTTTCAGTTGGTGGTGGGACCATTGCTGTGTCTTTCTGATGACAAGCGCATTCCACAGAACTACTTCCTTCCTTGCTGGTCAAAAACACTGGCTCCTGTGTTTGTATGACAGGTGTTTTTGGGTCAGAACTTTGGATTAAAGTTTGACCACTTCTCAATGTTTTAACTGCTAGTTGTTCTTTATTTATTGCAGTTCCCAGTCGTGCTAATTCTGGGTGTTGAGGGCCTTCTTCTAGGTTTGTTAAATTTGTAGAGTGTCGAGTCAAAGTCAGGGGGTTGGGGGATGAGTCCAACCTTCTTCCTCCAGGTCTACTGTCTTGTTTCTCCTTGTTTGTATATTTTAAGGAGAGGGGTATAAATTTCCACTTCAGCAGACTCTACTTCAACGACCTAAAAGGTGTCTTAGTCTGCAAAAAAATTTTTTTGTATTTGCCAAGCAAGCGAGTTTCTCACCAGCGCACGACGCCAAATTTTTGAAAAAAGCGCAACGCGCCTCTAGACACTTCACAACGTAGGCAAAAATCACGTCGGGGTCACCACTGTGGAATACCTTATCGTGAGAGATATTCTCACCAGAAGGAAATTCAACAGAATTTAAGTGTGTTCAGCCACTTCGTACATAAGTACGGGTAAGCCAGAACCAGACTGAACACTGGCAATTTTAGAGCCGATTCGGGTGGTTTATATAGGGCTTATTTACAAGCACACTAAGACACGTATGTAAGAATATACGTACGTCTGTGAGGGCGGCCAGGTCACATCATTCCCTATCATGATAAGAGATGGCTGGCCAGTTCGTGTACGGATCGTGTCATTGTTTTGTGATGTCACAATTCGGTACTCGTACATTACCTGCATATACTTGCAGGTAATTACAATCCAACGTATTTAGTGTGGTTTAACGTCACAAGGACGATTATTTGCCTGCCCTTTGGGGTGGCAACTGTCGTTGAGGGGTCCGAGCCCCTTCACCTCATACCAGTGAGTCCCCACACAGGAAATGCGGACAAAAAGTTTTGGTAAAATCAGGAAATGTAGTAGAAATGGAAAACAAACTGATGGAAACCTAAAATAGCTAACATTATGATAAATTTCAGAAACTCAACTAACCAAAACGAAATGAAAAAATGTAGCGCTTCTCAATCTCTGACGCTTTCAGTGTACAATGAAAAGGTACAATTTTTTACCTTAATATGGCATAGAGGAGGATGTCAAACGACTAAAATATATATGACCTTTTATACAGGAAATTTAGAGCCAAACATTTTCATACTGTAACAACTGTGTCGAAAAAATCAATATTTGTTGAGATAAATGTGTAAAACCGTTTTGAGGGCATATTTACCCCCATGTCTTTAGCTCACGGCGTTCGAATGAAACTTTTAGGACGTTATTTTAGACGACGAAACCGACCGTACAGTGAAGAAACCAAAACTTTTCTATTTTGTCCGAATAAAAAACCTCTCCTGACTGGACTAAAAGCTATGTACTGATAAAAATATCGAGTTTTTGATTCTGCTCAAGGCTTCAAGCTCAACCAATTAATACTGGTCTAAGAAATTCAGCAGTCATCGGTAAACATACAAAATATAAAATTTATACGAGCGGAAAAATACGTCTTACTTTGCGTTTTTGAATGGTCGTTGATAAGCGATATTATGATTATTAATTTTTAATTTGGTTATTTTCGAAATTTATTTGTTTTTCAAACTTTTACTTGTGTCTCTCCTGCAAGTAACCAGCCCAAAATATAGTGAAATTTGATGATTTTATTTCGCGTAAATAATTATTTACAATATTACCGAGACAATCTTCTCAATGCCTTATGCGTAAATAAACGAAAATCATAGTGAAATTTTCGTAGACTGGTTTGTTTAATTTCTTCAGAAATTCAGTTCTTGTTTTCTGGCAAACGATTCTAATGTTCCGATGTTCTCTAGTACTTGCTCCATTTTTTAAACAAATATAATTTTGCAGTTGAAATTTGATTTTTTTTTTTTTTTTGGTTCCACTATACAAGTGTCTTACGAAGGTTGACCCTAAATTGAACGGTTAGTTTTCAAAGTCGATTCCTAGTGTTCAACAAAAAAAAGTAAAACAATGACCAGAAATGCTATCTTTTAGAGTAATACATAGCATTCGAAAGTGGTGAAAATAAATTAGGAATTTGAGTTAGTTTAACTTCCCTACAATTATCGTAAATAAAATTATAAAAATTTAGTATACCGCAGGGGAATAAGGCCGTGCCCATATAACCAGCAGCAAACAGCGCTTGCTGTCGCGGAAAATATACTTTTGTCGATTTTCATTGAAATAATTGTGACGAAAGTACGAAAAATAGTCCTACTCTAAAAAGAAGTACTTTTTTTTTTTATATTTCGCAGCAAACAGCAAAAACTAAGTCGTTGATTCCTTCTGTTTGATACTCGTGGCAAATTTTCTGCCGAACAGCATTTTTCTGTAGGGTACATAGGTACTTACATTTGGTTAAAATGGTTCGAAGTTGGTGTTGCTGCTTGTTGTTGGTTGCGTAGGCGTAGCCTGTGTGGAGTAGGTACAAGCATTTTTAGCCTTGAACGTTTTAATAACATTAAGAGAGAAGGAACGCTATTGCCAATTTTTTAAATACCTATTCAAACTTTGCTCTTTTTTAATTCACACTATATTTTTGTAGGAGCGACCGAATATTTTCGCAGTTTTCTGTCATCAATTTTTAAAATTATATTTATTATAAAACAATTAGACTGATCGAAAGTACGGTTCACTGGTGCGCAAGCAATACAAGACACTAAACCCGCGCTTATGACATAGGGTGATGTAAGAGGGGAGGTTTTTTGTGATTTTGGGGTGATTTCTACGGTACCTATCCGATGTTCCCTGCCCTGTGCGGTATGTCTTGTACTTCGAAAGCGACGTACTGTTCTGTTTCATCCAGCTGATGGATTGTAAACAGTGAAATGTAAAATTGCATAATCGCACGTGAAAAATATATGATACCTTTTTTGAAGAAAATTGATCACTCTACAATTTTATTTCTGTCGTGATTTTTATCTGATCGATAGAATGCGAGATATTCGCAAAAAAATCAAATCAGATATGACCTTCAATAATCTTTGAAGCGAATATATCGGTATACATAAATAAATTACCTACGCGACGTATGGGCAAAAATACAGCCACGTTGGAATTTTTCCAAAGAGATCCATTTTTATTGTTTGGTACAATTTGGCTGCGAAAGAAAAGGGAGAGAAGTACGAGATGGGGAAAATTATTTGAAAATTCCCTACTTGAATTACAGTCTTTGAGCCAACCAATGCCTATTTGCCTAGTGATACTCGAAAGTTATGTTAAAAATATTTCTTACCTCGGTAATTGCATTTCTAAAGAAACTTTTTGAAAAAAGCGCTTTAAAAATTAAAAATATCATTAAAAATTTTAAAATACGTCTAATTGTTTCAAAAAAAAAAAAAAAAACCTCAGATATCCTGTAGTTTTTTGTTTTTTGAATACTTGCCCCACGAAAAATAAAAATGAAACTGATATTTTTTTTGTAATGCTTTGATAGTAAGGAACGTACGTACTATGCTTCCCTACCAATCGGTGGCGGATACAGGGAGAAAATGGAAAAATTTCTACCAATACCAGAAAAAAACCTAAAAAAAGAAAAAAAATTATGGGAATACAAACGAAAATATACGACCGTAAAGTTCAGATAAAAACCGTAAAAATTAGTTGAAGAGAAAAGAAAAAGTTGAATAAAAAATTTTGTCGCTCTCCCCTCAAAAATGATGTTCTAACCCCGCCAATGCTACCAATTTTAACCGAATATTTGATATTTGCTGCGGATAATTCCCCCGTCTCATACGTCCGTTACCTTTTGTGCAGTTAGTAGCAGCATTATTGGACGTGTACGTTTCTATTATTTTTTCGTATTTCCTTCCTTGTTTCTCTTCGTAATGTAGTCTATTCCTTTGTTCTATTTCTCAATATTTTTCCCTATAGATTTCTGTTTCGAATTCAGTCCTATTTTTTTATTATGTTTTTCATTTTCGAAAATATTACGAGTAGTTAAATAAGCACTCGGTATTTTCCAAATATTACAGTTCACGTTGCTTACCATACTTCAACAAAACTTTTTCCCTCGCATGTGGGTAGTCTTTTCGAGGATTATTCAGCCCTAAGTTAGTAAAAATCATTTCTATGTTAAAAAAAAAAAAAAAAAAAAAAGAGCAACTAAATTGTCCACTAAAAACTGCCACTAAAAGTGAAAGGAAAGCCTTTTTCACCGTAGGTGATAAAAAAAGATTAACTTCTTGGCACAAGGTGCAGTTTTCATAAAATGTTCGACTGAGGATGAGTTTTTGTGTACGTAAGTATAGAAAATTGTCACCTCGTGTCATTTTTCAGACAAATACAATTGTCACAAAATAGATAATTTTTTTTTTTTTTTACTGGATTGTTTTTCGTCTCGTGATCACAGGAAAATTTTGGTACTATTCAGTTGAAATTCATAGGTATTTCGATTTCACTCGGTACAGGTCGCAATTTTCATCCTAGTCATGAAATTCGGTACACTTATCTGGATACTGGCAAGGATAAGACTTATTGTTTTTGGTCCAGATCAGTCAATTTGTGAGTCCGGTACATCATTTTATGTTGAATTTTTGAAACTAAATTGTTTTAAATTGAGTAATTTTCAACAGTAATCACGAAATTTTGGTACAGACGTTGAATATATAATTAGGGGAAAGGCCGGTAAGAGTACGCACTTAAGGTTTGACCTCATGTAACTGAGTCAAAACTTGAGGAATTTTGTTCAAATTTGGAGTAGCTATGCTGTGAACCTTTATTTACTTATTCCCTACCTTCAAAATTTTCAAGAGCCTCTCAAATTGTTTAGGGGCGTAAAAGTATAAAAAAACCCAAATGCGTACTCTTACATGACATGGCATCTAAGAGTACGCATTTGAGTTTGTAAGAGTACGCAACTAATTTTTTTCATTGATTATGAGATATTGAATAGTCTGAATTATATATTTATTTCATACGAACGTCAACACAAATCACCAACAAATTTATTGATTCCCGAATAACTAGTGCAGGATTCATGCCACCAATGTTTACATTTGGTCACACATAATCCAATCTTCTGCAGGCGGATCAGAAAAAAGTTCTTCACAGGCTGGGTATGAAATTTCCTCTTTTTTGGAAGTAAGTTTTTTAGCACTTGTCGTCTTTAGTTTTGCTTTTATTTCAATCCAGTTTTCTTTTGTGAAGAATAGTTTTTGTTTTGTGGACCTTTTTTCATAAGAAACAAATAAATTAGTAGTAGGAACAAAATGCGTACTCTTACGCACTTGTTTTTACCAATAATATTAGTTTTACTAACTGATAACAAAATACATTGGTAACTAAAGATATATGAAAAGGTAGCAAAAAGTATGTAGTTTGAATAAATATGATTATTTACTCAGTCATTTTCAATAATAGTCACTGAATCCTTATTCCGTGCTTTGAAAATATTATATCAGAAACCAAAAAATACAAAAATTTGTAATAAAAGCAGAAATAATGATTATAAATTCATGTTTTTTGGCATGAAGGAGGAGTATTTGAAGTAGAACAACATAAAAGATGGAGCAGTGTTGCCAATCTTTCAGTTGCAGAAAAAAAAGCAATGCGTACTCTTACAGACTGCATACTCTTACCAGCCTTTCCCCTATGTATAATTATGTTCTATTATACTGACAGATTTGGTTTCAATCGGCTTAACGGTTAAAGCGTAGATTGCTGATAATAGTAGATATTTCCAGATGAAACAAAAAAGCTGTATGGGAAACAGTCTTACTGCTATTATATTTGCTAAGTAATTATTCTTTCAAAAAAAAAAAAAACCAATAAAAAATGCGTTAAAAAGATAAACATATTCCTTTCAAAAGGCTTTATATTTATTTTAATTCCGTCAAATTTTATAACAAAACTTTTTAACTAGCACCTACTTTAATAATTCTAGTCTCTAGAATTAGATTTTAATGGAGAAATTTTAAAATGATTATTTTTATATTTTAGCACATTCTTTATTGTTTTTTTTTGAAAAAAAATTATTAATTTACCGTAATGATTTTTCGTTTTATTTTAATTTCAGTTCTTACTGGGAAAATTTTAAATGAATTATTCTTCATTTTTGCAGAAATTATATTGATTTTTTTTTTTTAAAGTTGGTTAGATTTTCAATGATTTTTTTGTTTTTAGTGTTGGGAGCAATATTACTTTAAAACTAAAAATTTTTTAACTGAAGGTAACTCAAAAAATATTTCATCAATTCTAAAAAAAATTGAATGGTACCACCATGGAATCATCCTCTATTAATTATAAAAAAATTTCATCAATGTCGGTGCCTAGATCAAAAAGTTATAATGAAACAAACGTAATAATAAAACAAAAATCTACTCTCTACAGTCTCGATGCAAGTAGTAACTATTGTAGATTTTTGGCTTTGGTTACAATTATTATGGTCTGCTGTCTTTGAAAGTGGTATTTGGCCACTGAGAACGGCAATTCTTATCATCCTGAATAATGAAGGATATGACTTAAAAATGTTTGCATTGAAACAAGTAAGATTTTTCTACTTAAGTATGTATTCATTTCATTGCAAATAAACAATGACATACTTCTGTTTTTTTTTTCTTCTTGGAAGCCTCAAGTTTATGTTTTCAAATGATTTATTATAAGCAGTGTTGACTAATACTGGTGGTCTTGGTTCACAGCCTAAGTTAAAAGATGTACTCATTGGCTGTCTTTAGTCAGTAGCTGCGGAGCATGGTCAGTGTCTTTGGGCACAGCCGTGAGTGATGATAACTACAGGTTGGCAGTCTTTGTCAGAGGAAAGTCAATATTGGTGGCCACAAGGTGTGGTTGATGACTTGGATTAGAGGCTGTAGCCAAGGGGCAGAGTGTATGGTTACAGACAATGGCTGTGCTTGGTGAAGGTGGTCAATGGGCATAGTCGGTGACCTTAGATGAGGTCAAGCTTGATGGTCGAAGTTGGCGGCTCCAGTTGGTGCCTATAGGTGATGGTTGCGGTATACATTAGTGGTCAGCAGCCATGGAAGGTGATGACATTAGGGTTGCTATGGTTAGTGATTTTGTGCTGACTGGCTAACGTGACTGGCAAAAGTATTTGGATACCTCAGTATTTGGAATAAGATAGGTGACTGTGGTGGTTAACTGCAGTAAATAGTTGTATTGACCTACAAACTGGCCATGATCACAAACTGTGGGCATAGTAGAATTAGCTACAATCTACTACAACAAGTACCAAAACTTCATTGCTGTTGAACTCATGTTAGTATTATTCTCAACAAGGGTCAATTGGAAGAAAATGGCTGTCATCGAAAAGTGCAAATGCATCGAAATTAATAGGAAAAAAGCGCCAATTTTAATCATAAAAAGTAAACCAAATGTGCCAATAAAGGAAACCCAAAAACGCCAATATGTTTAATTTTAATACTGTGTTAAGGCAAGAACATCGTGGAGCAAATTTTCATAAAGCAATACCAACTGACCCTTCCATCTTTCATTTCTTAAATTTTCAGGAACACAAAATTGTCTATTTTAAGATGGCTCAACCAAAATTTATGAAAATTGAAAGATAACAATTTCAAACTGAGCTCTGATGTCATGATAAGCCTGATTTTTTAAATTTGATATATACATAAAGAAAATTATTCTTTTACCGGAATTTGAACCTGTAACGATATTTTCGTATCGTTCATAATATAAAATATTTTCATATTACTAATTATCATCATCATCATCATCATTACTTTCTCTCTATTTTTCTATTATTTCCCATTCATTAACTCTCACGTCATTTCTTCAAGTCAAGACTTGTTTGATGACATCATTTCCTACATAAACAGTTACTGTGTTTACTCATAAACAATGAACTCATCTTTTGTTTACACTGTTTTTGCAATCTTGCATACATACTAATTTCTACTAATTTATTTGTGAACACCCACTTTATGTCATATTCTTACGAGACCATTGGTCATACTTACTGTACATATATTTCTATTAACCAATAAGATCAAAACCCTTCTCCAATACTCTGTAAATTCACCTGAACCTTCCTCTTTTTACTTACTATATAATCTCATGTTTTGTACTATTATATTCATTCTAATTCTACTTCAATCAAGTTTACCTTTCGATTACCTTGTTACACTAATTCTTTTAATCTTTGATGTTTATTACTGTTACTCTTCTATAAAGTTTATGTCTAATACACCTTTTTAACTAACTTGTGTATTTGATTGTTCTGTTACGATATATAACCATCACAGAACCATCCTCTGAGGAGTATTTATTATTTGAAAATTTTAATTCTTCAGTTTGGATTTTGTACTTTAGTAGGCATGGAGCTAGGATATTTTTTTTTATAGAAAAAGTGAGCGATATTGCGGTTACGTTTTTTGAGAAGCTGAGATTAAATTTAGGCTAATGCTCATTTTTGGATTGAACCACTCTGTCCTTTTTGACCTAAAATTGGTTAGTTAGGTAAATTTTTTATATTTTATTGAGTGAAACATAGTGTGATAGCCTATTAAACAAAAAAAGTTTCTCGCCCAACAACTGATAAATACAAGAGAATATATTTGCTCTTTTGGTTACTACCTTTATAATTTTATTTGCTCTTTCAGTAGGATTTTTTTTAAATGTCATTAGTGCTTTTTCTTTTTAATATATTCCATTGAAGAGTCTTTGTACAGTTGAAGCTTTACACCCAAGAAAAGGCGGTAGCTACTTCAAAGTATTTTTGGTGCGTTTAATGATTGGAGAGTCACGTAATGGGGTGTTGCTTTTCTGTCAGATGTTGATTATTGTTAAAAAATATGGTGAAGTAGGTTTTGTTGGCTTGGGGAATCAAACCTGGGACCTACATATTTGCCAGCTAAAAGAGGTGAACTTAACCTCATGGCCATCTCACCGCCGACTATAATTGGCGAATGTATTATGTATTAGGCAGAGTATGGTGGTTCCCACACACTCCCCCCCTAGAGAGACTCAACACGAGTTGAACGACATTAGATGCTATGGGAGGTTGGGCGGAGCCAGAAACACCTCTTATACCTATACAAACAGGCTTATATTACCTATATGGGTTCTATTTCCACTATATAGGGCGCCATCTATCGGCAACTCAAGTTAGGAAGGAGAGTTGTGAGTTCCACCATGCATCACTAGGGTGCATGCATGTCCAGCACATGTCGAGGGTCACCAGATGTAGGTTTTGTTGGCTCGGGGAATCAAACCTGGGACCTACATATTTGCTAGCTAAAAGCGGTGAACTTAACTGCACAGCCATCTCACCGCCAACTATAACTGGCAAATACTTATGTATTAATGTTTGCGAGAGATAATCAGCTTAGAGAGTCAATGCATTTGTAATTTTCTCCTATAAAATGATACTGATGAAATTTATTTTATTTTGAGCATCAGAATGTCTAGTAATCCTAAAAAATGTTGATATAAGTTGATTCCTCAAGATTACTGAATAAGTTGTTAAAACTAGCCAGTGAAATAGTTGCATTAGACGTTACCTAGCCTTGGAAGATAATTAGTCCACAAATAGATAATTTCATCGTCTATTGGATACAAATTGTAACAGTTTTAGTTTACCATTACTACATGTACGTGTAGGCAGTCATAAATTCGATCTTTTGCGTCTAAATTTATTTCCAAGCGCCGTCTAAGATGGAATTGAGATTAATATCCAGCTTGCAAGCAAATAGGGTCAAAACATCTATTTGAAGTTTAGATTTTGGAAGTATCTAAGGGGTGAAAGTCGACGTTTCTCCAAACTCTAAATTTCTCAGTTTTTTTTTCTAAGAAAATTAAATTCCTTCATTCAAAGGAAGCGCGTCAGAAGGATTTGATGTTAAACTCAATGTAAACGTACACTACCGTACCTACCTATTCGTGTCAAACACTGTATAATATGTTGAATAAGTGTAACTCGTCTTAAAATATACCTTGTAGGTTAAACATACGTTAGCTAATGTTAATGTATGAAATTGGAGAACATTCTTCGCGCTCGAAAAGATGCCGGGTTGAAGAGAAGAATGTTGAAAGTCGAGTAAAAGCGTACACAATCATCAACAACGCTATTTAACGCGTTATATGTGAGAAACTGAGGAGGAAACGACTTAAATTTGAAGAAATTTCAAACATTATTTTCTCGACGACGATGGTCGTAAGCAGGAGACAAACGCTCGCGTGTCTTTATACATGTACACAGCTTAGCATATATATACCTACAGGTACGAAATTTTGAGTGTCCTACCAAAAAATAAATTATTGTCCTAAAAAGTCTAACCAAACCTAAGCGAAACTTAACCTACTGCTAACCATGGTTACTTAACAGTAACCTCTTTTTTAATTTTTCAATCCCTTCCTGCATGTCGTCTCCGTCATATATATATCCTCGGAGCTCGAAGCTAAAAACGAATTTTTTAAAGATTAGCTTGTATTTTTTTAGGGGTTTAGCTTCATCCGAATAACTAAATATTATTTCGTTGCGGAAGGTTGGCTACAGTATTGGTATATTTTAAAATCGCAGTAGTGAGTAGAATAAAAGCTTATAATAAAAGCTTATATATAGTAAAAATCTATACAATAAAACAGTCCCACTTTTTGTACATTTATCCGCGTTTTTCATAACATTTACAATATTTTATTTTGAAAAAACTGCTTTTCTCTCACTTCACGATTTATCAGCTACTATTCAAGCCACAAAGCTGAGTACATACTATCGAAAAGAGAAGAAAATTTGCTTGAGTTCTGTACGAAAATTAATTTTTCTATCCGCATTAATTTTTTACAAATCGTCCATAAAAAAACTGCAAATTAACGAGAAATTTTTCGTTTTTTAATTCGTTATTTATCTCAAAAACTAACGATGGCTGAAAAAAATTTTCAGCCATGGCCCCCCTATTTTTAACAACAAATTCATTTCCACCATTAGATTTCACCTGGAGCGAATTAATCAAGAGATAGAGAAAATACAAGAACAAAACTGGTCGCTCTGTGTATTACTATATATAATTATATATGTATATAACTGTATAAGAAGGTTTTTCTGCATAATATTTCATCAACTATCAGACATTGAATGTACACTCACGTGTATATGATTTTGGTAATCTGTAAGATTTGCAATTGGAGCAGATGGAGAAGGAGCGTAGACCCCTCCTCCGAAGCTAGTAAATAAATAAAATGTAAAAACGGAAAAGTTGAGGATGAAAAAAATAAAGAAAGAGGAGAAGTGGGTAGAGGGTAAGTAGGAGAGAAAAATAACGTAAAAGCGGAAGGAAAATCCTGAATGTGTTACCATAGCAACGACTGTCTCCATCGACGAAACCTACAAAACCTTACGTCATCAAATTGATCTTCGACAAAATAATTTTTAGGCTAGTCATTTATTAATAAAACAGTAAGAGGCAACAAAATTTTTCTAATTTACATACGACTGTTCGAAAAAAGGATAAAACAATATCTCCATTAATTCTCTTCTTTACCACCACAAATAGAAAGAATCTCAAGAAAATTAATTCCAATCATAAATGAGGTGACAAAAATTCAGTGAATGTATGTTGAAGAAATGCTTCAAACTGTTTAGGTAATAATTTCTTCTTTCTACTTCTTTTGTTTTTCGCTGTTTTTCGTTTTTTTTTTTTTTTTTGCTTTTTATAGTTTCTGCTTTAAAGCATTTAAAAAACAGGCGTGCTGCATACAAACAAAAGATTATGGTGTCAAAAAAACAAATAAAAACCAGACCAATAGGAAGATTGAAATGTTGATTGCTACATTCAGTTTATTTTGTTATTATTTATTATTCTTTTGTGGGGCTGGGGTGGCTTGACAGAAATATGCAACGGGTGTCCGCGAGTAATATTTATGATAATGTGCTATAGTTCATATGCAAACATCTCCTTGATGGTATGATATTTCTTCATTTGTGAATTGATAATACGAGTAGGTATTGATAGGGATTTGATCAAAAGAGGCGTATAAGTGGAAAAGAGGATGAGTCATGGAACGATCTATCAGTGACTTTCAAAAGGAATAAGAGTAATGTCAGTTCTAACACGCTCTGCCGAGGTACCTACGTGCATATCTCTGATATCTGTCTGTTTAAAAAAAGATGAACAATACAATATGGTTACATTACTGCCAGGGCCGGCCGCAGGATTTCCTCAAGGGGGTGGTTTTTGTTTTTTGCTACCTAACTGTAAATTCAAATTTTTTATTTTATTTTATGAGTTCCCTGAGTGTCACACCTAGGGATTTTTTTAAAATATTTCCTTCTGAGGTATAGACCCGCATCCTTTTAAAACAAATTATTTGAAAAAGTTTAAAAATGAAAATTGATCAAATTAATAAGTGCAATGATGGTTGAATTGTAGTGGCAGACCAGTGTGGTTGCATTATTCATAATTAAAAATAATACGCGAGATTACTTGGTAGGTACTAATTTTGTTTTGTTTGGGTCATGGAGGGTTTGAGCCTCCAAAACGACCCCTTACGGCCGGCCCTGCAACTACTGCCGAGTGTAACAGGCAAATGCTATTTTCTGAAAGAAATGTAAATATTAGTTACCATACTAATATGTGCAAGTCCTGTAACCTCATATTGCATCAAAAAATGATACTATGATACCGTACAAGTAACTTCAAAACAATAATTTAAGCAAAATGCGTAAGTCCAAACCATCGACTGATATTGGCTGAGGAAAAATGTTTATCTCGACTGATTACTCGTGCTGCCAGCATTTATTATTTTTTTGTGAGTACCTATAATTACAAAAATTCTATTTGCAAAATTATTTTTCCGCGTATGTATTGATTTTATAATTTTACATTTATATAAACAATATTTAATTTTTTCACTGAAAAATTGTTTTTACCTTCTCCTATAAAATTAGGTTAAATTGCGTTACGCACTTTGCTAAACAAGAGAGCTGTTGGTATTTCACTAAAATTTTACATCGTTTCAGCCACTTATGCCATTCACATCTCCTTTTACATGAGGTAAAGTCCCGTAAGAATCTCACTAAACCATCTGCCAAGTTAAAGTTTACTTAAACGGCATAAGTGGCTGAATGATGTAAAGTGTTGGACAACATTGTTTAGAAGGAACAAGATTATGGTGCAGAGCATAAAATAAGCTGAAACTAGGCAGCACTAGTGCCACCTTGTAAATGGTGATAGTGTTTGTTATGTCATTCAGGTACATGGTAGCAGTGAACAACTATAGATAATAGAATAAATAAATTGCTAACACTGATAACAGTCAAAAAGTTTAAATGGTATATTTTCAGATACAATGTGGAAATAATATGGTTGTCCAAATCATGTTTCAACTATCTGACTGAGATTTTACATGATTTGTGATGTTTCTGTAACCTCTTTCTACGACCATCATGATTTGTGTTATCGCCATTCAATCTTCAGCGGTTATAAACTGTTTGTGGAACTATAATAAATCGATATAGGTACACTGTGATTTTTCATTACAATTTATTTATTCTAGTTAAACTCAGTTTTGGTCGTGATCTTTCTCAAAGTCTTTAGTAATGCTACAATTCAGTTTATCTGCTGTGAGTCATTCATCGTCAAGTCTTCAGTTTTTTCACATACAGGGTAAAATATGTTTGATTTTATCCTCGCATCATGGTAACAAGAAAATTTCCTGATGTGCCAGTGCCACCTAGAGGAAATTCCTTAAAATATGCTCTGTTAAAGTGTGAAAAAGTTGGTAATTATTGTCACAGTTGAGAGAAAAATTCACTATCTAGTATCATACAGACAAATTAACAAAATTCACTACATTTTCTTGATTTTGGTTTCATTTTTATCGAGGATAGTTCGTTTAGGTATTCAGTCAAAAAGGGGACTCAAACAGCCAACCCGACCGAATACCTAACCCAATTGTTCACCACTACCCAAAATACGGCACCATATATACTAGGCCACTGTGCCAGGTAATGGACTCTCCTCCGGTATAGTGAAGCATATGGAGGTGTAGTGTCATAGACGAGTAGGTGCTTGTAAAGAAAATGGCGGGTATCAGTACACATCAGCATATTCGTCCACAGCACCATCGCATTTGGTAGGGTGAAGTGGTATACTACTACCTGCAAACATGTCTAAGAGAGAGCATAGTGCTAAATCCCTTGAATCATGTCGGGGTCACCAGTTTAGGTATTCAGTTGGTTCAGGGATTCAAATTGCCAACCTGATTTAATAACTAACTTAATCATTCACCGCCACCCAAAATACACATAGCTACAGTGCCAGGTGACGGTGAATGAGAGAATACACCGATATACGTGTGCGGGTAGCCGCCATAGTTTGTAATATTCGTTTATTATTATTCTCACATGAATTTATAATGGGGGCAATTTTTGTTGGATGTAAAGCATATGATTCATTATAACTCGTAATTAATATATCATATTCTGACTTTCGGATGCTAAGATGGTTTTCTTAAATAGGAATTTAATTTTATAATTTCACTATGCTTTTCAATAAAGTTTCCTATTCGTTCTGAAAAGTTATCTAAATTTTATGATAAATATTCAGATACCCTCGTATGTTATACCTTCAGAAATTTCAGGTAGAATTGCAGGTTTATGACATCGGCCAAAATTCAGATGGATGGTCGCTTCTCTGCTTGCACCGAGTAGCTACACCTTTGCAACTGCCTACAAGTTCATGTGATGATTTTTTCAGTAAGGGAAAATGAATAATAATGAGTTGATCTCACAAACGTAGGTAATACTTTACGTGGCATTGTATTTAGTTAGTACTTCAGCATATTTTTAGTCGACTTTCTCTCCAATTTATTAAAAAATATAGGCAGTCTTTTTTGTTTATTACGAATGAATTTGGTATTGATGTTTTCAAAACTCGATTCTTTCCGACTTTCAACACCTCGAATCACAATAACACGATGTAGGTACCCTGGAAAGAAACTAGTTTTAAGTAGATAGGTGTACCTATCTAAACCTTCGACAAGCTGTCTCTGAAACTACTCCTCATCTTACCGCCGTCGATTTATTCGCTATGGTAATTGTTGGATAACCTTTTTCAACGCCAAACGTTGTACCCAGTAAACTTGTAGGTATATCTAGATAAGCAGCCAGTGGAAAATGAGGTATAGGTACTAATATTGAGCAGTAGAAATCCGACGACGACGTTCTACAACCAGCCGAACTAATCGATAAAGGTTGTGAAATGAAAAGCAACAATTAAAATCATTAATTATGTTGTGAATTCTGAACGTTTCTGTCGCTGTGTATAGAACTATCGTTTATGTTTTCTCGATGTTTATTTATTTTTTTTTTAGGCTTTAAACGTTGCAGAAAACGTGCAGGAAACTGCGTAGAAAGAGGGAAGCAAAAAAAAAAAAACAAAAACAAACTAACAACAAAAAAGGAGCAAAATAAAGCGCTAAAGGAAATTTTCCGGCAACGATGGAACGACATTCGCAAAGGTCAAAAATAACATTATTTTCATTGTGTGTGCACTTTAATCATTATGTTCAATCATTATGATAAATGGCGAGTCATCATGGGCCGTGTACGCAGTTGTATCGCTTCAGTTTGGGTGTAAATGATGGCGACGGAGGAGTTGTTAAGGTAAGTAAGCAATCGATGATCACATTCGTTAAAATGCCCTTTTTCCAAAATGTGACTAAGCTCAGCTGTACATATAGTAAGCTATTATACGGCGCGTATGTGTGTGTGTGTGTGTGTGTGTGTGTGTATGGAGCACATGTCCTCGACGAATTCGTATCTCGAGCACCTTGAGAGTGTATCGCCAATTCAACACCAATGGTAAGTACAGCCATAATAGCTTATGGCTATTAGGTACCTATATGTGGCACGTGAAAAATGATCGTGTAGAAACGTGGAATGAATAGCTTATAATATTGCTACGAAAGTCCATCTAAGTGCTGTAAGTTTTCACGAAACAATGAAAATAAATGTGTCGTATATGAGCCGTATAAATATTGGTAGGTAGGTACCTCCTATATGGGTACCTACAATATGTATACTTATGGTTGACGACGTTCCTCGCTATAATGCGCACCTATTTGTAAATAAATCTGGTTGGAGGTTTTGCAGTTGTAATTTTTGTTTCGAAAATGTGCCTTTGTGGAGGAAACGATTTTGAACTGTGAAACGGAAATTGGTCAACACACTTTAAAATCAAGTTCAACTTCTTCGTGGAGACATTTATCTGTACTAACGCTTGACTACATTTTTACAGACACGCGGCCATATACCCATAGATAGTCGATGGTAGCAGAAATTTAACCGTTTGGTTCGTTAAAAGAAATTTTTATTACGTCGAATGAAATGAGCGCTGGCATCGCACCATCAACGGTTAAATGATGTGCACCAAATAGCGAATAATTTGAAAGGTTGCCGTTGTTATTGCGCCGGTTGGATGGTGACCTTTACTCAAGGTTTCCCTGTTTCCTGTGCATAAAATTCAGATCTAATTTTATGGTTTCGCATTGTTCGTCGTTAAAAAGAAATTTTTTTTTATTTTCGTTTTTCCTGACTAATCAATGGTTTAGCTTGGTTTATCTGCGAAATTAACTCTTCCACAGTTTAGAATATATGTTATTAAGGTGTCCCTAATTTGGGAAAATTGCTCGTCAATTTTTTTGATCACCTTTAGCAGTATAATCGTTCATATTTTGAGAATTTATGTTTCTATCCTATTTGCTTTAGGCGGAAGAAAATTACGAAGTATTCACGCGAATTCATACCTAATAATGGGTAACTTCAATTTTCAATTTTTTTAAAATTAAAAAAAATTTTTTTTTAAATTTAAATTTAATTCTTATTAGTAGATAACAAATTACAATAAATTGAGATTTTTGAAGTATTTGATAGGTGAAATTTTGCAAAAATTTACAAAGAAAAAAAAACCATTGAATACTCATTATGAAATTGAGTTTTGCCAAATAAAAGAAATTCCTTAGATAAGCAGAGAAAAAATGCATGCAAATAAAACACGACACGAATAAATAAATCCACGAGCGATATGGATGAAAACATCGCAACGTGTTTCTATTGTCCGATAAGAAGATAACCAAAACGTCAATAGATCGTGAAGTCACAAACAAAGAGCGCATTTCTTTGTGAGATGAAGAATTTTGAATACACACAAAATTCAAACACGCTTAACTCTGCTTAAACTCAACAGAATTTGACTGGAAAACTTTTTGCCTGTAGAATATTTTATGCGCTATCCTCTCCACGCAATCTTTAAGCCAGATAATGCGACGGAACGAAGCTGTGAACAAACAAATTCTTGCAACGTTCTTCACTCGCCTTTTGCTGTCCGACTGAACTGCCAAACTTCAAAATTTTTCTGTACCATTTTTCTTCCTTTTCCTTTTGTAATTTTTCCTCTTTATAATGTCGTCCCCAAACAATACACCATTCCCAATTCCAAAATTCCAATTTGTAGCGCCATCTAACCCTGATCCGTGAAGATCTAGGGCAAATCAGACCGTGAAAAGGAGCTTGAACAAATCGAGAACAAGTTACTGATGGAAACGACCTTGGCTGCAGACATAGTTTAACTATGTCTGCACCATTCCCAGCCCTCATCTTGCCTCCAAAATTGCCGGGGAAGACCCCTGGAGTGGAACACCCACCTTTGGAGTCCTCCACCCTGGCAACCTTGGAGAAGATGATGCAACCTCAGGCAGAAGAGGTACCCAAAATACATCCTCCTCCCACATCTGGCCTAGCCTATTGACCATTAGGGAATTCAAACTCCCCGATGACTAAAGGGCCTAAGCCAAAAACCACTCCTACTCCACCTCCCTGTCTCCATCCTTACAACCATCCGACTTATTCAAACAAACCACCGAGACGTAGAAGACAACAGAGCTGAGAAACTTATCAGGCCCGCTTCAACCCCCGTAAACATTCCTACAAGTGCATAGGGGCGGTGGTAGGTTCGGGTCTTGCTAAGTGGGAGCAGGACCAATGGCAATAAAATCAATAAGTCCCCCCAAGCATGCAACTCATCATTTTTGTGGCGCAAAAACTGGGGGAGTAGTTGTGGGGACATCACTTGTATGAGGTTTTAGGGGCTTGTACCCCTTGATGACTGTTGCCACCCAAAGGCTGGCAGTTAATCATCTCTATGACGTAAAACCATATAAACACTTGTGTGTTTGTATGTTCCTACCTGTACTTACGTACAGGTAAGATACATTGCACGGGCTGTGATCAATTACGTGATAATAATCTCGGTGATGTCACAGCCCGGTACCAAATGCATTGCGTCATTTCTTATCACCTCAACGGAGGCAAGAAACGATGTAACAGATTACATAATCACTTACGTATATTTACGTATGTGCCAAATTCGGTATATAAACTCTCAAAACTGGATACAAAATTGCCAGTGTTCGCCGAGGATTTGGCTCTCCCATACTTTACAGTATGAAGTGTCAGAACAAGCAATCTCTGTAGAAAACCTTCTTGTGCGAATATCTCTCACAACAAGGTATTCCACAGAAATTATTTGAATTCAATTTTTATTTTCAGTTTTTGAATCATAACTTCTTTAGGCGCATTACATGTACAGTTGTTAATTATATCTGGTTGAACACTTCTTTCCCTTTTTTTCTTTCAAGGGCAGACCCAAAGAGATAAGAGAAAAAGAAAAAAAGAAAACTTTAGATTTCCTATGAATACACGTGTTTCCTAAATTTTTAGGTATATTTTTTTGGTAACTTTAGAGAAAATATATGAAATGAGAGCCTTATGAAAAGGTCAACAACATACATGAATTTTGAAATAATTTCCCTATATAATTTTTGGCAAAAAATTTACATAAACTGGCGAATTCCAAAGAATGTCATTAATAAATTGTTCTGTGATGAGAAAAACTGTAACATTGTAATATTCAATGAATTTTAGTGGAAATTTATAATTTTTAACTAAGGGCTGAATGCAAGAGTTGTACTTGTACCTATTTCGCTAGGTATACCTATCACATAAATAAATAGGCAATTAATAATAAACCTTTTCAGTACATGTAGGCACAATATACCTATACAGCCAAGTTATTAATTAACCATTTCCTAATTTCATAAGTATAATTTATTAGGAGGAATTATTCTTGCATTTAGTCATAATATGAGTAGTTTATTTTAAATGATTTGTATAAATTCTTGAGCATGATAGTAGTGTCTGATTTTTACTTTGCCTTCATTTTCATTTTTATATACCCTAACAATAAGTTTGTTTTATTTGGCAAAAAAAAAAAGACACCGAGGCAAAGGCTGAGCGAAGCGATGTTATTAAGGGAGGGGTAACCGGTTAATTTTTACAACATAATAAAATTGTAATTTTTACCAAAAAATAAACGCCAGTTGGTGTGTGGAAGAGCTAAAAAAAAAAAGTCGCCACCTCTTTCAATTTTTTCCACAGCTTAGTTCCAGTGGTATATCATACTCCCCATTCTCTTCTCTCTTGTCACCCCTGCACCAATGTGACTCCTGCGGAAGGTATTTTACTATTTTTAAGTTGTTAGCTTCTTTCAATTGGTGCGTTTATTTCGCAAAAGTGGAATAGTACCAATTGATGTCGACCCGGTGTCGGCAAATGAAACAAATCCCAATGTGAATGCGACTCCAGTCTTTAAACATCAATTCAGTATCTCTCGTATCGCTACACGAGGAAGATAATCGTCTTGGCCGAGGGGCAAAGAAAATAAATTCTCAATAGTTATAGTTTAGTGTTACTCTACCAAAGCAGCAGTGACGATTGTAACAGTTTTTGAATCTTTAGATCTACAGATTGTGGAGTCTATTTTAATCGTCAACTCTATAATAAAAGAAATTCGTCATATTATGATTATAGTACGTTGAATTCCGTCATTATTGCTTGAAGTTCGACTCCTTAAGAATATTCCCGTGTTTTCCTATGTTGACTGTACTCGTCGAATAAAATTACAGAAAATAAAATGTAATAGACGGAACTCAACGATGAATATTAAAAGAGAATAATGACGTGGAGGTAAATTAGATCTACAAGATAAGAGACTAGTGGTGTGACAAGAATCGATACACCACATAGTAAGTACTCCGTTTCTATACTGCTAAGTAATAGGTACGTTTTTCAGTCACGTTACCAACAATAATGAAATAATATGAAAACAATTAAAAGTGCTTCTTAATTCAGAAATTCGTTTTACTTCTTGTTTTTACTAATATCGCTCATAATAATCGGGCTATAAAACCTGAATGATAAAACAGTGAGACATCTTTTATTAATAACTTCGATTCACCATGGAATCCAGAACCACGTTATCGACGGATCTTCAATACCAAGGATAAAAACCTTCAAACACTTAGTTGTAACAACCGGTAACTATGGTGTTCAATATAATTAATACTCGGAATGTGAAAAAAGATCGTTTCTTCTGAATTAGGATCCTTTGATGATAAATTATGGGGAGTTGTGTGAGGTGCCATGAGGCAAGACCTCATGGTTTTATGTAGTATGTAGGCTAGCTCGTTTCACGTCGGTTTCCCTTTCTGATCTAGGATATTAATATTTCTCACGATCTGCGATCTTGGGCTGTCTCTTCAAAATCTTAACCTCTTTCATCATTTCTAATTTTAGACCAATTCTTTACAAACATGTGACTGTCGTTTTGGGATGTCACAAGATGGTAGGTACGTAACCTGAACTTCCATTATAGCAGAAGAAAATCGATTAAAATCATACAAAGGAAAACAAATCAATGTCAACTCGGAAAACATCGCAATTTATATAGTAGCTTCGAAATAAAACAGCAGCTCCTAAGTAGCAGTGAAACGACTGCAGAATAATAAAGAAGTCAGGAGAGCGATTTAGAAATAAGCGAAAAAAAAAAGCCAACAAAGAATAACATTTTGCTTTTTTATTTTCCTCGTGAAAAGACTCTCAAGGAAAAACGTAACATTTTTCCAAAAGAGAGAGGCAGCGAGAAATGAGACTGTTGTTTTTCCAAAACCATAAATTATGATTTTCAACAGAATATTATTCCATACAAACAAAAGAGGATTATTTTAAAAACGACTAAGTGCCTGAAATATTGTTTTTAGATGTAGGTACCTAAACGTACAATGGTCTTCGTGTGTGGACTTGTATTTACTTACGTCGAAAGGATATGTTGGATATTTTCTGAAGAGAGGCAACAAGACACAAATTTTCATTCGTAGTTTTTTTGTTTTGAGATAAGGGAGATGGAAGAAGAACGTAGGTATACTGAGTATAACTTTTTGAAAAGTCATGTTTTTCTGTACGTTTTCCGTATAATATGTGGGTAGATTATACTTCTAATCGCTATTTTGGGTGAATTTTTTCAGGGTGATTTGAAAATTAACATTGAAATTTTATTTTTTGAACTCACCCATTCCTTGTTAGTTTTTTTTGAGCTCCAATCATTATGATTGGCTGTTTTTGGTCCTATTTTTTTTTTTTTTGGATTCTTGTGAAAGAAATTACCTTCTCATTTAAAAGAGTCACGGACACAGGGGAAGAACTATAGATGAGCCGCTGGAGGCATTGTTTCTGAGAGGATTTTCCCAAGAAAATTAACAACGAAAATTTAAATTATATTCGGTAATAAATTTTGACTATACAGTACTGGAGTAGTAAAGAAGAATGATTTCAGGTTAGACTTGTCCGCGCTAACTGGGCAACCATTGTGTACCATATGATAAATTATATTCATGTACGCTATCTTTGTGAGTTGGAAGGATGATCCTTATTGGATATTGGAGGCTGATGTCTGATAAAATGTACTCTTGAATATTTGTGATGAATGGTTGACGAAGTAATTTTAATATAATAAATAAATAACATTAAAACACTAGAGTACCGTACCATAGAAGAGTTTATTAAGAAAAGATGACAATAGATGTTGGTACTGTAGGAGTACATAAAGAAGTGAACTAACTGACTATAATAAAATACGTTGTAGAGGTATTGTAGATGAAGCCAGTGTTGCCAACAAGTACAGAACCAAATATATAATGTTCCAACAACCCTCATCGAAACATTGTATTCTAAATTTGTGAAATCAAGCAAAACATCGAGAGTACCATAAGTATGCAGCAAGTACAAACAAATTGACTATTTTTTATGGAGGCATGTTTTGACATTCAAAATTACATTGGATCATGGAGCTTTACTGGCCTAGTACTATGTAGTCAAAAGTAATAAATTGGCAACATGTCCTCATAAACTTTCATCCTCTCACAAACAACGAAGCTGATGCACTCATGCCATTTTATCCATCATTATTAAGAATTCTATGAAAAAGCTTTATGTAGGTTGCCTGCATGGGGAATTGAACCGGCAACCTACGGATTGAAAAGCAATGACACTATTTGTACAGCTACACGACTGCTGACGGATAGATTGGAGAGAGTGTGAATATATATTGGTTTACATCCCCATAACCACTTCCACCATTGCTGCAGCCGCAGTTGCAGCATGATAACGCAACTTAGGGTGGAACTAGGCTGCTGCTACTTGGTAAATGGACCAAACCCACAATGCAGAGCACTGCGTATTCACTGCTCACATCCAAAGTCACCACTTCTATATGTTACTGTTGTGGGGAATCAAACCAGCAACCTACAGATTTAGAAGTGATGACGCTATCCATATGGCTACGCTACTGCTGACGGATAAAGGAAAGAACCGTCGTAGTCCATCTAATGGTTTACTCTTCTCAAAAAATATCTACCCATGGCACTGAATGGACATAAAACTAGCAAATTTTGTTACTGGATTACAGCGAAGAAAGGAAACTGAAAATCTTTCTCATATTGTAGGCAGTAACTCCCGATTGGCATGCAGTCATCATAACTTGCAAGAGCATTACCAACAATACCATCCGTTGGAATTTTACTGTCCATTCCCGAAACACTCTGCGCATCTCAAATTGATACTAAGCCTTTGTCTCTGAATTTTAGAAGGAGGACTACATTATGCAAGTATGGATGGATCTTTTACCTATTTTCTTCCTTTTTTTCACATTCCGATTTCGTCTGTGTATAGGATGGGGAAATTAAATTACTGGACCAACGGTCAATGCGAGTGTAATGAAAAATTTTCAATGGAATTATGCACTACTACGCAAAAGTAGTTTCGAAAATTTTAAGTGTGCTGTAACTTCACCTGTTGCAGAATAGTTGTTTGAAACAGAGAAACCGAAAGCAATAAAAAATCTAATGAAATCATATTATTATATAGTCTCGTAATGTAAAGTTATAAAAATTAGCCTTAAATTATCGTTTCTTTGGGGTGCTTTTCGAATTTACGACGCGGAATGTAAAGCTTTCGCTTGATTTTTCGATATTATGATACATCGAATTAGGAGCACAAAATGAACCGACATTTACCAGACGTTCCGTTTGGAAAAAAGAAAGATGACGACGAAGTCGTTCAAACGTCGAGGCGAATGATGTTTTGGTTAGTATAATTATATCGACGGATGAGGAAAAATAGGTGCTGACCAAACGATGCAAAAATATGTTTTCCACGAGGAAACTCTTGGAGATATTTCGTAATAACTAATAATGAAAAAAACTCTGGCGCAGCACACGACGATCGAAAAAGTAGATTTTAAAACATGCACGTTGAAATCATCAATTCACCACACGTAGGCGTAGTAACGATGTAATAATTGGTTGGATTAATTTATGACCTATTGACTCTTCCAGTTGTCACAGGTCACGAAGCATAAGGCATGGAGCTAATTGTTACGAAATTTTGCATAGTGGTGAAATAGAATAGAATAAATAAAAATATACGTATTTTATAGCCATTAAATAGCCAAAAATTAACATATAATTGGTCATGGCGTACAGTCAGGTCAGTAAGTCTTGTTCTCGTCTGAATGTAAATATGCTTTTAAAATTTCATGATTAGCTATGGCTAAGAATAACGCATTTTAGATCCATTAAACTGCCAAACATGCAATATAATTGGACGTTGGGAACATACTGTGAGGCCGATAGGCACCAAACTAAATGGAGGTCGTTCTTGTTTAGATACGAATATCTGAACAAATTTCATGATTAATTTTGAGACATCTCATAAAGTGCCTAAATAGATTGTAGGGTACTTATTTTGTACACATTTCGTGAGAAATGCCAAAAAATTTTCATGCGCTTATTTCATGAAATGCCTGACGCACGTTAGGCCGGGTGTGAAATGAAACAGGTTTTTTGTTCGAACTTGGCAGAAATTACAGATATTGGGCTGCCGAATCTTTATTCTTACCATTTTGGGTAGAACGTAGTGAAATTTTCTTCTTTTTTTTTGTGATTAGTACCTATGTTTTTATTTTTTCCCTTTTTTAGGAAGTGATGAAATTTTTTACAAATAAAAACTTTGTAGCTAAGTGTGGAATACTTTGTCGCGAAGAAGTATTCACATTAGAAGGTAATCAACAGCTTTGCATGTTCTGCTACATCATACACAAATGTATGGGAGAGCCAAATTTTCAGCAAACACTGGCAATTTTGTAACCAGTTTTGTGAGTTTATATAGGGAAATTGGTACACGCACTCAGACATACATATGTACATATACATACGAAATTAATTGCTTGTTTCCTATTTTATATAGTGATAAGACACAAAGCAGGGCATTTGGTACCGGACTGTGACATCATTGAGATCGTTACCAGGAGATTTGTCACTATACCTTACCTGTATGTATATATAGGTAAAAACGTACAAACGTACATGTGTGTTTAATTGTTTACCGTCATAGAGACGAATAATATTCCAGTCTTTTGCCGACAACCGTCATCGAGGGGTGTGAGCCCTTTTACCTCATATAAGTAGAGTCCCCACGCAAAGTTTTGAAAATAATGAACTACTGTGACAGTTTAACTGTTTAAGAACATAGTATCAGCCTTCTTACAGCTTTTAATTTAACAGACTTTTTATAATTATGTATTATATTATAATTATATACCTATGTAAATCAGGTTTTTACAAAAATTCCTGGACAAAAGGGAAAAATCTGGTAAAAACACTTGATGTCTTCACAAGATTTTTGTTGGCATAGAAATGGTAATACTCTGTCATTCGTTATTTTTTATTCAGAAGAAACAACAAAAAATTTTGATTATTAGCATGCACACTCAATTTTGCGAAAAATAAAGGGGATTTTAGGCGAACAAATTTTTCACCTTTACACAGAAATGACGATGTAAAATTGAATTCTACATGTACATGCATATTCTACGCATAGTATATGTAAAGTAGAATATCAGGGGATGGTATTCTACGCATATAATTAAATGAGATTGGATATTCTACTTTAAATATACTACATGTAGAATATGCGTGTTGATATATAATTCAACTCTACATCGCCATATCTGAGAATAACTAATCTAATGTAAAATATGTATTATATGCCGAATATGTAGAAAATAATACTGAAAAGGTAACAAGGTACAGTTTTTGCTTTTTTTTGAGAACATCCAGCATGAGGATGATTGTTTACTCCAATTTTTGACAACACAGATGACTGCTTACCCACCTAAAATTTTTTTTTTTTAAATGACGAAATAAGGCAGGCAACATGGAACGAATGGCTTATATTTATATATCCAGTTATATATTTTACAAGAAAAAATAAAAAAAACACTCTGTGGAATACTTTGTCGTGAGAGATATTCGCACTAGAAGGTCTTCAACAGTATTTTGCGTGTTCTGCCACTTCATACAGTTAAGTATGGGAGAGCCAAATCTTCGGCAAACACTGGCAATTTTTGAGCTGGTTCTGAGAGTTTATATACAGGATTTGGTACACGCACACAGACACACATGCATATGTACATGTACGTAATTATGTCATGCGTTACGTCGTTTTTTGCCTGCGTCGAGGTGATAAGAAATGACGCAGCGCGTTTGGTACCAGGCTGTGACATCACCAAGATCGTTATCAGGTAATTGATCTCAGCTTGTGCAATGTATCTTACCTGTACATACGTACAGGTACGAACATACAAACGCACCAGTGTATATTTGTTTAACGTCATAAAGACGATTATTGCCAGCCTTTGGGTGGCAACTGTTGTCAAGGGGTGCGAGCCCCTAATACCTCATACGAGTGATGTCCCCACACGCTCCACACGCAGACCACCTTTCAAAAACGTAAATAAACAGTCAATGTGAAAGCCCATTCAGTCATTTCCTCAGGGAATCCTATCAATTTCTCAATTATTGAAAAATCATAGTTATACGTTTTTGCTGGGCTCGCAACGAAAAATTTTCTGTTGTTTTCTTTTCATCTTGTCGAGTGTGTTGGAACTAAAAGCTCGTTTTAGATATAAATTGAGGTTAGAAAAGACAAAGAACAAATTCTGGTTAGCCATCCTCACTGGTGACATACAGTCTAGCGTACGAGAAAAATGATACGTATTGTAAACGTTTCATGACAATGGGTATAGTTACCTATCAAAAATTCTTAGTTTAACCTAATACTTTTTAGAACGAGTCCAATTAATTTTCAGAACGTGGAAACTTTCGTTACAACATTTTGGAAAGAATATAATCTCGTTAGAGTATTGGGCTTTAAAGGGAGTAAATAAACTTAAGTCGCTTAGGTACCGATGAGCTGGGTAAGCTGTCAACCATAATATCGAGTATTGACATTTTTATATCGTCTACACCCTAACATTATTTTCGCAGCGTAGCAGGATAATTATTTTTTGATCGTAAGTCCAAAGGGATAGGTTAGAGAAGCAATGTTCGAAAGGTTTAACCTATCTCCATGTTAGCATAATTATAAAAAAGTTTCTTACAATAAAATGCGATGTTTTTTCTTTTGCCAAACAGAAAAAAATAATATGATAACCAAAGCCGAAGAAGACAAATACGCCTGAACTACAATTATTGTGTAATTTATTTTAATTTTGTCAATGGCCTTTGGCCTCGTGACTATTTTATACCCAGCGATTGCAGAATATATTTTGATATCGATAGATGCGGTGAGAGGACATGATCGGGATCCGATTGCCAATTAATTTATGTAGCGTGAATTTTTTAATCGCTTACTAAAGCACAATAAAATAAGAATCTAGCCGAATGCACCGCCATTTTGGATCGGGCAGTTGACGGCGGTGACCAGTCTCGACCTCACAATCTTTCGATTTCGAAGGCGAGCACCTACCAGCTACGCCACACAGAGCCCTCAAAATAAAATTATAAAAGTTTGAACTTGAATAAGTAAAGCCCTACAGATACGAGCCTGGCAATACGCCATTTTGTATCCTACAGTTCGGAAGTGAATTTATCGATATTTATGTTAAATTTAATAAATTTTAAAAGTTTTGAACGATCGTTCTATCAGTTTTATAGAGCTTTTTCATTGTTTCATTTGAAACCTATTTTCCCCAAACAGATTAAAAGGCCAAAAAAACAGGCCTCTTTTATACACAATTTCATGGGAACGAATTATACAATCAAATTTATCGAATGCAATTGCATGAAAACCATTTCTTGGAGAAAGCTGAAATTTTGGTGAAACATTAACATATGTTTGCTAATTATTCTGTGAATATTTCGCTGAAATCGTACCATTGGTTCTTGTGATATGGCTGAAATTATGTAAGGGTTATGTGAATTAAACTATGGATACAAAATGGCGTATTGTTGTACTTGTATCTGTTGGGCTCTAGAATAAGTGGATGAAAAAATTTGGATGTCCTTAACAAAAATGGAAAGGAAAAATAGATACCTACCAAATGTGAAAGTAGACGAGTTTCAATGCATGAAAAAAATATAGGTCACTCAAAAACGTTTTCGAGGGTCCGGTCCAAAGTAATTTAAAAGGCTAAAATTTTTAAAACCTAGTTGCATTCTTTCAACCCTCTTTTTGGGGATCACAAACTTAGGCTTCAGCAAAAATAGACGAAAATAAAGTAAGAACCACAAAAAATTCCATAAAAAAGTCTGAGTATGCTTAGTGTGAAAAAAGTAGCGCAAATTAAGCGGGGTATGAAACATTGACGAAAACATTGAAAAAAATTTGGATGAACTTTAGGCCTACTGGTGATGAGCAGAAAACGTGAGGTTAGGCCTGAACATATTGCACGAATGTGATTATATAGACTAAAAAACTGATAAATAAGGGGGTCAGAAAAAGGAGGATATAAAAAATTTGTTGGAAAGATGACTTAACAGTATTCTAACAACGCAAGTAATATAGGTATCGTAGGATGGGGTAGTTGAGACTTGAGGACGACGAAAACGGACACTGTTAGAAGAGACCATTGGCCAAAGACAGGGTCAGTGTATGTAAATTTTTCTTTACAACATCCTTCTTCCTAAAAAAAAAAATTCATGTATAAATTTTTTTTTGAATTTACTGAACAGGTACCTAGGTAATGATTCATAATTTTACTTATTTAAACCAAAATATTAGAACACCCAGTTCCAATCTTCCGACACACCCCACCAAAAAATTTAAGATCAATAAAAAGATTAATTTTTCAAGAATATTCGGCGATATTTTTACTTTTTTTTCAGATTTTCGCTCCAGCCCTCCAAAATGGGTTCACTTATTTGCATGAAATAAATCAAATTTTATGGAAATGAAATCATAATTGAATATATTATCGGTTTTCTTTTTCTCTTTCCCAACGAAAAATTGAGCTATAAAAAAAGTGATCAAGCCGTGCAAGAAAGTGAACTTGCTAGTGCGCACAGGGCCACAATGAAAAATTTCGGGCGCAGGGGTAACAAACTGATCAGCCCTCTTGGAGCCAGCTGCAGGATTTATCTGTGGGAGGGGGTTGTAAAGTGAGAAAACAATTTCACGTGAAGAACGATCGAAAAAATAATTTTGAGTTGTTTATTATGTTCTATAACATTTATATTGGTATTTACTTTTTGACTCTGTATAGTAAGGTATTTTATTATATAGGTGAATGAAAAAATATTTTAATCATCAAATGTATTTATAATATTATAATAATTGATGAAAATGGAATTTTGAATCCTAAGAATGGTCAAAATAGAGTTTAACGAATCATTATCAGTTATCACAGTAGAAACATTGGATATTTATTTTCACAACATTAGAGTGATTCACTGTTATTTGAACAAAGTGAAACTAGTCATCCTCAAACAGGGAAACAAATAATTTTTTTCCTTATTTGTGTATTTTCCCCTCATTTGGTTATTTTTTTGTCTGTTGTGAAGTCTCGTCGGTAAAACCTTATTTTTTCACCATCAATCTCATTAATAAAGTTGCATTTTTAAACCTTTGTTTGTTTATTAAATTCGCTATTCATACATGAAAAACTTGTTTTTTTGTGCATGTGTTGCAGAAAGTATTTTTTTGTGACCTAGTTTTCAGTCATCAAAGTTTTAAACATAGACAATCGATGCAGCTGCTCCAGCAGTTATGTTGAAAGACTTAACATCAAAATCCTTTTTCTTTACTTTTCGTTTCTTTCTTTTTAGTTTTCCATCTTTATCTGCTTGCTCGATTGATTGGAAATACAAAATTTGAGTATTTTTTGTTGCCACAATTCTGAATAAGCTAATGTGCAAGGGAACAAAATTCTACTAATGAGAAAATAAGGTTTTTTTGACAACTTAGTTACTTCAGTGAAGTGGAGTTCTCTCTTGATTTTTTTCTGTTTTATGTATCATTATTTTGTATATCTCCGCCTTGAAGATTTTTTTTTCTTTTATTTTATCATTCCCAACAACTCTGGCTAAAGAATTAGGATCTAAAGTCAAATCAGTTTCGCTTCTGGTGCAGAGATGGAATTATAAATTTGGCGCCTATTGGTCAGATAAATTTTTCACCCTAATTCATAGTCTAATCAAATACTACAGAAAAAAAAAATAATAATAGTAGCTGAGAAATTGTGAAGTGAAAGAAGAGCAGTTTTTTTCAAAATTAAAATGTCATGAATGTTGCAAAAAACTCGGATAAATACACAAAAAGTGAAATTGAATTTTAAAATATAGATTTTTATTTATCCCACTTAATTTTCATCTTTTCAAAAAATTACTTGAACAAAAGTGAATAAAGACTAAAAAATCAAGAAAAAAGTATTTAACTATTTTCTTTTCTGTCAGGTGCATAGTTTTTTCATAAATTACCATTGAAAATACCTAACTAGCCTACGTTTAATACAGTAAACACATGCAGTGTCGGTAATAATGCAGCTATTCCAATAAATACATTACCCATATGAGTTCAGTTCATTAATAATTTAATTCACAACTATATATGGACCCACATGTGAAGTGAAATTTTCCTCTTCGGCTCATTTCAACACTTCCTTTTCAACTGAGAAGTGTAGATACTCGTAGATAATGAGACACGAGTGCACACTGCGTCTACATTCAGAGGAAGAGTATATTATTTTTATTTGTGTAATAATGGGCTATCATAGGGGTTTTTACAGTGGTGTCATATGTAGTGACGTTTGAAGAAGCTATTTTGCAAGCTTCTCAGTAGCACACCTTACTACGAGGCATGGATTAACATTCTGGCAACCCTTGTTCGAATTTTTGTGACAAAATAAAACATTCTTTTGTAATTTTATTTTTTAATCGATATTTTTTTGTTTTATTTTCATATTGTATCTTTTAGAGTGGATTAGCCAAATCGTATATTACATTGAATAAAGCGTCAAAAAAAGGGGGAAGTTTTTTGTTACTTTCCCATCGTGAAGCTTATCGTATACTTTTTCTGAAACGCTCTTTGTCTGATCACAAACGCTTGTCTGCTGTATCTTTTACCTGTACAATCTAATGATTGTAGTAGGGTACTTTCTGTAGGTCAATATTTCATTCCGTTGTACTCTCTTAACTTTTGTGCCTTAAATGCATCAAATGGTCTCCCCTCTTTGAATACCAAATTGGCACCGATGTATCTCAGTGCAGCGGAAAGAAGCTAGGATAAAGCTACGAGTGATGAATAAACGAAATCTTTATTGGCCTATAGTTGTGCGTCGTTGACCATTTAGTGATGGCCTAGTTGTTTGTTTCCCTTTCAACAAAACTCGAACAATCACATCCGAAAATATTTGACCCTATTACTCGGCACGCATTAAACCACCCCTACTTTAATTCGTTTACCGAAAATAAAATCGATATTACGTGTCACCAGGTCAAGAAACGACCTCCGAATTTCTGTCAAAAATTGTAGGTACCTATTTAACCGCAAACGTACCCCAAACATCCACTCATTTATTTTTTTCAACTTACAAATACCGTAACTGTTTGGAATTTAGGTACGTTCTCATTCTGGGTAAGAATAATTTTGAACATTGAACAGTGTGTGTATTTGTGTGTGTGTTTGTGTGCGAATGAGTGACCTTATTATATGCGTTCAATAACTTTTATTACTTTATTATAATCACACAAAAAAAATGTTATTCCCTTATCGATTTAAATGTGTAAACACTAGACGAGTAAAGTTAAATTTCATACAAGGGAAACGCATATCAAATGTACGCTCCATAGTTCATTCGTAGAATGAAAAAAAAGCAAAAGGTTTTTCTTTTCCTTTCCTGTTACTTTTTTTTTTTTTCAATTATAAGTGCACCTGTAGGTAATCCTAGTAAGTTTTTCATGACGATGGTCATTAATATTCGATTAACTAGTATACCCATTATATTTCATCAAATTACACCTTTTTGTAATGTGTAAATTTTAAAACGTTAAAAAATGTTTATTTACTCAAAGGTAATGAAAAGAAAAGAAAATTTCCTAAGTGCAAATTGATTATAAAAGTAAAAAGGGGAAAGAGAAGGAGAGGAAACAGAAGGTGTGAGAAGCGTTTGTACTGGGTGATAGGTGATTTCTTATTCGAAATAAATGCTTTTTGTGAAGGAGGAGGGAAGGCGGAGGTTCGTTATTTTCTACGTGTAGATTCACATTTGCTTTTACAATCACAACCAGTAAGGTTGTGTTCGGCTATTCATATGAAAACGAGAGTGTGGGTTTAAAACCCTGCTAGGTAGTTTGTTTTCCGCATATTATCACAACTTCGCTCATTTTATGTTTACTTTTGCACAAATATACAGCGATTAAGTACCGTTTGGCTGCCTTCTTTCTGGTTATGATTCTAAAAATTGCCTTTTTGCGAAAATATTTATTTGTGATACAAGTGTGTAAAATAGGTGATTACGATACGAGTGTAAATCGTACGAGTAGCAATCACCTACTTCACACGAGGGTCATATACTATTTTTTTCAATGCCCCCTTCCCCAAAAAGCAAACAAAAATAGCGGAGAAAAATAAATATTTTAGTAACTGGTAAAAATATAAGCGCAAAGTATCACAACTTCTTCAAATCAGAAGTCATGGTACGATAGTTAAGGTACTAGCTTTCTTATCTGGAAGTTAGAGGTTGGATTCCCCGGAGCAGAGAAACTTTTATTAATAAAAGAAAAATAAAAAAAATAGTGTATCAAAAAAAAAAAGTAATATCAAAATGAATCAATATTTGATGAGACTTATTACGCAAGTGTATGAAAAAACGAAAGTCACAGTGTTTAATAATGTAAAAAAGATGAAAGTGCGCATGCTTGAAAAATTATGTTATAAAATAGTGTTGAAATCACCTTCTGCGACATATAGTTAAGTGGCATGAAAACATCTGTTTTTAAGGTGGGTGTTGAAAAAATATATTTTTACAACACACACTCTGAAAACAAACATCTTCGTGGTTATTAACTATATACGTGAAGTAGGAAATTTTAAATCAATGTTGAAAAGTTAAATTTTGCGCAAGCGCAGCTTGGGACTTCATTAGGTTATTAAACTTCGGTCTTTGCTGCGCATGCTCACCATGTCTTATCCAGCATAATGAAATTTCTGCACTTCCTGAATTGTTAAGAAACTGATTGTCAAGTTGCCACTTCAACTGAACACAACATTTCAGTTTTGAAACAAACCTCTCTTATTTCACATATGGATTCTTCAGCTTCTACTTAAGCTAGAAGAGCGGGGTTAGAGTTTCTGGAAGGAGGGTAAAATTTCAAGGGCGTATATTAGTGGGTGCTGGAGGCCTGAATTCCTCCTTAGCCAAGAAAAAAAAAAACTTAACCTGTAAAAATTGTATATTTTTATTAATTTTGATAATTTTTTATCGTGGGCGAGGAGTCAAAAGAGACCACTGAAAATGTGTGGACCTCTCTTAGGACGGAGCTATATACACCTTTGTAAAATTTAAAAAATTTACATCTAATTTTTTAACCATCTTCAGCTGCTGGAAAATAAACAAAATAAAAAATCCCAAATTAATAGAAATTTAGTCGTTTTTTGGAATTCAGAAACCTCTCCTCTTTCCAATAAATAATTACTTAATCGTTATTTAAGCTGGAAAGCTGAGCTGGAGTTAGTACGGTTGTAAAAAAAAAGGAAATAGACTTGCACCGACATAAGAATTTCAATCTGATCCTTTTCGTCATTTTCTCATAATTCTGAAAAAACAATTTTACCAGTAATTTTTTGTTTTCCAGTTTTCTCAAAGATTATGAAACCCATAAGCACCAAACTTTTTTTTCAGACCCATTTTTATATTAGAACAATCTCTCGTAAAAATTTCAGATCTATCCATTTCGTAGTTGTCTCAAAACTGCGGACAAAAAATTTTGGGCGATATATATGCATGCATGAAAAAAAAATTAGGTCAAAATGGGAAAATGGTACCAGTCATTTTTTTGTTCTCATGGAACGGATAATTTTTATCATCCCCACCTCTAACCACTTAGTGACGTCAATTTTAATACGCCGTTTGCTAGCAAACTGCGGGTAAAAAGGGGGTGTGCGTAATGAATGGACCACCCTGTGCAGTTCATCAAGAGAAAAATTCAATTTTGTAGATGCAAAGTTTTCAAATGCTGATACTTTTAAATCATTTTTCAGCTTCTTCTCTTTTACTCCGACTTTCACGATGAAGGCCGCCGTCAGGCTTATGGAAATTAAAAAAAAATTAGATATAGAAAACGTTCGTGAAAATGTTTCATTTTGATAAAGCACGAGAAAATACGTAAAAACGTTAATTAAATTTCCAGTTAAAATATTTTCGAATACAAAACAACACCAAATAGGTATAATATGTCTAACTGATACGATTTTGTTAACTAATAACCAACTGGCATAATTTCTTCATCGAACCAAAAATGTTTTTCGAAAGAGGAGACTCCCTCCTACATTCCTCCTCAACTAACGTCTCTCACAGCGTGGGATAGTCGTGATAAAAATGAAATTTGATGCAGACAATGGGAAATAAAGTACAGTATACGTGTCCAGGCTTGTAGCCAGAGTAAAATCCCAAGGGGGCAAATTGCAAACCAGGGAGGGAAAAATTTTTTTGTGAATTATATTAGCTGTATAATTTTTTTTTGGTGGGGGGGGGCGAACAGAAAAATAGCGACGAAAACTGCTTCTTTGCTTTTTTTAAAATACGAAAAAAATTTAAAACTTTTTCGAGAGAATAAATAGCGTTGCCATGGTGGGCGTTAGTCCCATCCCTGGCTAAGGGGCTGTACGTGTCCCTTTCGAATGAAGGCATGTAAAGTTGATATACGCGTCATCGACGTTATGAGAGCGCTGAAAAAAATATATATCGACGCTCGTCTGCCGCTGAAAAAGAGTGAATACTTTAATGGTTTGCTGTCCTGTGGGTGTTTTCTAATTATACTACCGTGTAAAAGCATTTTAATTTGAATAATTAATTAAAATTTAAGACTGTCGGAATTACGTATCAAGTAAAGGTACCTATCTAGATGCTGTTCTGGTATATCGTTTTAATATCCTGCACTGTAGATATGAGGGAACCAGGTCGTTTTACTTCCGTCAATAGGAAAATAATGGTTTTCCACCGTAATATTGTGAAATCGACAACCCACGCAATTTGTCATAAAATGTTCGACTTTTATGAGCAATAGTGACACCGATGATAATAGTTACAATAATAATAATAATAATCCTTCTTATAATATGAAGTAATCTTGGCTGTGTATACGCGAGACGTTTTAGGTTTTCGTTTATTTCCTGTCGATGGGGAGTTTTTCCTACCCAGTGTTACCTAATTTTCGAGAAATAAAAATTCTCATATATCTTGCAGGGTTTAAACTCGCATCTCTATTCTCCAATCACTAATCTTTATTCTGTAAAGTTGGAAAATTTTAATTTTTAAAGAAAAATCAAGGGAAACAGAGTAATCTATAACTCAGTGTTTCCTTTCAGTAAACTTTCATGTATTAGATCATTGATAATAAATCGACGAGTATAAACTATCCTTAACGTAAAAGTCAAGCTTCTGTTTTTGTAGGAAATATTTTTGACATATTTTCTGAACACATTATACCTCAACACTCAGTTTCCGAGAAGGATGAATTCATTGTTGCAGCCTTAAACTAAAAATTAAATATTATTATATTCGATTATTCGAATTCGATAAGTATATTCTTACTTTCGTATTTTCGTCGATTTGTGTATTTGGTTTGTTACTTTGACTATACAGTACTGGGACAGTAGAGCTCCATAAAACCAATGTAGGTACTTTTTAATGTCACGATATGCCGGGATAAAAGTAGGCAACCGTAGAATACTTTCTACGTATTTTCGACGTTTTGCCTCAGTTCACCAATTTATAATACATTTGATAAAGACATCCCTCAAATTCACAAGGATAGCTAACATAAATGTAGTTTAAGGTATGTCAAGGGGTACATTAAGGTTGTCTATTTAACGCTGGTATGTCTAACCAGTACTATGTAGTCAAAGGGTGGTTATTTAAAATATTTGTAGTTTGGTGAGTGATAGGTACGTGTTACAGAGTGGGGAAAATTCTTTAAACGTAATTTCATGAAATTAGTTAAGAACAATTTTGAAGCTTGAAACATTCGATCATAGAATTTATAATAGAGACACAGTTGGATCGTTTTTTAGCGAGGCTGGTTCCCCTACTTTTTTTTACAGAGCACTTTCATTAAAAAGCATATGAAATTATTGTGATTCTCTCTCAATGAGAAATAGCAAGTTATTGTTTCATTGTTTGACATAAATCAAATTAAAGAAAAGTCTTCAAAGAATAAAATGAATTGAACCTAACAACAAGAAGTTTAAGTCTTTAAAAGCCGAGAAAATTGAAAAACAAGATGAAATCCTGCATCAAAGTGGTTTATTTAATATTTTCTGTGAAATTAATCCTATAAAAACAACTAATGATAAAATGCTCAAAAAAAGCAAGTTTTTGAAAATGATTTGTTATGATGTACCTAACATTAATGTTATAGCCTGCAGACTATTCAGACAAGTTGACTCTTTGATGAGAAATGGTTTCAAAAGTCAGTTGGAAAATTTTATCCCGCAAAGTGAGAGTAGGTATCATTTGTAATTCAAATTTCCTTCACTTTGAAGCTTTGACTATATAGTACTGGACCAGTAAAGCTCCATAAGCCCAATGCACTTTTTAATTTCAGGACATGGGGACATAAAAGTAGGCAACCCGAGTGTACTTTGGATGTTTAGCTTAAGTTAACCAATTTAGAATACATTTGATAAGGGTCATCCCTCAAATTCACAAGGATAGCATATAAAAATGTATAGTTTATTCCAAAAGAGAAGGTAATTTACTGTCAGCAATACAAACAGTATGCTCGTATCGTAGGTAATAGTGGGGAAAGGAAAAATTAAGAATGCACACTGGATGCGAAACAAAACATGTCAATTTTGTAAATTATTTTTTATTTTTCCCAGAAATATTAATTTAACTTGGTAACGTTTATTCGAGGCTGCCTCTTTGCGCCTCCGAAACAGAGACATACAGCTAAAGAGATGTCCAACACCCCATCAAAAACATGTCAAAAATAGAACATAGATAGAACTCATCGAATTCCAATATTTGTTACTGCGCATGTGTTGTAGCTTGATAGTGTGTATATGTATTGGTATAGAGATATCTGTTTTCATAACAAAGTATATGCAACTTCGGATGTACCGAATGTATAATTTAAATTGCTTCTTTTCTATCTTTCACATATTTTTAAACCACAGTACACATGAAGCATTGGATATCTCTTTAGCTGTATGTCTATGTTTTGAAAAAAAAATTAACTTCTCTTTTTGGAACAGACTATAGAAAAAATAAAAATTGTATAAACTACCTTGTTTCGCATCCATTGTGCATCTTTAATTTTTTTTCTCGCTATTACCTATGATGCCCACAGAATATGTGTACTTATTGGAGGTAATAAATTACTTTCTCTTTTGGAATGGACTATAGTTTCAAGTAAGTATGTTAAGTGGTACACAGTGGTTGCCTCTTTAGCATCCTAACTAGATATCATTGTTCTTCACTGGTCCAGTACTGTACAGTCAAATTTTTGAAGTGATAATGCTTGTGCACTGCTAGTGGGATAATTTTTTTTTGGATACAAACATATTTAACTGGGTCATCCTTTCGCGATGTATGTAAAAAATTCTCCCAAAAATTTCAAAATCGACCAAGACCACATAATACAACAGTGAAGCTTTGTTATGACAGATTCAAACGAACAGATTGTGTAACTTATCATTGAAAAGATAATCATCGTTGATAAATGGAGTCGATAAATGATACAGTGTTCTTAGCTAGTGTCAGTGCCAATGCTCAAAGAGGCACTTATGTAATGGCAAGAGAGACAGGGCTCTCACAATCTACAATTCGTCCTAAGTTACACAAATACGATTATAAACCATACAAAGTAAGTATTCACCAAGAACAAAAACCTGGAGATGCAGCTAGGCATATGCTATTTGCAGGGCAAGCAATGGAATTTAGTGCCGAGGATCCAAACTTTATTCGTAATATCCTCTTCACAAACAAAAGTACCTTTACCCTTCGTCATGCTCCGAACTCGAAAAATTACCGGCTGTGGTCACAAAGTAATCCCCATGAAATGTATGCGAGTCATACTCAATACCCATCAAAATTTGACCTCTGGGTAAGTATTATTAATCAGAATTTACTTGGACCAGTAATTATTGACGGTGCATTGACAGGCCTAAAATATTTAAACCTGCTAGAAACAGAGATTAGTGAACAGCTTGCAGAACTGGTTCTTGGAAGGGAAATCTGGTATCTTTATGACAGATGTCTTGCCCATAACTACAGGCCTGCTGTGAACTTTTTGTAAGAATCTTTCCCAGGACAATAATGTGATTGGAACTTATATCCAACCTTTAGGATGGCCATCTCGATCACCAGATCTAAACCCATTAGACTTTTTTCTCTAGGGTCACATCACAAGTACAATTTACTAAACTACCCCATTTCTTAATGTAGAATCTCTACACTATGCTATTGACACGTGCTGTGCTAACATTACCCATAGGCAACTTGCAGCTGTCTCTTCTGTATTTTACGATTGATTGGGTTATTGTGTCACTGGCCAAGGTGGTTTATTCGAGCATCTAATTTAATTTGGATTGTCCTATTTTCGTTTTAATTAATTAATTTTGATTACGGATATCTTTATTTTCTTCAATAAGACACTCCTCAGCTTTATTTTGCATTTTTTGTCATTTTATTTAATTTAATTTGAATCAGAGGTAACTTTTATGTTGTTAAATACAGGACTTTTTGATTTTCTTTCATATTTTACCTTTATTTGACATCGATGCATTTTATTTTTATATGCTACGCTGACTCACTGTAGAAAAATTGCATTGATTTTCCTTACTAAGTCATATTAACACGCAGTAAATGGGATTTTCTCATGCTGCGTGATCAACTGACTTACCCTGCATATAAAGTTTATATATAGGTAGGTATCTATATATGTATTATATATGTATCGTCTAAAATTTGTATACATGATTTTGCAAAGGGAATAAGTTTGAAATTTTCATGAAAATTAGTCATTAAATAGAACCAAATCTGATAGGTGTTTGTTGCCTATTGCTTTATTGGTGCAGTAGTTTCGAAGAAAACTAGAGAAAAAAATATTTCGCGAAAAGTCGTTATTTCAAGATTTTCAGGAAACTACAGAAAGGATCGGGCTGAAATTTTCGCAATACATCGCTTTCATATATCTGAAAGTCTAACAGCGGTTTGGTGGTGGAAAGAAAAAATTTCTTGAACAGTGGTTTTTCCACGATCCTGTGGAAACTACAAAAAGGATAGGTAGAGGTGAAATTTTCATGAAATAATATACTTCTTATGTACGACCAGGTCTGATGGGAGTTTAGTGTTTATTGATTCTGTAGTTTCCGAAAAGAAATGTCAAACAAATAAAAAAAATTGCTGGAGAAAAGCAAGTCGCTTGTGTTGCTTGATGTATCCTTGCCGTATTTACGGCGCAAGAGCTTATTTGCTTATTTTACTTGAAGCTGCAATCATGAAACTTTGATAGATTGATATATGTTTGTTAGATATCGATAAATATCGATTATTTATTCCAATTTCTCACGCATTCGAAATTCGGAATTGTTTATTAAATTTTAGATGAAAATTGGCAAACAGTTTTTTTTTTCCTTGCATAACTTGTGCGTCAGAATCTACCAATTTTTCGAATATTATTACCACATAGCAGCTTCTACAGTTACCTTTATACAGTTAGTAAAATGTTAGTATTTAAACAGTTGTGATAGTTTACTTAGAAAGTAGAGTAATAATGTTGACTTTGTTCCGGTGTGATCCACAATGGAGAAAAAAATTCAAGTAGGTAACTTTTTTGAAGATTCCTGCTCTTTTCTCCCTCATCGACATAAATTTTTGAAACTAAAACTTGGCATTCCTGCGATGCCATTTTCAACGTAGATAGTTATTATATGTTTTCTACATTCACTTGGAAATTCAATTGAGTAGTGTCGCAAGTGTGAGTGAACTTTTACAATTTTGTATCTGACATTTCATAAAGAGGTAAGTAGGTACTTCAAGTTTGCTTTACGAAGAGAAGAGATATTTACAGCCGATTAGTATTTCAAAACAAAGCGCAATCAAAAATAGAAAACATAGGTATTTCATAAGTTAAAGATTTTCTAAAAATTTATACCGACACTCGACAGAAAAGTTTTCCAGAAATTTTCTCTACGTTGTACCTATAATTATGTTTAAGGCACTTAGTTAGTTTGCTTACGTTTTCCAGCGCTTAGTAGAATGGGTATCTACTTAATTTATGATAAAATTATATGGAAAATTCAATCAAACTTTCAAAATACGTTTTTAAACAGCGTCGTGTTTGTCTTACGAGTAGATGAAATTTCTTAAATAATTTTACAATAGTTTTCGAATTAAAGTTTCTGACGAGCTATTCAACGAAAACAAAATGAAAGAGGAAGAAAATAAAATATTAAAAGGTAGTTAATAATAAATTAAAAAATTATTTTCTTCGTTTAGTAGAGATGAGTAAAAAGGTGAGACAAAAATCGTGATCTTGCGAACAAATTTTGGTTTATACGATCTGCTGGAGAAACAAAAATTTACGTCCGAAAAACTTTCTGATTATTTGTTATTGTTGGCTACGAATTGTACGATTAGAAAAATAAATATTTACTACAATTTCTGTAACAAATACCTATAGTTTATACGATACGATAGCAGCAAAAATATATCCAAAAATACTCTCAAAAGAGATCGAAGTTCCCAGACTTTCCACGATAATAGGTACTTGGCGATCATATTAACTTGTAAATTATCAAGTCTAATTCCCATGATTATTTAGTAGTTAGTAGAAACGGAGAGTAGTTGTCTTTATCTCAATGGATGGGATTCGTATAATGATGCGGGAATTTTATTAATTTCGAATAGTCTAGGTATTATGACAGAAATGAAGAATGTAAAGCACTAACTACCGTTCACACCTGCAATTATCCAAACATCGGGATTTATTTAAAAGAAAAAAAAAAAAAAAAATTAATCAATTGAAAATAAGAATATTGGAAGCAATAAAATGAAAACTTTCTCAAAAATAAATCTATAGGATATGTTCAGTGTCGTAACTATAAATTTTTCGCATGGAGACAAGACAGTGTGCCGCCCCCACCCATTGAAAAATCCGAAGTTGAAGTCATTTTTGAGAGAGGAGCATCTTTATGTTGTGTCTTTAGGTTAAGTTTGTGATGTGCATGTTGCAAGCAGACCGAGAAAAAAATTTTGGGACACTTTTTCCGTACTTTTTGGCCAATATGTGAAACGATAATCTTGTGGATATTGTACAAGTAAAAGGTATTCAACACAAATAAAGTGTAATTTTGTTTAGTACCTATAGAATAAATGCAGCACGTGAAACGTATACAAGCTGCAAAACGTGTGTCTACCGAATAAATTATAAAGTGAGATTGAAGTACAACCACTAAAACATGGTATTATATTAGGCCAGAGTTGTCAGTGATTTGGGTTGAAGGGGAAGGAGAGAAATGATATTCAGGGAATAAAGATATGATGAATATGCAATTACACATAATGATAGATAGTCCAACGTACTGCCTGCAGGACCATGCGTCCTACCACTTACGCACAAAAATTGTATGGTATATTTCCTGCTGGAAGGACAGACGATCTTTTCATTGAAATCAGCGTTAAATGTAGATGTGGTGCAAAAAAGAGAAATTAAAATCGAATAATTCAAAGCAAATCTATGGGCTATTGAATGTTTGATTCTCAGATTATTATCAGAGTAAACGTGGCAACATTGCGCGACGTTCTGAGGTACCAATGTTTCTAGATATTGCTTTTTTCATGCCAAATTTGAGTTCAGCATGCTATTTTCAAACAGTTTAAAAAAAATTCATATTAATAAGTGGATTTGATCGAATTGTGCGGTGTTTGCTGGATGTTTAGCCCAATAAAATAAGGTTGAAAATGACATTAGTGTCTGGAAGTTGAAAATTAAATTTTTATGGCTGTAATTTGATCGAGGTGGACTCCTCAGTAATTGATAGAAATACCCGGACACCCATACCCTGTTATTCCACCTAAGGGGGCTATAAACTACGAATATTTCTGGTTTTTTCAATTTTTTTTGATAGCTATGTGCTAAGTGTCCTACAATAAAAGTACTCTAGTAAAAATATGATCTTTATAAAATTTTAAACAAAAATTTTCCGCACATTTATTATATAACTTTGATGGGGGCTGAGATACATAATGGTAAAAAATGGTATTTAAAAAAAATCATAATTATCTGAATTAATAATCTTTATTACTTTCTTTTTGGTAAGATGAAAATGAATAACTAGGCTATGCTTAGATGTAAATATCGCCAAAGAAATTAACTTACTATCTTCCATCAGTACAGTGGCGTAATGGAGGGTTAGCAGAGCTGTCACTATGGGAGATGAGCTGAAAGGGACCCTGGTAAATTTTAGAAGGAAACAAAACTACAATAAAAAAATGACGACTCTAAATTTTTAGTTATGCCACTGCATCAGTATGAAGTCTAAACATTATATTTCATCATCGTGTCCTATACAATGGAAAAATATGGTCCTTCTGGAAAGCTCAGTGTAGTTCGAATAGTAGTGTATTTTTCCTTCAAGCAGGAATTTGGACAGACTTCTGGAAGGATGTGCCCATAAGTCCTTCTAGAAGCGCTTCCAGCAGGATAGAACGTTGGACCATCTATCAATAATTTGTGAGAACAATTGGAAAGAGACATTGTCCAAAAACGTGTTTTGAGGAAATTGCTAATTTAAAATAAATATGTAGGTATACATGCGGGATTATGACTACGTTTTGTATACAGGAATGTGTATTCTAGGAATTTAGGAATTATGAGAATATTGTTTGAGTGTGTTTAAATAGGTGCTGAATGTATAAAAAGTGTATATTATAAATAAGTGAATATTTGGTTATACTTTTGAATTTATAAAATATGCTGAGGTATCATAAATATGTCACGATACATATTTTAACGTGAAATTAAATAATTTTGTTTTGTTGGGGCAATTTGAGGGGCCTCTTTCACCTCTTCCCCTCACCTGCATTCTGACTGCGAAGTAGAAAAAAACATATTTTACAGTTTAAAAAAATTTTCATTTTTAATTTTGCTGCCTCCAAAATCTGCTGTCAGTGGATCGGCCCCCCATTTCCACCCGTTACGCCACTGAATATGTTACATATTACATATTTTTAATACAAGAAAGTACAAACTATACGACAGGCAGTTTTAGAGGGAAACAGGAACTTTTCATTGAGCAAGAATAATGGTGAAATCTTTATGCTTTATAGGTATAGCCTAAATTATACATAATAAATTACGTCGACTTTAATGACGTTTTTCAATATTATTTTACAATAGATGCACCATACTGGAAGAAATTTTTATATGTTGTTGGAAATTTTTAATTATCTGCTTCTAGTCAGTAATTAAACATACCGAAAATACCGTCACCAAAAATCTAAATGTATACGAATGAATGAAAATTTACTAATATAACTGAACGTGGAATAGAACTTTCCTTTATCACAAAAGAGAAAATTGAATGACTATGTATTATTATATTAACCGCAGCTTCACTTGCGCAATGTCATAATTTTAATGTTTTAGCCTCATTTTTGTAAACCCAAATGAAACCAGCTGAAAACAAAAAGAGCAGAGTGAGACAGAGAGAATCATATTCATATCCATCTCACCAACAGCAGATGTCAGGCTATGAAAAAAGAGAGAGGAGCAGTTTTTTTTTTTTCAATTCTCTTTTCTTCTCCTTTTCATTATGTTCAAGAAATGTTTTGTTCATTTTTGTTTTCACAGAGGGTAAGAATTAGTAAATTTGCCCATAGGGAGCTACGGAATTCCTCGATGGTGATAAACCTTTCTTGGAATGACACTATTTTTTCTGGAAAATCTCGTGGTTCTGGAGTGATAGTGTATGCAATGGTTTTTAGCCCGTGGTATTTTATAATATATGTAGTGATAGAGATGGAGAGAGAGAGAGATATATAGTTGATAGAATTCTGAGGATAAAGTATAGATCTATTTTATACTTGAACCTTTTATAAGTACCGGTACATCCTCGGAACAGTGAGTATGAGTGTAATTTTTAGAGTCGCTGTCGCATACATCCGTACTGTCACCACAATGCGTTATTTTTGCTTCAAAAATGGTTGGTAAATTGGTACGTCTTGGTACCCTTGAGAACAATAAAACGCATAGTAATGCCAATGAGGTATCCATAGAATTTTCAAACGAGATAATTTGTTATATTCTTCTTTTGATGAACAGAAATTACTATCTGGCATTTTTTCCTCATATCTTCTTTCATTTCTGCGTAGCTTGTTCTTTTGTTCAGCTACTATCAGAAATGAAACTAGATAAAATGATTTCTCCTTCCCTTACAAATTTTTGGGTTTGCTCTAGCTTTCCAAGATTAGAAGTAATCACTCTATTTGGAACTTTTGCCTGTACAACTCATACAAATTTTGTCTCTTCTTAATATTTTATTTTGAACTTGTAAAATTTTTACTCATGTGAAATTTCGTTGACGATTTCACCTTCCGCTTTTGTAAAATGTTTTGTTTTTTATTCTAAATAATTTCAGAACATGATTGTATACTGAAGAATTGGTATGTTTTTTTTCTTTCAATATAATTGGTATTTTGTTTTTCAATTTGTCATTTGTTTTTAATAATGTCTGGTTAACGAGGTCAAGAGACGTGGAAAAATGGTTAAAACATAATGGGTGAATTTCTAGGGGGAAATTAGAAAAAAAGGGGTAAAATTTACAATGATTTCGGGTAAATTTTTCGATCTTTCAGTAAACCTTTTTTAAAATGTAATATTACACAAGTTCGGTGAGAACAAACCCTGGGTCTTTCCCTTCTGGTTTTTCTCCCCCACAGTGAATTTTGGAATTTCTCACTATGGGATATTATTAATTTGGTACTCAAAATTTCCATTTGTTTTCTATTTTAATCATTTTATTTCGACAATACTTCAATTTCACCATCATTCTGTCATTGGTAAAACATCTATGTCCTCAATGTTTTCATCTTCAGATACCATGTGTATGGTATCTTGTTACGTACTTTGGGAATCAATTCAGGTAAGTGATTGATTAAAAATTTGAAGGAGCCAATAAAAAACCAAATCTCGTACAACTGGTAAAAACCGATTTGGCATACCACACCAAATTGCCACATATTGTAGTCTAATATTAGGAGAAAGTACAATTGAAAATTTTGCAATGCAAGTACCTGTAATATTATTTAAGCATAGTTTACACAACGCTTATTCACCAGCTGCTGGTGCGCTGGTTTACTAACACTGATTCAACCAGCTTGATTTTTATGTTTACACAACACTCATAAAAAAGATAGAAAAAGTGAAGTCGTTATCATAAATTTCACCAGCGTCCTAATTTACATCGAATGAGCAGGGAGATAGAATGAGAAAAACGTTTGTCTCAGCCAATTTTTACGGAATTCACTGGTGTTCGCTTTGAATGAACGATGAATGGTGATTCATACCATTTTTTGCGAGTAAAAATATATAATTAGAACTAGGTTTAAACTTTAATTCGTGATCGATGATTAATGGTTAATCACAAGGAATATGAGTGAAAAATTAGGCATTAATCATACGTAGATATAGGTGCTCGTGATTAATACCCGAGTATATTTCCCATATGTTTAACTGTGACCGGGAGTTCATTTTCGACTGGATAACATGAGCTGGGCTCGAGGTGACGAAAAGCCGCACTCAAATTCCGAATTCTTCACAAGTTCTTATGAAAGTGAGTCCGCGGTTGGCAGTTCACTCACGAGGTTTCATTTCTGTGCAACTGCTGCGAAGGGAAAAACAGTCAAAAAACTAATATCCTCAAATCGAATAATTATATATATCTACTTAATAATTTTTTATCAAAACCCATAGGTATTCACCGAATTGTGTATGGACGTTTCGCTGTCTTCGAAAAGTAGAGTTCGAAGAACTATTTCTACACGTTTTTTATGGCAAAAAAGTTTATAGGTAACTAAATTCTAGGTTCTCAAAAAATTCTCTTAAACGTGATGCGAACTCCGTTCGCCCCATAAGTTTTAGAAAAGCCTTTTCATAAGACCATTGCGGCACTTTTCTAAATGAAACCGCATATCATCGAGGAGTTCTCAAAGTTTCGAACTTTTTTCTGCAACGAACGGTCAGGAAGCAAGTTTATCAGGCAGATACACCAAGTACGCGTATATTACCACGTCCATTAAGATGCTAAATTTTTATGCAATTTGCAAAGATGCTCAGTGATGCTTTCGTGAATGCCTCCGGTATTACTCGTGCAGGTCGCTAGTATATTCGAATAGAAATGGATTTAAGTGAAATTACGAACGTATCGTATATATCGTAAAGGTGTGTTTACACCATCTATCGATTCGTGTCATACCTACAGCAAAGGTAGGCGAACGTTCCCGAATTTTCATCCGAATTTTATGTTGCGTATTCGTATTTCGCTGAATCGTCAATTTAGGATATACTATACACGAAATATTTCACCGAAGCACTGCGATAATGATGACTCAAATGAATCGTTGGCATCAGAAACAGTGTCTTCTCAAATATAGCTGATGGTTTCTCAAATAGTCTTCGTTTCATTTTTTTTTTCTGCTCATGGTACAACGAGCCATTATGTTTGCAGCTTATCACATGATTTGGGTACGATCCTAAAAATAGGTTAGCTTTCCGTTCAAAACCCCACCCTATAATGTGAATTCTGCATCAGTCGTTCGGCTTGCCACCAAAATTGTCGGTGATAATCGACCGCCGCACTGAAAACACAACCCCATCGATGAAGGGTGAAGAAGGAAAAGAGAACACAGCCTATATAGTTGCCTCCAGAATCTAGGCCTAATGCATGAACGTGCAAAATATGTCTGCCCACGTATCATAAATCGGCCATAAATCAACGTAAATCGTAGCTCGTGTATTAGTATGAAAAAAAAAAAAAAAAAAAAAAAAAGAAAAGAAAAGAAGAAAAAAGAAGAAAAACAAAAGAAAGAAAAAAATATTTACTTTATACTTGACCTAATTTCTTAAAGGAAAGTTCGTTTTTCAGCTTACCCGTTATAACGTTTTCTTTCTGTACGTTTCGTTTACGAGGCGAACAGCAAAAGAAGGCAAAAAAAAAAAAAAAGTTGAGGAAAAAACTCACAGGCGAACTACAGCGAAAACTGTGCCGAAAATTTTCGTGTTGTTGTTGTTGTTGTTGCTGTTGTCGTTTTTATCTTCGACGTTGAAGAATATTAAAATTATATTTTCGCACTAAAATCAAAATATTTCAAATTTTTTGTACTCGTAAACACCCATTGTGGTCATTTTCGTTTTAATTATCGAGAATGCACATTTACGCACACGCACGCACACACCACATACACGCCGTATGCACCCGCACGTTCGTTATCAAAATTTGGCTAATATAAAAAAATTAATTTAAAAAAAAAAAAAAATGAAAAAAACACAAAAAAATCACCAAAAAACGCCCACGATACGAAAAACTAACGCGAAACAATGGCGTCTGTTCCTGCGGAGAATACAGAGCTTGATATATCCGACCAACCCAACTACAGGGTGAAAATGTCAAATCGTACTCCTCGGATCAATAAAATAGAAACTTGAATGAGATAGTCACGGGGAGCATGCGTTTAAAAACTGCGAATTTCTCCCCTTTGTAATTCTTTTTTTTTCTCCTTTTCCTCCTTTTTTCCTCCCTACTTCCCCAATTTTCTTTTCATTTTTGTGCCCCTCCTCTTAAGCTTCCTCTTTTTCTTTTTCTTTTTTTTTTTTTTTTCTTCCCTCCTTCTTCGATATACAATAGACCGATCTCAGTGTAGTAAAGCGTATTATCACTATATGAGGATTTCTTAAAAGGCATCGTCGTAATTTCGTTAACAATTTTCTTTAATCATTTTTTTGATTTAAATTCTCGGACACGGAGGTATTTGCCGCAGCTCTGCTGCTCCTCCATTTCCATCGGCCCCCTTTCTTCGGTTTCGTTCCATCGTCGACGTGACGGGGGGTAAATTATACAAACGTCATGAGATGGTATGTGAAGTGTTGGCTTCGTTTCGAAGGGTGGCTGCGAATAGTAGTAATATACATTATTTGGTATACCTAATTCGCGATTGGAATGAGATAATTTATATTCGAATACGTATAATAAATTGTGTAGGGACGAAGGTACATTTTATTGGCCGCAAAAACGCTGCATACTATTTTGATTTTCAGTTCAGACGCCATTTACGTCCATAATTTCACCTCGATAATGAACAAATTTTTCACGTGTAAACGTATCTATACCTTGACCGGCTACACGCATTCGTCTAATTGACGTATGTGGCCAAACACAAATAATTAGGTACCTATGCTGGCCATTGTGTTTGCCAAATGACGAGCCCACTGATACGCATAATACCTATGTGGCGAATTCGTAGGCACGTCAAACATAAATATTTGTTATCTTTGATTTGCGAAAATTTAGCCACAACAGTCGGGAACATCGAGCATATATTTGACAATGCTCACCAAATGCACGAGCATATTAGAGCGAGCCCACCACACGTTCGGTGTTTAGGCTAATCTTCGTCTATTTGTCAAATAGACAAATGCGGGGAGCTGGCTTACCCATCAGCCTTCCAGATTAGGTATAACCACAGCAGCAGCAGTAACGTTTTTTTTTTTCTTCCCCTAAGTGAAGAATTCTGGCAGTTTTTTCTTGATCCATAATCGAGGGTCTCCCCAAGAAATTTTTGGAGGGGGTTTGCCTCTTTTTGGAATAAAATAAGTCAAAAGTACTCTCAACTCGCTTCCCACATTGCTCTCATAGAAAGGGATTGTCTCTTCACGTTTACAAGTGCATAAATTATTATTATAATAATATTTTCATTTAAATAAATTAAAAAAAAAAAATTCATTTGAATAATTTGAAGAAAAAAAATTTTAGTAAATTTTATTTTAATAAATTTAAAAAAAAAATTATTTTAATAAATTAAAAACAAATGAATTTTATTTAAATAAATTAAACAGATGCCATAATTTCTTCATTAACTTTTTCATATTCAATATTCATCTTCGTATTTCCTCTATAATATGAGCAGAAAAACTTGGAATACTTGCAAACGAGTGTGTTCATTATGGGCTAATCATTAACTTGCGATATTTTTCAAAAATTTCTGGAGAGTACCCATACCCAGCGTGAGTAGATACTCTTAATTTTTAAAGAATTTCTTGGTATTTCCAGTCGAGGACGGCCAAGTGTATAAACTCATGCGTCATTTATTCCTTCATCTTTGGTGAAATTATGGTTTTTAAAGTCCTACTCTAAATTTAGGAACAAGTTAAAATTGCATGGCGCCAAATCTGTGGCAGATAATTATAAAGAGGCCCAAAATTGCATTTTATTGGCTATATATAAGAATGTACGTACCCGAATAGGTACATTTATTTTTTAATATCGACTCCATTTACAGCTACAGATTTAGTTCGATAATGAACCAGTTTTTGCATTCCTTCTGAGAACAATTTTTGTTGCCCTCTTATGAGCTTCAACTTCATCACTGACTGTGTATATATATATATATATATATTATCGTAACCAGACTGACAAACCAATGTTGATTTTTTTCACCAAACTTGAATCCGAGAAATGGATCTCACTAACAGGTTTTGCTACTGTTGTGAAATCCGAGTAAAAAAATAAGTTAAGGTTAAAAACAAATTTTCAAAAGCTTTTATTTTATTTTTTTGGCTTTTGTTTCATGCGAAATGAACATTATTTCGTTGCTGAAGCTTGACAGCAGTATTGGTATATTTTAAAATCGCAGTAATGAGTAGAATAAAAACTTATAAAAAAGAGTTTTTTAATAAAAATACGCTTTCATTTATATATTTGAAAAAAAAAGAACATAGTGAGAAAGAGAGAGAGAGAGAGAGAGAGAGAAAAATTTTTCTTCTCCAGTTTTCTCGAAACCTACAGAACTAATAGGCACCATACTTTCAAGAGATTTGCACCAATATAAGGAAAAGCTATCGCAAAAAAATTTAAACCTGATCCCTTTTGTCATTTTTTCATAATGTTGGAAAAATGACTTTTCCAGGAATATTTTGTTTTCCAGTTTTTTCAGAACCTTACCAACCAATCGAGGCGTCCCAAATCGATTGCCTTGTTTTAAGAGGCAATCTGAAATTGATTTGCTCATAAAGTCAACCTTTAATGTATAGTGGTGTTTAAATGCAAATGACGTTACAATGTCCTAAAACTAGGGCATCATGCAGCCAAAACACTGAATTGAGGGGTCTTGATAATGTGACTTCAAGACATTTTATTTTTTTAACTTTGTCAAATCCTATGGCTGAATTTTTCCTGACTTGAATTAAACTTCTCTGGACATGATGGAACACAGCTTACAATTGTCTTCATATCTCAGCAAATTAATATGATGAATCAGTAATAAGCTGGGTGGTGCGGACAAAAGAGCCTAACAAAATTTCAATCTATATGAGGTTTGAAACTTACAAAAACAAACAGCAGAATTATTTTGTCAAAGACTATAATTACAAAGAAATCATAGTGTCAACAAAGCGGATAAAGCAAAGTGTACAGCAAAAAAATAAAAAGATAAAAAAAAGCTATTGCAGACAACAAGTAAGAGAAACCATCAGAAAGTTGTTTTGTCTTCACCTAATTGTTTGTCTTCATAAGTAATGGTTGTAGTGTTGTAAAAGACTCCTATCATGAAACTTTAGGTTTTGGAGCTTTTGGTTTGTGTGAGAGTGTGAGGTGAGAAAATAAACAAACATAGATGAAGTCAAATTCACTATGCGCGAAAGAAGGCTCTACGCAGCCTTTAAATGACAGAGCAAAGCATATCTTGAACTAAGCTTGTCTTGAATTTGTCTTCAACACACCAAATTTCCCTCCTAACAGATGCCAGGAACTCCATCTGATTGTATTGTTGACTTAAAACTTCTACTCACAGGTGTTTCTAAAAGATCGCCTTGAATTGTGATATGAAAACTGACGAAACTAGAAATGGCCTATATGTCATCACTACTAATCCTTCATGACGAAAGAACACTCCTAATTTGTCTTTTGTCTTCAACTGAACCTGACCAGAATTTGAACTACCATCCTAGTTTGTCCTCAAGGTAGATTAAGTTGAAGTAAATCTACATCCTCAGATGGTACACTTATTAATTGCCTATGCGAGGACTTTAACATACGACTTGAGACTTGGACCTGCTACTATCCACCTACACAAGAAGGACTACATTGTAAAGACGAACCTATTACCGGGTATCGCCAGAACAAGAGTAAATAAAAATTAGAATTTGTCTTCACAAGTTAGCTCTTTTTGTCCGCAAGATTTTCCCACTTATTGTCTGCTTAATTGCCTTCAAACATGCGATGTCGATAATATACAAAAAGCAAGAGGAAATTAATATATATGCAGCCAATAAAATTAAAGATAACAAATATACATGTTGACATAAAATAGGCTGATAAAATAAAATATAATAAAATATAATATGACTGCAAACTGTAAGCAAAGCGTGGAGAAGCAAGAGATAAAGCGTATGAGGTTGGCTGCATTCATGGTCGATGGGTTTTCACTTTCTATTGAATTTGTGGTCATTTTCATATATTTCTTGGCGCCAGTCTGTCGGATCAAACCAAATTATTTGTCAAAAATTGTTTAAATCTGAATGAATCGATACTGAAATAAAATGTACTAGAATCGTCTGAAAAAGAATCGAATTTTATTTCTATCTTCATGTCTTCATCTGAATATGAGTTCGAATTCGGATATTATGATGTCCGAATTCGAATTTCATTTCTGAAAAGATGTCTTCAAATTGCGACGTCATTATCAAGTTCAAAATAATTTTTATTTTTAGTCCAGGATCTCGGACTTCTCACAATAGACAAGAAACTGCTTTCAAACCTGCTTCAATATGAGAACTATCTTTGTAAAAATTACAGCCCTATCCATCATGTAGTTTCCCCAAAACTGTGAACCAAAAATTTTTTCCAGCAATTTTGCTTCTCCATTTTTCTCAAAAATTACTGAAATAATAGGAGCCAAATTTTTAAGAAACTTGTACCATCATAAGGAAAATCTATAATGAAAATTTCAGCCCAATTCCTGTTCCTTTTGTCATTTTCTCTAAATTTTGGAAAAACGACTTTTTTTGAAATTTTTTGTTTTCCAGTTTTCTCAGAAACAAATCAACCGATAGGCAAAAAACTTCTTTCAGACCTGTTCCAGTACAAGAACTAACTCTAGTGAAAATTTCAGCCTTTTCTACATGGTAGTTTTCTCAAAACCGTGAACCCAAAGTTTTGTGTCGTACATACATACGTAGCCTACATACATACATAATATATACATACAAATACACAAAAAAAAATTAAGTGAAAATGAGAAAATGGCACGATTTGTTTTTTTCTCATGAAATAGATAATTTTCATGACCCCCAACCATAACCCTACAATGATGTCAATTTGAATACCTCGTTTGCAAGTAAACTGGTTAAAAAGATCAGCCTAGGTACTTTGAAAAAAATGAACTAAAAAAAAAATTGATTTCTGAGGATGCTAAAATTAACACCATCTCTTTTTCTTCGAGAATGTTAGGTTTAACACAATTTTCTTTTTTTTTTAACAAAACTTTTTAAGTAGGTGCGAAATTTTAAGTACCGTAATTAAGAAGGTACGTTGATATTTTGCTTGAAATTTGGCGCAGACTTGGAAGTTTTGTTCAAAATAGGAAAAAGATAGTGTAATTACATTCTCGATCAAAAAGGGATGGTCTTATATCATCCTCAGAGATTAGTTTTTCCTTTTTAGTGTTTTTGTTTATTTCATTTTTTCAAAGTTGAAGATACGTTTTTAAATCGGTTTTATTGTTTTTGAAAAAAACTTTTATTTTTGTGAATTTTAAAATAAAAATAAGTACTTAAATCTTAAATGCATTGTTTGTTGATGTTACTGTTAGAAAATTATACCAGTTTAGTCGCTGCCTAGATATTCTTCATCTGTAAAAGGAGAAAAGAGGCTACGTCAATTTTGTTGGAAAAACAATCAAAAAAACACGTTGGATAATTCTTTTTTTTGGAGAATATTACAGTTGGTACTCTACTGGGTGCGAATGTTTTCCTAAGCTGTAAGTTTGTTACAATAATTATTCTTTAAGGGTTTCAGTTAGGTAAAGGTTTGTGGTAATTTTCATTTTTAAACTTCACCAGGCGTAAAGCCGTTGGTTTAGCTCTCTAGGGAAATAATTCGTCCAAAAAATTTATCTAATGCATCAGGTCCACCATTTTTGTTGAACATAGTGAGGAAAAAAAAATCTTTTCAAGCTTAACGCTGCTCCTTATAGGTAGGTACACCTACCTACCTACTTCAAAAATTGAGAACTTGAAAGTAAAAAGAGTTGAACAAAACAAAATCAGGAACAAAAAAAAAACTGTACTTGTGTCGAGAATGGCTTTTACTTATTCAGAACATTGTTCGGCGTTGCCAAATTTTATATTTTTCATGAACATAAAGGTTGACTCAGAAAAAACGAAACAACTTATAAAGAAGGAAAAAGATGCTGAATTTTATTTCGCTAGGACTAAATCTAATCAATTTTTTGTTTAGTTTTTGTTAGGTTATGTTTTTTCGAGAAAGTATGTCCATTATAACATCGAGATTGACAGAAGGAGAGAAAGTGTAAAGGATTAATTTTCTATTATTATTAATATTTTCACGTGAATGTGGTGTTTCAGCGATCACTCGAAAATATCATCGAGAATAAAAAAAATTGTCAAGTGGGAAGGCTTTTTCGTCATTGTATGTTTATAGGCTTATGTCTTTATAATGGAAAATATAATTTTAATCCTTCGCGAGGTGGTTTAGGTTTTGTTATAGAATAAGATTAGGCTAGATTTTGATATGCCTATACCACCGAAATTGACAGCATGCAAAACATGATAGGCGGGTATGACATTGAATGACACCATAACGAAAATTGAAGGAAAGTACCTAACGAAGTGATATACCCATTGGGTGTGGAAATTTAAAAATATGTTCTTTTGGTCGTATTTGCAATTTGTACAATCTGATTTTATCCAACAGATAGTAAATGTTTTGTACTGGATCTTGAATCTTGATAATTTGATATCGGCTTCTAGGCTTCTGTAAACTGGTGGCTGTGTGTGTGCACAATGCGTTGTGCATGCACATTATTATGTTAATACATTGAACCCAGAGGAACTCACACCTTCTTATAGTGTAGGGTAGTTACGGGCTGCTCAATTTCAAAATGTTTTTCTATTGTTTTTGGCCTAAAGTTATTTATTCTCCTCTGCACGAAGCAAAGATCGGTGAATCAGGTACTTAATTTATTAATTTGGGTAAGTTCTAAACAGTATAAAAAATTCTCTGTTTTTTCATAGAGTGATTATTTTTCAACCCTTTCCGTTATGAGCAATTTCATTTGGTACACTTTACTTCACTGTACCAATCATAATGACTGATATTTTGTTTTTTTGAGCAAATGCTGTACAATTATTTACTGTGATAGTTGTGTGGTGGAGAAGTTCAAAAAATCTGGTGAGCACAGCAGAACATCATAAAATCATATATATAGTATAAATTATATATGTTTTTTTTTTAATATAATTAGCTGCTTGTAAGGGTGGCTGAATGTTGCAGATATACATGTCCGTGGCCGAATTTTCACACACTGAGGCTTGAGTGCCTCTTTTGAGAAGCCATACATCAGTGGTGGATCCAAGGCGTCATTTTGGGTGAAGGGAAAGTTGAGCTGATTTTTTTTTTTCACTCCTCAATAATTTTGTGACAGTTTTTATCCGGATTTTTGGGCCATACTTCAATTTTTTTCATTTTTGTTGGTATTTGGGGGACATTTTCCTCATTTCCTCATTGGATCCCCGACTTTTACAAATACTTGGCATAATGTGATGTATTTGTGATACACCATCACCATAGTATCACATTACAACCAATCTACTTTTTCATGATGGAAAAAAACAGAATTACTTTTTCTATCACATGTATAACCAAATTTCTCTCCATTCTGCCAACATAAATTCATTAGCTCGTTGACTGGGGAGGGGTGTGAGTTAAGAAAAACTTCCACCTCTTCCTTCCAAATTTTTTTCTGTCTCCAATATAAAACTCTTAATACGATACTCTCTAGGTTAATAACACCTTTCAAATGCAATTGAATTGATTTAAGTCCGGTAGAAAAATCATTCAATCCGATTGAATAATTTTTTTTTTTTTTTTTCAGAATTTCGTATATATGGTAGAAAGAAAAACAACGACTGGGTAGAAAATAAATAAAAATGAAATGATAAAAATCAAAATATAGACACTGCAGAAAGAGAAACAGCCACCAGGTAGAAAGAAAATAATTAAATATGTCGATATAAATCCAAAATACTTTGTCTTTGAAAGAGTGAATGATTACAAATTTTAAGAAATCTCTCACGCATTCACTCTTTTGGTGATTAACACCCAACTGATCCTGATTCAATTTCAGAAGAGTTGATCGAGTCCCACTCACTTTTTTTCAGGTTAAAAAATGAAATAATCCAAGGATACAGTTTTTGACTTCGAATCAATTCTAACCTCTGCTTCCCAGTTGTTCCATGGTCAAAAATGTAATTTATGTACTTTGGGTAGCCTATTTGTGTAACAGACGACCATAGAATAAATCTTTGCTGGAAATTGGAGAATTATATTTCGTTCTAATCCAGCATTTCTTCGTCAGTTCTATATCTTGACATTATTTTTATTCCACATGATATTTCATCTGTGGCTAAAGTTTTTTTTCAATAGTAGCTAAACACTTATTTTTTCATCATATATACTTAGGTTATTCATTTTTAAGCAAAAATATTCCATAATTCACTCTTCCACTTCATGCTGCAATTCACTGGCTACCTTGTGTCGAGTTAAATTTTGGTATTTTGCATTCATTTTCAGTCATCTTGTTGAAATAGATTAGCTACTTTTTCATTCGGTTTTTTTCCCCAGTCAAAATTCAATTTTAACACTTTCAAGACTGCTCTTTTTTTCCATGCCCTGTCCCTACAGACTATGGACGTGTGGTACACGTCATATGGTTTCACTTCATAAAGACGGTGTTCTAACTTGTTGCCCTGTCTACACAGACTATGGACGTGTAGGACACGTCCTTCTAATTTTTCCCAGGAAACTGGACTTTTTTGATGGTTTTAGAAAAAATTATTCTCAAGAATTAGAAAGTTTTATGGTTAATTTAAGGAATTAATTTTGATGAGTAATGTTTGAACTAGAACATTCTGCTGTCCAAATCATTATCACTATTTTCATTGAGTTCTGATACTGAATCCAAAATTGCTAATTTTTGATGAAAAAAAAAAAAAAAAAAAAATTAACTAGAAGATAAATGAGGTTTTTTACAAAATTTTATGGAGAAAAAAGAAAAATATTTATTCAAACTCAAAAAAAAGATCAATCATCTTGTACATAATATTGGGCTTCAGTATGAAACAAGGTAAAACAATGGGGCAATGGGTGAACTTTGTAAGTAAACATTCCACGTTCAGTCACAGATAATGTTTAATGAAAGCAACCAGAACGCCATCTGCAGGTGTCATCCTATAGGAAATTCAACGCTGAATTTGATTTTTTAGACAAAAAACGGGTGGGATGCGTTGCTGATTTTACATATATTTTCAAAGTTGAAAACATATCCCACACGTCCATTGTCCGCATAGACAGAGCACCTCATTTGAGTCTAGTCTCCTACAGATAAAATGAATAACGTGTCCTACACGTCCATCGTCTGTAAAGACAAGAAACCTTTTTGTAGCCCAGTCTTTTAGGAGTAAAAACCAAAAACGTGTATGGCACGTCCATCGTCCTGTAAGTGTTAACGACCTAAAATACTGGAGATATCTGTCAGTAACATTTCATAATGGTTTGCCTCTGTTGTAATGAAGACATCTGTAAATACCTAATTTAATTATAATATCGTAGACAGTAGTAAACAGTAGGTACCAACCAGCAATTTTTGTTCATCAAAAGAAATTATTTTCACGATTATAAGAGGGATTATTTTTCAAGTGCCATCAGAAAAGTCTAGAGCCAAATGCTCTATACGTAGAACATGAGAATACAAAATGAAGTTGCGGTAATGCTCCAATAGAATATTATGCAAAAAAAATTTTTTTTTCTTAGAATATTTCATTTTCAGTAGGTACTTTCTGAACAAAAAATAGTTTTTATAAGTTTGCTACATGGGTAAGGGTAGCAATGAGAATACTGAATGCTGACGTGCTCATAGGTGTTTATAAAAATCAATATTAGAAGAAAAAAAGACAGCTACAATTTTTGATATTAAATCAAAACAGTGGAATAGTTACCTTGTTGTGAAGAAGATTCTCAACAAGAAGTTAGCCAACAGCCATTTGCGTGTTCTACCACTTCATAAATGAATGTATGGGGGAGTCAAAACCTCGGTAAACATTGACAATTTTGTAGCCAGTTTTACACACACAAACACACCTATGCACATGTACATATGTATATCTGTTGAGAAAGTGCGTCATTTCTTTTAAGTAACTGATAAGAAATTTACTGGTTTGTGTCATCATCTAGATAATTATTTATCGATTAGTCATGGTCCAAACATTGTAGATTATTTACCCGAATTTTACAGCTAATTACAAATGAACGAAGTGTGTGTTTGTTTGAAGTGCAGGGCACTAAAAATGGCCTGCCTTTTGGTGGCGACTGTCCGCGAAAGGCCGAGCCTCTTACCTCACACCGAGTTAATGATCCTAACAAAAAACTATCCAGATAGACGGCGAAAGAAATATGTATGAATATAATATGTTAAAAGATTTAAAAAGTGAAATGAAAAAAAAAATTTCAAAAAAAAAGGTTGACCAATTGCTCCATTGTTTTACCTTGTTTCATACTAAAGCCCGATATTATGTACAAGATGATTGATCTTTATTTTTGAGTTTAAATAAATATTTTTCTTTTTTCTCCATAAAATTTTGTGAAAAACTTCATTTATCTTCTAGTTAATTTTTTTCATCAAAAATTAGCAATTTTGGATTCAGTATCAGAACTCAATGAAAATAGTGATAATGATTTGGACAGCAGAATGTTCTAGTTCAAACATTACTCATCAAAATTAATTTAAATAAGATGTAAAATGAGATGTGAAAAAACATGTAAAATATACGAATAATTTTTGATGATTTGTGTTAGAGTTTACTTTCTCCCTCCGTTTTGTTTTCTTATCTTTTTGTAAGTCGGTTTCGGTTTTATCTTAAACCAATAGGTTTTCAGTTCAGTTGCATGTGAATTTGAAGGATTGTATTCGTCCTAATTAGTAATTTTTTATTAAATTACAAGGTGTAGGCTACATTGTTGTTCATTTAAAGTGTATGGATAAGATTTTGATGTAGTTTGTTTTTTGAAAACGAATCATTTTTTGGCATTATATATTGGAGATAAGTTTTGAAAATTGCCAAAATCTAAAGTACGTATAGACACCATGCATTAAAAACAGCGAAAAAAAAATCTCTCGAATAATATACAAATATTAAAAAAAAAAAAAAAGAAAAAAAAAAGAAAGAAAAAACACAAAATTAGAAAATATATTTAAGAATAAACATTTCTAAATTAAATTTCTCTTTCGTGTGTTGCTTTTACGTACCTTCGTTGAAGTCAGTAAAAAGGAATGCCGTAGGCAGTAACCCACCTTCGGATTAAAAAGTAAAATATTTTTTTTTACGCAGGTGTAAAAAAAACCGAAAAAAAAAAAACCAACATAATGCTAACCTTTCGGATGGAGTAGAGTTGAACAAGCCAAAAAAAAAAAACCATCGTTGGAGGCGAGTAAGGCTTCGACTTACACATATCGATAAAATCGTATTTTTTCGAAAATTTGATTGTCTGCTGTGTGGGCAAATCGAAGTATTTTTTGTAGATAATTTTTAATCAATAATTTTGTCAAGTAGGTAGTTAGCGTGTGACGCGTACTTTCGCTTAACTTTTTGGAGGAAAGTCGACGTTGATTCGGTTGTGCGGTGGGTGTATTTGAAAAAATGTTCACAGCTTCAACCTAAACCAGAATTTTAATATTATATGTTGATGTACCGTAAGCTATAGAATAGTAGGGTTTCGAGTTTCGAAATTCCGGTGCTACAAGTTTTGCTAAAAATTATGCTTTCGAAAGTTCCTTAAAGTCTAAAATTTCGTCATCGGAAGCATATCTTGCATATCTTGAATTTCAAAATTATAGCAGTACGTAGCCTACCTAAGTTAGGTGAGAATTACAAAATGTTAGCGCAAAATTTCAAGTTTTTTTCAGAAAAGTCAGTTTATCAAGTCATAGGAAAATGTTGAAATCGCCAGAAAATTTTAAAACCCGATGCTGTAAGCTCTGCTAGAACGGTATATTACGCAACTAGGGAAGAAAGTGAGCAATTTTTCAACGAGTGCAATGTTTGCAAGCACAAGCCGTGGCCTCAGCCCGCCAAACGTCACACAGAAATTTTACCTGTGGGAGAAACTGTCATTAGGTTGAATATGTGTGTGGTTGGTAATGGGTGTGCTTATACCATAAAAACGAGCTCTCAATTTCATGTAAGTCGTACGTTGCCAGAATAATTCATTGTTCGAATTATCTCAACAAATAAGATAATTTCTAAATATTATCTTTTATTAAATTTTAATTTCAAATTATTACAAACACATTTAAACTTTAAGGTATTACTGATACTTAATAATAGTGAGACCTGATATCCATAACATCGAGTATGGACCTTAACATTTCTACTCGACTGCTAGTTTAGGAATGAATATGTCTTCCAATAGAAGACAAGACATCACCTTCGTTTTCTTTGTTGTAAGTCAAAATGGCCGACCAAAAAGGTGGCGTGACATGGAACATCCGCCAAATATGATGACACTTCATTGTCAGCATATCTGGTGGTGTTTGTCTGTGAGAAGCAAGGTAATTTATAGACAGCCATTATTTCAAGAATTAGGAATAATAGTTGTCTGTAGACAAATTGAATCGTCTGCAAAAATGGGACGAAACAACATACATTTTTCTACGAAAAAAATACGTAATAGTGAAATGGTATATTATTACACAAAAAGGTTCAAAAGTGAGCATTTACATATAAGGCAAAGTTTGCAAAATGGGCACAGGAAGTGAGAAATTCCCTGGTTATGTAAACTAACTTTTGAACCTTGTTGAGGAAGGAATTTTGTATCTAATTAATGTTCAGAAAGTGACAAAATATTAAAATTCTATCGTAATGATGTCTTGAATGAAAATGTTAAAAAACAGAACAAAATATCAAGTCTCTCACTGTGGCAGATTTGACGTTTCATTCAAAAAGCATAACCTCTACTTCAATTTAGACCAAACATACCTCCATGAAAAGTGAATGTATCTCCATGTAAAAAGATGATTGATATTTTTACATGAAGGGCGTTTATTTTACACCGAGGTTACATTCATCAATGATAAGAGCTACTTTTCATTAGTGAAATACTAGCAAAAACATTGCTTTTCAGATCATTTTTTATGTAATAGGTAGGTCTACCTATGGTAGCACACAAAGGTTCAAAAGTGAGCATTTACATATGAGGCAGTTTGCAAAATGAGCGCAGCTAGTGAGCAGTTTCCAAGTCATGTAAAATCACTTTTGAACCTTGCTGAGAAAGATATTTTGTATAATATTAATGATCTGAAAGCAATAAAATGTTGAAATTCTATCCTGTGGTGAGTCTTACATAAAAATTATAAAAAATGGAACTGAATATCAACCTCCTCATGGCAGCAGACTTAACGTTTCATTCAGAAAGTGTAATCTTGTGAGAATGATAGCAAATTATATTATACGTTGGCTTATTATTCTCACATATCATTTGTTGTGGTAACACTGTTTTTAGTATTATTTGTAATCTGTGATCTTATGTTTGAAACCCAACTGTGATAATATATTTTGTGTGCCTCTTGTCGCTCATCAAATGTTGATGAATTAACATCTTCACCATCTTGTGTGAAAATAAAAGTTCGTGAAAGTGAATATTTGGTGTATTATTTATGTGTTCGTAATATGTGTGTCTAATCTTTTTTCGATGTCATCATTCAACTAAAGTCTTTTGTCGTCATTTTTGTCTAGTTCGACCAGTTGATAATTCCTATTTCTTCACAAATCTCTACTTCGATGTAAAATTAATGCGCCTCCATGTAAAACGATGGTTAATGCTTTTACATGGAGGCACATTCTACTTTTCACTGGCAAAATACCAGCATAAACATTGCCTTTCTGATCATGTATTATATGTATAATAGTGTTTTAATGCATTACCATACAGTATTTTGTGTTTCCAGGTAGTCTATATACTCCATTTAATATGTCAATTAAGCCATTATGATAGGATGACGAAAATATTTTTTAGATTTGAAGAAAATTCCAAAATTATTTCACCGAATTAGGTAGGTACCTATAGTAGGTAACTTAAAAATTTAAAGTATCTTACAATCGTTTTATTTGGTAAATTTTTTATTAATGCAGTATTTTGGGAAAATGGAAATCAAATGTTTTTTCAACTAGGTACCTACACTTTCAGGAGTAACATTAAATAATATTAATCAGGTTATTTATCATGCTTTAGTGTTTGAAATTTCTTATACCTATATGTTTGAGCTGATGGTTTTGTAAGTTTCAAATTTTCTTTATTATTCCTAATATATGTGTAGATAACTCACTCAAAATATCGGTCGGCCTAATTTAGTACATAGGCTATGATTACGCATAGCGAAACTGAGACCGAATCTACTGAAATTCGTGTGGGTTTATACGAATATGATGAATTTAATAAATTACATTTCCTGGAAAATGCTCCAAAAGTTGGAGAATTAAGAATTCGCCTTAGTATTGTCGACCAACAAAAACACTTTCGAAGTCAACATTTCATGCAAACGGGTAATGGCCACTGGATTTTACAGAATAAAGTTCCGTCGATTTCATTATTTTGAGACAAAATATCATCAAATCAGGGGCGGGTCCCGGAAGGGGGAAAATTAGGAAATTTTTCGCTCAAAAGCGAAAAAAAGAAAAAATAATTAAGGGAAAAAATTGAAAATATGACCACAAAATATAGGAAAAAAACCGTCAAAAATTTGTTAAAGTGCCAAAAAAAAACTCAACTTCCCAAAAATTTTAATAATTTCCCTCTCCCCGAAATGACGCTCTGGATCCGCAACAAAACCAATTACAATTTGATATAAGTAGTACTATCAGTGGTATTGAACTAACTTTGCGGCGCTCTTGTGGGAACACCGTACATCTTATAAAAAAATTATGAGGTAATAATTGTCAAAAATTAATTATTTTTCAATTTGATCAATGATTTTTTTTTTTTTTTCAAGTGTATTGGAATGGAGATGTACGCAAAGAAACCACTTTTTTAAACCTGTTTTAAATATTTTTTTTTGGATTTCTGTAAAAAATTTAGTGTGCAAAATGTAACCACGAAAACTACTCCTCAAGACCTATTAATGTCATTAATTTACAAAGCTTCCGCAAAATTTTCTCCAAAATCATGGTTTTTTCAAACACGTGTATTACCTGTACTAAGAACAGGCGAATTTTGGTCATAATGTTTGGGAGGCTAAGACCATGGTCAAATTTTATCTGTCCCTCAAAGCCTCCTTCCTCTATTATCTATTAATACAAAACCTCTCAGAATTTCAACGGATATCCTTCATTTATTTTTTGAAAAAATCTCTGAAGGGGCTAAATATCTGTTCTGTGAGAGGGCTTAATCCCCGAGTCTCCCCTTAAATCCGCGTTTGACTAATAATCAAACAATTAATATTATTCGTGTATTCGCAGTAAGGAGATTGAAAATGATATAAACGAATAAAATGTGTCGATACAATCCAAAACGAAATTTGTGGCGCGATCTGTTGATTCCTTTTTCAAATAAATACGGAAAAATCTGATAATTGAAAATGAAATTAGTGACGCTATCTGTTATATTGTCCAAAAACTTCTAATGTTCAAAAAATAGCACGAATACGATACCTCTCGACAACTTCTACACGCCCGTTAGAAATGGTCCAAAAAATCCGTTATTTTTCGATTATTTTTTCGAAAAACGCGTAAATGATCGTCAGAAACGTAGAATCCTCGTGTCACTTATATTCTCCTGGTAATAACGGCTCAAAAATGCGTTATTTAAGCGCTATTCCGTTGGAAAAACGTGTACGTTGAGTTGCGTAACGGCGTTTATGAGGCATAACAAATTAGATGAACTGTTTAGAACGCGATACCTCCGTCGCATTTCTGTTCCCCGGGTGAAAAAAGAGCAAAGAGCACTGTTCTTGGACGAATAATCATTGTTTCGCTGGACACGCGTTGGTTGAATTGCATAACGGGGCGTTTGGAAGGCGTAAATTATGTTCGATCGTGTATTAGGAATGTGAAATCTCCTCACTACTTCTATTTGCTTGGAAGCTGAGGGCTCACAACGTCGTTTTTACTGAATTGTTTCGCGAAATCGACACACTGAGTTGCATTTCGAAGGAAGTTCACTGTTTTGGACTGCAAATTACGTGTAAACTGATCTTGAAACGATTAGGCCTCAACTACTGAATTGTTTCAGTCTGAAGGAAGTTATGAGGTAACTTCTCCACCTCACAATTTGCATTGCTTTTTACGCACATCACTCTTACCGTAACATTTATTTCTGTCATATGGCCGTATCTCAGTATTTAATCGGTCGACAATGCCGATTGTGGACCTAAAACACTCGGAAGAACAACCTTAATGCCACACTTCAATTCTTGCCTGTTGAATTCAGCTTATTCTGATGGATTTTAATTTTTTTTATCCCTAACTGTAATTGTTGCACATCGCTAGATTTATTGCTTCTCTACAATTTTTATTTATTTATTTATTTTTTTCTCTCTGCAGGTACCTTACCTAACTCAAATGAATTTATGAAGGAAAATAGCCGCCATATGTACCCACCAAAGTAATATTCCTGTTCTATTTTCAACGAAAGTTTTCACTTAGAAGAGAAGCACGCATTTTGAATATTAATTCAGTGACCAGCGTTACCAAGTTTTTTTTGTTTTATTTTTCATATGAACGATTGTGACGTTTAATTGTATTTACCTGCCTACTCACTAATTTTGTTATTTTTATTTCAAATAAATATTTCGAATAATATATTTCGTACGTTCCGTGAGCTGTAATAAAATTGTTCGCTTGAAGGTCAATACAGTCATATTCCAACATGTTACACAAATCTATTTGAGTTCATTTATTTCCCGAAATTTTCCTATTAGAAAAGTAGCCATGACTATATTCATTACAGAATGTTGTTTCTATTACCTATGCATTTCAAAAAATGAAACACCTATAGTACGCAAATTATAATATTAGAAGTGGCTGCATGAATAAATCGTAGTAATTGATGGTGCATTTAAGATTAAAAACACGCATGGAAATGTAGAATTGTTTCTGAAATCCACAAAGCATTAATTGTGACGCTATCTGTGTGATTTATTGCGAACTATTTTCCGCGCCAGTTTGGAAACGAAAATTTGAACAGTATCGGTATCTATTCGAATTTCTTCGAACTGCTATCTAAGACGAACTATCGAAGTAATTCTATAGGTGTAATGTATCGTCGAACAAACATCGATATCGATTTCTCATTCTGACGGAACAGTGCAAAACTATGAATTTTCAATATTTAGCCATAAATAACTAAAACTGCAAATATCTCAAAAACGGTAAGAGAAGGGGGCAATTTGGACGAAATTTTTCACCCCCAAGGAACGATGTACCCCTATATCTGAATTGATCTGGGAACATTGTGGGATCATTTGTGCCCCTGCCCCCAGCAGAGTGCTTTAGGGGAGGTACACCTGTTTGGAAAGTGCGGTTTTTGGTTATTCATGAAAAATGCTGGTTCAATTTTTCAAATACTAGCGTTTGGAATGGCCGGACGAACATTTTGAGCTTATTTATGACTACGTTCCCGGTGGTGAGTTTTGGGGACGTGCTCCTTTTCGACAAGAATATTATAATTTTTTGTTTTGGTACATATTACGATTAGCGGAATCACGGTAACTCTTTTGAGAAGGTTATTCAAAATAAATTATTTTACGTGTAGCAAATTGCTAATATTTATGATGAAAGCCATCAGGAAAAAAGAATGTTTCCCTTGTCTGTATGTATGTTTGTTCACGTATTTCTGGAAAATTACTGGACCGATTAACGTGAGCTTCTTTTTAAATGATAGAAGACAATCTCGTGATGGTATTTTTGTGTTATCTTCAAAAAAGTGTTAATTGTTCTAAAGAAAACTTGCCGATAATGCTAATGTAGCCTACGAGGAAATGAAAAATGATAAAATAATTTTAGGTCGAAAAATCTGAATTAACTTCAAAACAAAAATAATAAAAGAACGCTGAGAAGAGAAAAAGAACGCTTTTAAAATTTCTCCAGCAAGATCTGCTGGAATTATAATGAAACGAAAAACCAAAAATCATTAGGCTGAACTGGAAACTGGAATTATTGAAGTCGTCGCGAATTAATAAGTTTTGTCATTAAATTAGACGGAATTGAGTTATAAGTCTGCCTGTATGATGGAGAAAAAGAGCGCCTACTTTAATAATTCCACCCCTAAGATCTGGCTGTATAAATTTTAAAAGAATTATTTTTTTTCTTTTTAGCACCTTTTTTTTTCTGTATATCTTGCTAAAAATATTCGAAACGAAAAGCATCTTGCTTAGCTGCTGTTAAATTTTTTTGGTCAGAATAATGAACACTTTTATCTTCTGTATTTTACGACAAATGAGTTGCCAACTAATGTTCATGCTAATGACACTTTTTATTACAGCATTCATCCAAAAAGGAAGTTAGGAATGGCTGAAACGTGTATTGTAGGTGCAGATTTCTTATAATGTATCTTTCTAGTCAATGAACGTACACAGGGGCGTAGCTAAGATATCTTCAAGAGGATAAAAAATTATTCGATGACCTTTTCTTTTGCTCGTCATTTTTGAAATTTGAGAAATTTAAGAAATTTATTATCTATGGAACCCGCTGTCGCATATTTGTTACTAAAATTTTTTTCAAATTTTAAAAGTTACAAGCAAAAAAATACATAAAAGTTAGTTCATGGAGGGCAATCGTCCCCTTTGCGTCCCCTTGGCTACGTCCTTGAACGTACATACAATATATAGATTGGTGGGCAAAGTCATCGTTTAATTCCGATCTGTGTGGAATTGGAAGAATGTGACATCAGAAAAATTTTTCTTTCTCCCCTCCATCAACGCTTCCTGAAATGCTACAAAATTTTCCTAATTTAGTTGGCCAAAAAAAAGTTAAATTTCGTCGAATTATGATTAGATAGTTGGTCAACATTCATGGAGAAGTGATATTGTACAAGAAAACACCATGTAGATTTAACATTATTTAATTTTTATTTTCAATTAAATAGCCATAGACAAAAACTCCTTACTATTTGGTAACTACTTTAAACGAATATTTCTTCCTTTCATAATAGAAATAATGAAAATAAAAACAAACGACAAAAGGAGAAAGAGAGAGAAAAAACAAAACAAAATAAAAACAAAAACGTAACCAAACACTATAATAAAATTACGTACTATTCGCGATAAATTTACAAAAAATTTTCATAATATTACATCAGTAAACATTGCTCTTATAATTAGCAGTATACAGTATAAAAACCAAAAACTTAATAATGATAAAGGAATAATCTACAATATAAGTGTGATATGTATAGATTGATCATCAAATGTTGATAAAAATAAAATTCGAAAATAAAATAAGTGCGTAATACTGCATCCTGGAGGGAATGAACGACATGATTTTTATTTTGTTTTTGTTTTTTTTGTTTTTTTTTTTTTGTATTTATTCTTATATTTTTCATGTCATTTCATTTGGCGGATTTACAAAGAGCGGAATGATATTGTCGTGGCTCATTCGGATTGGATTTGTAATAACAAAAAACAAAAAACAAACAAAAAAAAAAAAAAAGACGAGGGTACACTTTTAAACAGTTCATTTTTCATTTTATCCAATCGAAAAACGTAGTCGAAAAAGAAAATTTGATAGTTTGAACGTTTTTTGGTAGAGGAGAAAATGGTGGTCACGTATATATATGTATATATATATATATGTATTGCGGAGCGATTCGATCAGTACAGAAGTGAAGGTCGAATTTAGAATGACGAGAGAAAGAGAGAGAATGAGGCAGAATGAAAGAGAAAGAGTGAGAGGACTTGAGGGAGAGAAAGAAAAAGAAAGGTTTTCAAAAATAGGTATCGAAAAAAAAAAGAAAAAATTATCCTTGTCCCTAAATTGGACGACGAAAAAAGCGAAGCAATTTTGAATTTAAAGAAAGAAAGAAAAAAAAAAAAATGGCGAATAAATGGGATGAAAACTTTCGAGTGCTTAAGTACGCATTATTTTGTCATTGTCGTAGATTATTGAGATATTATAAAACGAAGAGTAATAGCCGTCTCCAAATGGTGACGAACTGAAAAAAATAAAATGAATAAATTCATTTTTTGATCGTATTTTCACGATAATGGCGATTATGAAATTCACAAATGCTTATTGGGGTCGTTGAATTTGATTAATGCTAAGTTTTTAATTACAAATAGGTAGTCTACCTATTGTAGTGGAGGAGTTTACTATAATGTTGGTTTAACGTCACAAGGACGAATAAAATATGTAAAATATGTACGTTGTCACACACCTTAGCTCGCGCCTGGTTATTAGACAACTGTTAGCGTCGCCTCAGCCCAGTATCTCCAGTCATGTCGAGTCCTCTGCGCATCGCTAGTGCGCACAGGACTCGTGGGCGTAGCCATGACACTGGGGGTGGTGTTCCTGGGTGGCCATTGGTGGCCACCTCCGAAGATTCCCCTGAAATCTAGAATAAAGATTAGACATACATGTTGATATATAAAATGTTATTTTATTATATAAACAATAAAGATAACAAATATAATATGCAAAAATGAAAAAATAGGTATTTACAGAAACTTAAAATAAAAATAGGAACAAAAAAATTTTTATTTCGTCTTCTGACGTTACGGCGTAACGGAGTGACATGAACAAAACTTTCTACGAAAGTTCGTTTCAATCTCCGGACGCTGCAGTTGAGAGGATGGGACGAGTTATTGGCCGTAGATCACAGATTCTGTAAAGGAATATTTGGGAGTTAGCGAGTCGTATAAACATCAACGATGCTAAGTTAAGTAGTGCACTCTGCCACCTATTACCCGTAGCTATTTATAAAGCACATGACAGTAATAGTGGGTGCCAAAAAATCATAGTTATACCGTTTTTAGGAGTATAATGTCCAATTATGGCGTACCCTAAAGTCAGTAATTTGGCTTGTCAGACCAGTCTATTTTTGTCATAATCAGGAGGGATCTATCGGAGGTACGATACTACGTATCGAGTTTATCTACATCTCTTTCATCTAACTCTAATGGAGCCAAGAACTTGAGAGGTCTTGTAGATGTTTGCTTGCTTGAGAATTCTATTTTTGCGTGGCGTACTTGTCCATCACGAGATTTCTCTAAATCAATGATTTTTGCAAGTTTGTAAACGCCAGGTTTGTATGTGTAGTCCAAAACGTGTACTATGTCGTTTACTTTTGGTACGAATGGTACCGTGCGCCCTGGATTGGAGAGCGCAGTTGGTGGTCTATCTCTTAGGTATAAGAGATATTGTCTCTTCCAAGTTAACCAAAGGTTTGTTAGGTAATCTTGGTCGAGTTTCCAAATGTCCATAAGCTGTTTTGCTGTAGGAGTTGGATCTTTATTCGATTCTTTAATCGGATTGCTTAGGTGGCCTAAGTTGGCCCGCATGAAATGTGCGGGTGTTAATGTCAACTGGTCTAGCTCATCCGGAGATGGGCATAGTGGCCTTTTGTTGACCATTGTTTGTATATCTTTCAAGCTCGCTTGAAAGGTATGTTTGTAGATTGAGTTGTGACCGTGGACTTTATAAAACACTTGTTTTATAATGCCGATCAGTCGTTCATAAACTCCACCATACCATGGTGCTTTAGCTGGGATGAAGTGCCATTTAATGCCTCTTTCATCTAAGCTAGGTTTTATTTTTTGTTCTTTAGTGAATGTTTTCCAGTACTCTGGTAAGTACGTTGCAATTAAGTGGAATTGCGCTGCGTTATCAGATAGGATAACTTTGGGCGTACCTTTGTCAACAAAAAATGTTAAGAACGCTGTCCAGATGTCCTCAGTTGTCAAGTTTGACACTGAGAGTAGGTGTACTGCTCTGGTGGACAAACACGTAAAGATCAACACCCAATTTTTAATGGGTGGTGTAGTTGGTGTTGCCAACTGTGTTTTCGTTTTTGGCAGGTATTTGTCGAATACCATGAAGGGGCCAAATATGTCCACACCTGTGTAGGGTACCAGACAAAAGTCTAATAGTGCTGAAAAAGTTGGTTGTTTAAACGGTCTTGTTTCAGCTTTTTTACATAGCGTGCATGACTTCTTTAAAATTTGAGGTAACACTTTTAGTGACTTTGGCACAAAATAGTGTCTTCTAAAGTCGGCTATGGTAAATTTTGTACCAGAGTGTACGTTTTTCAGATGTGTATGCATCAGAATTAATTTTGTTAAGTGAGACTTAGGATGCATCAGGATTGGTGATAGCATGTCTCTTGCGTACTCGATATTGGGTAGATAATTTACTGTACGTAATATCCCAGATGGATCAATCAGGATATGGAATTTTTCATACAGGACGTATGGAGGGTGATTTCGTTTTTCTAATACTTCGAGTAGTTTTCCAAAGTATTTCTTTTGGTCAGCTCTGATGAAGCAGAGTAGAGCAAAATGAAATGTGAAATCTAACGATGCATAAGGTGAAATTAATATTTTCCTCCTTATTCGTTGTTTACTAAATCGTCGTATGGCTTCTATACATTGTAGGAATGTACGTACGGGTTTCGATAAAGTATTGAATTTTGTGATATCTATGTTGAATGGAGTGTTCGAAGGTGGATGTATGAAACTTTCGAAAGGTATTTCATCTTTCGGAATATAGCATGATTTGGTGGTTGTCAAATCAAGTGGCTGACTTTGGTTTGGTGGATCAGCTATCCACTGTTGAGACAGAACCTCAGGTTCTGGTAGTGTGACTTCACATTGATCTGTATTAGGACCAATGAAGAAGTGTGGGATGAATCTTTTTGCTGATTTCATTTGCCTTAAGTATTTTGCAGGATGACGTTTGTCAAAAATTGATTCATCGTCAAGTGTTATTGACACAGACTTTTTAGAAGTTGAAGATAATACCTCTTTTATTGTGTGAAATACAGGCGTATCTATTTTGGTCGGTTTGTCTGGTAGGCTTTTGATTATATTCAAATCGGTTTTTGGCCAAGATTTTTTATCTTGGAATAGCCAAGTTGGGGCAGACCACCATAATGATTCGGAGAGTTTGTGGATAGAGGAACCACGTGAGCCAATATCAGCTGGGTTGTCCATTGATGGGACATCTCGATATTCGACGGGTTTTATACTTTTTATTTCGTCCACTCTATTTTTTACAAATTGTGGGTGGACTTTTCTTTCTAATAGCCATGTGAGGACACATTTGCTATCAGACCACAAGAATGTTGGTGCGTTCTGTAAACCAAGTGGTTTACGTAGGGAATGTAGTCCACGTGCACCTATAAGTCCTGCAATCAATTCGAGTTTTGGAATTGTAATCGGTCGCATAGGTGTTACGCGTGATTTTCCGGTTACAAATTGTACTGCATGGCAATTCGATTTAGTGTTGCTAAATCTGATATATATTGCCATGGAGTACGCTATTTGTGATGCATCTACAAATACGTGTAGTTGGTAGGTATTCGGATCATAAGTTCCTAGATAGAATTGTCTAGGTATACAATAGTTGAGGCTGTTGCTGAGATCAATAATTATCATCAACGTAAAATCATTCTAAGAACTTGTCATGGAACTCCATGTCGACCAATCTGAAGTGATGTAATAGCAATGCTGCGAGTAAGAATGGTGCCGTTATGATTCCGAAAGGAACACGGCAGAATCGAAATGTTACTAGATTGTTATTGTTCATGGGATTGTTAGGATTTTTAATCCATAGGAAACGTGTGACATCTCTGTCATCTGGGTGCAATCCAATTTGATGAAACACTTTTTTAATATCAGTGATTATTGCGTAAGGGTTCTTACGGAAGCTTACAAGCATTGCTATTAGATCAGCTAATAGTACTTTTTCTTTGTGCATGCAGTCCTTTAGTGACAAGTTACACTTTTTAGTTTTGGCCGATCCATCAAAAACTACTCCGAGTGGAGTGCTTTTTGTTGGATCGTAGATACCCTTGTGTGGTAAGATAATGTATCATTTTGGCGGGTCTATTATTTTCGATAGGTTCGATCATTTCTAAGTCGATTAGTGAGGTAAAATACTGATCGTATCTTACGAAAAATTCTGGATTTTTCTGCAATTTAGGTAATTGTCTTTCTAATCGTTTGAATGCTAACTGTCTATTATTGACTAAGGGTGGTGGGCTATATTTGTATACCCATTTGATTTGGTATCTATTGTTCACTAATTTTATATTTTTATAAAATAAGTGCAATGCTTCAGTTTCAGCATCGTCCTCAACTAAGTTTTTGGTTTCAATCCCTAAAGTATCCAATTTCCAAAAATTTTTGATACTTTCTGGGGATGTAAAAAATGATGGTTCGAATGCGTCACATTTGGTTGGTTTTCCTAAGAATCCTCCTAACATTTTTCCAAAATCTGTTTCAATTAAGGTTAGGGTTGGTGACAAGTGTTTAATGTGCTTTATAAATGACCACGTGTAATTGTTACCAACTAATAAATGTATCGTAGATTCTCGGTCCAAACCTGAAAAATCAATATTGGAATATCGTGGGTAACGGTTTTTAAATTCATCAAAATCAAATTTGGAAAGGTTGTTTGCGATGTGTGGAACCGTATTGGCTTCCATTTGAACCTTAGTTCCATCGCGTTTGAATAGTTCAAATTTTACAATTTGTGTGCTAATTTGTTTTGACATTTGTCCAGCTAGGCCACAAAATTTGATTGTTTCAGCGAACTCAGAAAAATTTTTTCTGAGGTGTTCATAGGCATATGTGTAGAACATATAGCTATGTTTGCTTCTACAATAGAAAAAGCCATTAATTTTTACTGGTTCTTTACCGTTTGGAGCAAGAATGTACAATGAAAACGTTAAGAAATGAGCGTCAGTATCTTTAATACTAAAAAATGATAAGCACTCACTTAACACTGGAACTCCGGACGCAGAACTCAGGTTCTCATCCTCTTGGTGTTGCTGCGCAACGAGATTACTGGTGTTATCTTTGGAAGCTGCAGTCGTCTGTAATGTTACAGTTTGTTTAGGATCGGGTGCAGGTAATTTTTGTTGCTGTTTATCAAACAGGTTACCTGGCGGTAGGTACTGCTTGCAGTCTCTCAGCATTTCTACCCATGCCGCAACTTTGCCTTCCGTGATCGGATATTCGATCATGGGGCACAGGTTGGAGTGGTGTTCGCTGCTGCCGCATTGGAACCAGCGGCATTTTGCGGGTGGCAGCGCCTCACAGTACTGCGTACTGTTGTGCGATTGCATACATCGCGTGCACAATCGGTATTGTTCATAGTGCGCACAACGTGATTCCAAAGTACTCTTTTTTCTGCATAGGTGAGCATGGTGGTCACCTTTGCAGAAAATACAGGGTGTGTTTGGTTTCATCGGCGTGCGCACTGTTGACGTTGGGATGCGTTCTAATTGGACCCATACCATCCCATCCGCATCTGTGTTAGATAAATTTTTGTTAGTATCCCTACTGTTTATGCGATTTGAACGTTAGGCTGGTCGTTTACGAGGATTGGATTTATTCTGTCCTCTTTCGTTCGGCTTCTTTTGTGTAGAAATAATCGCAAAATTTCTCCTGCCTTTAGGTTGAGAGGGATTTCTATTTTGTGGTGATGGATTAGGCTGATCGACTTTTTTTGGTACAGAGGTACAGATAGGCTCCGATAATTCCCTAATTTTAATAAACAATCTAACGTGTTCGAACAAATGTATAACATTGCGTTCGCTACTTTTTAAAGTGTTTTGGTAAGATTGGGGTGGAAAATTTTTAATTACTATGTTAAATAATTGTTCCTCGTCGATTACTTTTACAAGTAAACGATACCTATCTACTATAATGGTGAGGGTGTCTAACGTGTCTAAGATTGACGTTGTATCGTTAGTGGTTGTGGTGTATGCAGTTATTTTTAGCCACATTTCAGCTCGAATCTTGGATTTGTCCCCATACCTACTATCTAGGAATTTTAGTCGTTGGATGTAGCCAACATTGTCTGGGGAGAAATGGTTAATTTTCTCTACCAAGAATTTTGGTAGGGCCCCTTGCAGTAGGTTAATTTTTTGTGGGATAGCGATATCATTTCGTTTATTAACGTAATTATTAAATCCGTTAATAAACCCAGGATAGGCTAGAATGTCGCCATCCCACTTTTCTAAATAAAATTTAGGAGGTTTGAGATTTGCAAACCCAGCATCAACTTGATCTTTTGGATCATGTTCCCAGCATTTAGAAATATAATTTTCAGATGGTGGTTTTTCGATGGTGTTTGAGTCCATCGCTACTGCTAGGGGTGTTTCATTTTCTATCGGGTTTTGCGATAGTTCACAACACGACGTGTCGGATGTCTGAGAATTAGTTTGGGATAAGGAGGGTTGGATGGAACATAGCCATTTCGGGCTTGGTTCTCCCTCATTATTTTCATGAAATGTTACGTTTTCAGTTGAAATTGAAATTTCATTACCTGTAACCATTCCGGGTTGGCCTCGTTCACCCCTTGCCGGGGTCCGTTATTCTAGAGCCGGTGGTGGAAATGGGGAACGGTCGCGTTTGGTGACTTTCTTGGTGTCGGGGTTACAATCCTTTTTGCGTATGTGTGTGTGTTCACACAAAAAACTCATACAATGTTCAATCGTCCAGCGGCTGGTGAAAGCCGATTGGATGAACCGAGTCTTTTGTTTTCGTCACAATCATCGCATTTTTGAAGAAATTTGATCGAATTATATGCCGTTTGTGTCTCTATTAAGGATTGTTTTTTCAAACGCATGAGTGCGAGAGAGATAGGGATACTGGTATATTTATTTTTCTATCTCTCTCGTTTTGTTCTGTTTTGAAGGACAGAGACACAGATGCGCTAACATTTAGCGATGTTTCTGTATTTTATACAGCCTAAATATTTTTAGGACAAATTTAGGAATTCGATGTTTTTTATTTATTAAAATAATGTACGTAATTACTGGCGCTGGGGGCGGCGGAAAAATAATTGTAAGTTATTTTTTCGTCAGCTATTTATTGACGGTGATTACGAGAGTCATTTCTAGGCTAATTCACAATTAGGAAATGTATTACTATACTGGGTATAGGGAATTATTATTTTGTTTCAGTCTCTAATAAGTTGAATTGTTTAGGTCTGAGTATAATTGTCAGGCTAATTATTCTTAAGACTGCTAATTGCGTACTACGTACGGATGAGAGTTGTTTCAAAGTGGAAGCAATTATTATTTCAGTTCAGATCGTACTGTGTGTTGGGCCGCAAGAAATTAATATTTCCGTTTTTTGTAGTTGGATACGAAATTAATTTTCGATTTCCGAAATTAGATTTCAATGTTCGAAACGACATTTCGAATTTCCAAAATTAAATTTCGATCTGCGAAATTAAATTTCAAATTGCGAAATCAAATTTCGATTAAAACGAATTATTAAATTCGAGGTCCAGTGAAAAACACTGTGCTCCTGCTACCATGTAGTGGAGGAGTTTACTATAATGTTGGTTTAACGTCACAAGGACGAATAAAATATGTACGTTGTCACACACCTTAGCTCGCGCCTGGTTGTTAGACAACTGTTAGCATCGCCTCAGCCCAGTATCTCCAGTCATGTCGAGTCCTCTGCACATCGCTAGTGCGCACAGGACTCGTGGGCGTAGCCATGACACCTATGGCATACACGTATAGTAAATTGACATATCTACTCGGACTAATTATTCGATATATTGCGCGAATACACAAGCTAAGTAGGTGTAAAGGTGGATTTCATCATTTATTGCTTCGATACATAAACAAATGGAAAAATCATCGCTTAGGAGATTATTGGAAAGTAATAAGTTTATTAGAAGAAAAAAAAAAAAAAAAAAAAACAATTTAATATTAAAATTTTATGAATTTGTTTAAACGCAGTCGGTAGTAAGCGTGTTTGTCAAAATGATTATTCTGGAAACTTCAAATAGGTATCGATAAATATAATTGGATACCACTAAAATAAAGTGTTACGTATATGCATTGCATACCTTCATTGCGAAGGTGCACCCTGCCATAGTTTCAAGGCCAAACTACCTGTACGTATCAATAGTTCCGAAAATCGACTGATATCTTTTTGAACATTAAGGTTAAGCAAACAATGTATGGAACATTTTCTTTTTTTTTTTTAATTTTCCTGGAAAGTTGAGAGAGATTATTATTACCGAAATTTGTTTTTCGTAATTTTATATTTTGTTTTTTTTATCATCCTCAAAAGTATGACAATGCTGTTTCCTTCAAAATGAAGGTATGCAAACATTCGTGTTTAACATTTATTTTTGCAGTATTCACAGAGTATATTAAATTTATAATGCTAGCGAGCACCTAATGTTAATAACTCTCGCAGATCTGCATACTTATAGCCAGATATACGTATATCCCTAAAAATTGTCACCTGATAGCCTAACAGAAGTGGCTTTTTGAGGCGTAGACATCTTAGCGCTTAATCTATGGTAGGGGATAAATGAGAATTTCAATCGTCACATTTGCATAACTCTTACAATTGTAATTCTCATTTGTGCGTGTTATATGATGTGTAGGTGCGGGGTTGTGAGCATGCGCAATGTACTGTGTACACTCAAAACCACATTATTATGTGTACACATCAATCCTTCATGAATATTGTCGCTGTGGAACTCGTGCTTTTTTTTTTATAAAAAATTATGTAGAAGACGGGCGTGAAATGAAAAGTAGGTAGCACCGCTTTTGAAACAAAATATCTCAACTCCGAGTAAAATTTTCAAACTCATTTTAATATAAAAAATTTGTATTTGTTGTTGTTTCTGAAATAGTAGTTATATTTATTTGTTCACTAAATTCAATTATTGGAAAAAAAAAATTATCATTATCATCTATAGACCCGAGAGTATGGGTCAAACGAATTTGAATTTGGCTGTATAGGAGTGGAGACAATCAAAGGTATGCCCATGTGGAAAAAGATTTCAGATAAGCTTCATTTCTTTTCATACTGTGTAATAAAAGAACAATTATTTATGTGTATGCTGTATAACATAAAGAGGATAAAAAAAATAAAAAAATACAATAATTACTGTGGGAACCCCCATACCTTGCCTAAAACAAAATACATTCGCCAGTTATAGTTGGCAATGAGATGGCTGTGTGGTTAAGTTCACCGCTTTTAGCTAGCAAATATGTAGGTCCCAGGTTCTATTCCTCAAACTGACAAAACTTACATCTGGTGATCTCGATGTGTGCTGGCCATGCACACACCCGAGTGGTGCATGGTGGAACTCATAACTCTCCTTTCTAACTTGAGTTGCCGATAAATGGCGCCCTATATAATGGAAATAGAACCCATATATGTTGTATAAGCCTGTGTGTATAGATATAAGAGGCGTTTCTGGCTCTGCCCAACCTCCCACAGCATCTAATGTTGTTCAACTCGTGTTGAGTCTCTCTAGGAAGGAGTGTGTGGGAACCACCATACCTGGCCTAATATAAAATACATTTGCCAGTTATAGTCAACAGTGAGATGGCCATGTGGTTAAGTTCACCACTTTTAGCTCGCAAATATGTAGGTCCCAGGTTTGATTCCCCAAACTGACAAAACCTACAATTACATCTGGGAAAAAGTTAAGGAGCCTAAAAATTTGGGGACAGCTGAAGGAAAACAAGTTTGATGGAACAAAATTGTGCGGGACAAAAATTTTTTTCACATTTTCTCAGGCACCCATAACTTCATAGGTCTGCTCATGCTAATATAGAAAACATAACAGCATTTAGATGGGTGTGCATTCTCTATTATATATTTAATACTCTGTTGTAATCTCTGGTTAAATCGATATTCGAAGTTTACAAATCATTTTGCCAGACACCCATTCGACAGAGGTGAAAAATGAATCGTTGTTTCAAAAATACGAGTACCTAATTTACCAGGGGAGAGAACCACCATCTTCGAGACACTTTCAGTATTTTTCAGTTGGTGGATTGGCATTATTATTTTCTTCCAAAGTACTTTTTGTTTCGTATAGAACATTTTCATTGGGCAACAACAATAAATTGTTATATGACACAGTATTCTACTGCGCCTCGAAGTTTGGAATGTAGCAAAACCTAATCAGTAATTCCATTGCAGTCAAAGTTATGGAAAGCAATGGCAACAGAAATATTGGTTTTAGAAAGCTGAAATTGTGCAAAAACATTAACATGTGGTAGGTAGCTAAAGATTCTCTGAAAATTTAACTAAAATTAAACGTTTAATTCTGGAGATATCTTTGAAATTCCTCAACTAGATTTAATTCGGATCATTTGAATCATACAAAATCTGAACAGAATTTTAACAATATTTCAAAAACCAAATGTGTAATTAAACTGAAATTCTGTCGAAACATTGAAATAATTATGTTAGTTGAAGATCCTGGAAAAATTTGGTTGCAATTGTACTTTCAATAAGATGTCGTCAAAATTCTGTTCTGATTGTGTGATTCAAATGATGCATACATACAATATGAATTAAGTCTAATCGAGGAATTTCAGTGATATCATGAGAACTAAATGAACCATTTCAGCCAAATTTTCATTGAATGTATTTCTATTAAATTTCAGCTTTCTACCGCATCGACCACCATTTGTATAGTGAATTTTGCAAGCATCAAAGTAACTGTTAAACAGTGGATACAGGACCAGAATTTCAAAACTTTCATTCTAAATTTTTCAAATTCAGAAACTTAAATTTTGTAAAAAAAATATCTTCTTTTTCTTTCGTGCAGATAACAATGTGTACGTTTTGGTGGTAATAGTACTCTATTCGTCGGTACTATCTTTCAAAATACACCGTTTACCTCCAATAAAACCAATTTAATTTAAAAAAAAATATTTTTCACATTACCGTATGTCGAATACGAAAATAAGAACACAGCAATAAAAAATTAGATTTTCTACCGAAGGATTGTGGAGAAGAAGTGTCTCAAAGATGAAGGATTCTTCATCACAGCTGTTCATTAACCGATTAAACGTTCGAAGGAGATAGGTACATAGTCAACAACATAAGAATAAATCATTAAAATGAAAGAGAGAAAATAAAAACAAAAATGCATTCTCGCTTTATAGAACGTATTGTCCTTTTTGAAACTAATAAATATAAGTACTTTGGTACCTTTCTATAATTTTATTATGAATAAAAAATGGAAAAAAAATTAAAAAAAAAAAAAAAAAGACAAAAGATAAAATAAAAATAAACATTAAAAAATAGTTAGTAAAAAAAAAAAAAAATGTAAAAACGAAAATTAAACGAAAAATAGGAGAATTTCAATATTCGACGAGTCATACATTGCAGCATATCAACCAAAATTGATACAAAAGTATAAAATATTTAATTGCCAAAACAATAAATTTAAAATCCAGCAAGTAGGTATAGTGCTTTAGGCAGATATGTATGCATTATTTTCCTTAAAACCAACAATCAAATGAAAGAGCTTTAAAAACGCAGAAAATCGAAGAAAAAATTGAATCTCTCTTTATGGTACTGCACTTTTATCACAACGTCAAGAAATACAACAGTTTCTAACGCTAGGTAAATAATATTGAATTTATAGAATCAATTTTCATACTTTTTAAGTTTTTATTTTTTATTTCACAACAATCATTTTCAAAGATTAAAAGCCAATCGACTCGAACATTACGCAGCTGAAGTCCTGGAGACTAACTTTGTAGCGATTGGTTGTTTTTAACGGAAGTGTGGGGGAACTGGGGAAAGAACATCCAGAACACTATTACTCTAAGAATACTTCGGTTTTATGAATTTCTTGACTGGTGTTTATAGTTTCACGCATTAAACGTATTTGTTCGATGAACAAAGACGCAGTCACACAAACACACAAACACACAGATACAGATACAGACACACGTACACATTCGCAAACATAGACAGACAGATAGGTAGACAGACAGACAGACTGATAGAAAGATAGACGGACATAATTATATAGAGACAGTCGGGTATTAGGCAGACAGACAGACAGAAAGACGCGAATATAAACCCACGCACACATTATTTTTCATTTTCTTTGAATGTGCACTTGGAATGAGAAGTGGAGAAAGTAGGGGTCAACCGAATATTTTGAAACTCTCGCCACATTTCTAGCAATTCACTGTCACGAGCAGTGTGCCTGTGCCTACGAAATAGTTTCGCGTCGATAATTTTGTTTTAAAATTGTGCACAGATTTCTTTAAATTTCAATCAGTCCATATTGGTCCAGGAAAATAAGCTAAAATTTTTCGACTGAACCCGGAAAAAAATGATAGCGAGCTGTTAAATAAATTACGACAAAAGTATCACAGGGTTCAAATTAAACGACATTAACAGACTGTAAAATAGGGTATTGAATCGTATATTGTTTGGCCACGACGATCCATTTGCTAGCAAAGAAATCACCCATACGTTTTATAGCAACAAAAAAAAAAAAAACTGGAATTCATAAACTGATTTTGATATTCTCTCCAAATATTTCGACAATTTTACAAGAGCGAAATAGTCGGTACGGTACGCGCGGCTGATAGATTACGTAAAGTTAGTTGAATTTCAAGTTGTTGTTGTTGTTTTTTGTGTTTTTCGGAGGGGGCGAGAAGGAAAAGAGATATCAGGTAATTCGAAACATAGTCAGTCCATCCCCCACTTCGATTTATTCTGGCAAAGCCCATGTTTAATAATATTATTATGGTAAGGATGTGACCAATGGCGTAGACAGGATTTCTTCAAGGAGGGGGGAGGCAAAAAAATAATTTAGTATCTATCGAACCCATTGTCGCGTATTTATTAGTAAAATTTATTCAAAATTTTAAATTGATTAACAAAAAATGAATAAAAATAAGGTCACGAGGGTAATCACCCCCTTCTCCTTTTTGGCTACGCCTGTAGAGATGACGATATTATTGAGGTGCTAATGGAATGAATTACCAAAAAAGATGATCCGTTGATTAATCTGTCGAAGATACTTGCACCTCTAATATCTGAAAAAATTCGATTTTCAATTGCCCTGACGCCACTGACCGAAAAATCCGCGATATCAAAAGAATAAATCCAACCTTTTAAGATGAAGATGGAAATAGGCGCACAGGAATACTGCCGAAAAAAACAAAAAGAGGAGAGCCAAAACGGAACATAAAAAAAAGTTACCAATTTTAATCTCTGGTTACAAATCACCAGCTCGAGGTTAAACCATTTTTCCTCACACTTCTTTGCCCGTCTCATTTATTCTACCCGGTGAAATGGTGAAAAGAGTTTCGTCTCCGATGTTCCTCCAACAAGTTAACCTGTAGAAAGCGCAGGAATAAAAAAAAAAAAAAAAAAAGAAAAAAAGAAGAAAGAAATGGCAAAAATTTCTGACTGATGGTACCTAAGGATCATTAATTTTCGCGCAAAACGTGTTAAAGTTTCGAACGTTCATTTATCCGGTGAAGGATTTCAAACGAAACGATAGACTTTGAATACGAAGACCCCCGCCCCAAATAAAAAACCACCCAACAAAATACCCGTCATCTTCCTCTCCTCGATCTGAACGACCTTCACGCAGTCACTAAACCAGCAAAACGGTCAGCCAAAATTTTCCAAGACCTACTCTCAGCGAACGAACATTAAATTAGTTTTTTCCCCATTTTTTTTCAACCCTCCCTTCTGTATTACACCATTTTTTTTTTTTTTTTTTTTTTTTTTTTACAGTCGAAACTTTGAAGGTATCCCCGGCTGAAATAAAATAACGTATTAGGCACGCTGTGCTGACAGGCAGTGACGAGCGAAACAGTTTTATGTGAAAAAATCGCAACTTTATCGAATAATATTATCGGTACTCGAGCATTTCAGGTGCCACCGAATGGAGTGATTTTGATTTTTTTTTTTTTTTTTTAATTTTATTTATTGAATTTGTTTTTGCTTTTACAAAAATCATTAATTCGACCGTTTCACCTTCGTCACGGGCTCAGCTGATTTTATACGCACGAATTTGACAGAATATGTTGCCTGTTTGCAAACGTTTGCCTGGGAAGTGATTTACAAAAAATTCAGCTGGTTAGCGACTGACATCCCAGATTAACAAATTTTGGTGGTGAGGTGTGCGAAACCATGAAAGTAGAATCAAAGTTCTCAGTTACTCGTATATTTAAAATTATTTCCACCATTTTTTGCTCCGCCTTATATATGTTTATTTATATTCATTTTTACTTTTACTATCTCCAGCTAGGCTTCGCCTATAATTCGCTGTCTAACTTGCGTCCACTTATATGTTCGGTGTATTTCTCTTTATTGTATTACTATACAGGACTTTTCCTGACGACTAAGTTAAACTGTGCAATTTCACTCCGATAAGGTTTTCTCATTCGGTTCCTTTTCACATTCGATCTGCTCTTTCTTTTTGGTTGCTAAAAGACGAATCAGTCAGTTAATGATTGTGAAATAAGTAACATGCACCTTTCCAAAAAATAGAAGGTGATGTATCTTTAGTTTTTTGTTGAAATTTAATAGTAGAATTTGTTATGGGAATACTTAACCTAATTCTGGTTTGTATCATTACTTTAAAATATGATTTTTGTTCGATATCTGTTTCTCCGGACCTGAGTTGGATTGAAGCCGTTTGTACAATATCAACTTACAATAAATAAAATTATCAACTTGCTGATGTTCTCATTTCTCTTATTGGCTGTAAGTGACTATATTGAAATTGAATCTTGTAATGGGTAGTAGAAGTTCTGTTCAGTGCCACATGGCAGATCTATTATAGGGTGTACCTCAGCTGGTTGAGTATTTCGTTCATTAGGGAGTCTGTGGAACTGTACCACAACTGCATATACTTATCCTCCGTACTTTGTGATTCATTCTTTGTTTATATTAGAGAGAATTTCGTTTGTTTTTGTTTTTCATTACTTTCAACTGTCCTATTTGGTTCCTTTTGGGCCTAGTATACCTAGCCCTATTGGTGTTATTGATATTCTCGGATATCACAATGGTGTCTTGGGGTTTTGTTCCAGCTTAATTTACCTAAATATTGTTAGACTACCAATGATTTCCCGGATTGATTAGGTACCCAAAATGAGCACTGTCTAGCTGAACTAAATAATTCTAGAGCTATTTCGCTTGATTAATTACCTTATTTTGTTGATTGATAGGAGTACAATCAACACCAAAAGGTTAAGGAATGAGGCAACGCACATAATTTTTAGTACCTACTTATATTTTAACATTGAAACTGTGTTTACTATTGAAATGTTTGCATAATATTATAGTTATGATTTTGAGAGTAATGATACCACAGAGACATATGGCTATAAGGAGATCCCCAACAGATACCGAGAGACCCAAAAGTCATGCAACCTAAACATTCAATGTAAAAATTTGAAAAATAAAGAAAGAGGAATGAAATTTTGCACTCTTATACGAGCGGGTTACTCGATTATTTATACAAAATTTCAGCTATGTATCTATAGTAGTCTAATTTTGAGTAATTTTTGATTTGTAATTTCAATTTTTGTATTTGTGGCAAAACAAACTTTAAAAAATTTTAAGTGGCCGAAGTTTTCCAAAAATTCTGAAACTTGCCACAATAATGGAGGATGATTTCTAGATTAAGCAGGTAAAGTTTCACTTTCTGATCTCAATTTTTTTTTAAAAGAATTTTCTTAATGATCTGTACTCATAAAAAACAAATCAAAAAATTTTAAACTGCAAAAATTTTCAAAAAATGTTGAAACATGGAACAAAGATAGGGAAATGGTTATTCAATTATGTGATTATGCAACTTTTTGTACATACTGAATAAAAAGTTACATAACTGCTCATTGCAGGTATTATCGAGAAAAACACATTAGCGTATGAAAAGTTGCATACCCAAACAAATTTAAGGAAACTGTTATGACAAAATTCTGCCGTAAAGTGAAGTACGGCACCTAAGTGCGGATCAATGGAGAGGATGAAATAAAATTTTTGAAATTAAAAAATTTTTTTTATTTGTTTTGAAAGAATGGTACAGACCATTGAAAAAATTCTTAAAACAACAAGGATGAAGGTAAACTTTACCCGTTTAATCAGGTAATCATTCTCTATTATTGTACCAAGTTTCAGCATTTTTTGAGAACTTTTACCATTAAAAATTTTTCAAAATTTATTTTCCAAACATGGAAAAATTATAATTAAAAATCAAAAATTCCTCAAAGTTAGACTATTACAGATACAGAGCTGAAACTTTGCATGAATAATTGAGTAACCAACTTCTGCAACTGTGCCAAGATTCAGCCTTGTATCTCTTTTTTCAAAATTTTTACATTTGAAGGTTTGGGTTGCGTGACTTTTGGGTCACCTAGTAAAAGGTTTCCAATCAGGATATTTGTTAGTGCGCATGGGTTCTGTGGCTCAAAGGATGTGACAACAGACACCCCAAAAAAATTTGATGATGAATTTCATGAAATATGTGCAGCTTTTGATGTGTCAAATGTAAAACTCTGATAGCTCTGTTCCCATCCTTGATGAATTTTTGTGCCACGGAGTGTACAGGCAATTGGGCATCTCTTTAGCTGCATGTCTCTAAGTGACACTCACAGACATAAAGCTAAAAAGATATCCAATGCTGGATCAAAAACACGTCAAAGATAGAACGTTGATAAAATGTTTTGAAGTTCGATAATTGTTACTGCACATTTTTTGTAGCTTGATAGTGTGTGTGTGTGTGTGTGTGTGTGTGTTGGTTTGTTTTCCCAATTACCATTAAACATTGTATATCGTGGGTATATAAACTATATTTTTCAAATTTGCTATAAATTCTGAAATAATCCATTAAAAACATATATAAAAAGAAGAAATAATTAGAACATTCCTGAAAATTTTTTTAAGCTTCCACGCCAGACTCTTAAATTGGAAAATTTGAAAAATAATGAAAAATATGATGAAAAATAAACAACGATTATAAGGGTTCTGATTTTCATGAAATATTCGTACTGTTGAAAAGTCAGAATGTTTTTATCGAGATTTATCTATATGTATTTATCATAATTTTAGTTCATAGATGTAGATCGTAGCTGAGACTTTTTTTTTTTTTGTTATTACTTTGGAGCATTTAAAAAATATTGATATCAATATGAAATCTATTCCGATACATTAAGAAAAAAGTTTTGGAAAAATGAAAAATTTCGACTGAAAAAAAAAAGTCAATAATCTTATCAATACTTGTTTTCTATTGAGATTTATCGATATCGGCCGAACCGATAAATATCGTTAAATCTCAGCACTACAGGCTTGTGCCCGATGGTGAATCTTGGCGGATAAGTGAATTATTTTGTGGGGCCTTCGAATTCCTAGAAAAATAATTTCTTTCCAGAAGATTTAGCGAAATGAAAATTTCAGGAATTTATGTAACCACGAGATCTGGTAAGTATACGTAGGTACGGGTTTTAATTGATTCGTGTTATGAAATTTATGAGACATTATTTGCAAATACGGTGAGCCGTTTCTGGGAAACGATTACAGAAATAAATTCGAAGATGGAGTAGGCTAATGTACCATGATTGACATAGGCTATTGTGATCTGTTGAAAATTTATAGAACATTCACATCCATAATCGTCTTCCTTTCGAACGACTTTTCTTTTTGGGGTTAAGTATTTAACGTTTTTAAAAAGAAAATAATTTCATGCAGGCATTCAATTTTCTATCTATTTTTAACAGGTATCTAAAAAATTAACAGAAAAAAAAAAAACTGCTCATTAAAATATAGTTTAAATCGAAAATCAGATGAATAACCCTTTGAATATAAAAAAGAATGTTTATAATAATGATAAAAATTGATTAGTTTAGTTTATCTTAAAAGACGTTCGATCGAAATGTGAATCGCTGAATTAATATTTGTTTATCACAATAGTATTAAGATAAAGTTATGAGCGATTTTTTTCGTTTTCTTAAAATTACGGCATCATTTGATGTAATGACTAAAAATTGCTTTTCTTTTATTTCTCCAGAGTGAAATTGAAAAAAAAAACAACAAAAACTGACATGACTCTTATAACTACTAAACTTATCGACTGATTATATTGAAGGAAAAAAAAGTCAATCGGAAGATAGGTGGTACCTTACCCGGTATCTAGGCACCAATATTACGTTTGTTTCTTTCGTCGACTGTTTCTCTCATAGCAGCACCCAAACTGCTCGCGTATTATTACGGAAACTTTCTATCATCAATTTGTGCCTCAAAAATGAAGTAGACAACAGAAAAATTAAAGCTTCTGATGCCCATATGCAAAAATATGTCGACAATAACGAACATAAATACCAATAAAATTAATTTTGTGCACCGTTTTCAGTCCCTCAAGCACATGTCACCGAATGCTCAAATTACTATTTTGACGGTTAATTTTTCGGTAAAATTTCAAGATTGTTGTTCGTCGCCATCAATAGAATTTCACTGACGTGCGGAAAAAGTGGAAAAAAGGAACGTTTTAGTTTGTGAGCTTAAAGATGGAGACACCATTTAGCGTGGATCTGAAAATATCGTCAGCAATTTGGCGATTTTATCCCGAGAGATGGCATGTAGATGCACTGATGCACTTCTGGAGGTTCCAGTGGGTGAAGTTCTTGACGAAAGACTTTGGAAACCGAAAACTCTGTCGTTTCGCCATGCTAGGCATTTCGCTCGCAGTGAAAATACCTTTAAACCGTTCAAATTTCACCAAGTTCTCTTTTACCATTCCTTTTTCTAAAAACTTTCTTTTCTTTTTTTTTTGCTATTATTTCAACTCCAGCTTTGTTACGTCATTCAGAAGAAACTACTCACTGCTGTGGAACTAGAATTGGCCGTTGACGGATTTTAATTATTCTCTACAAATGATACAACGAGAAAGTCTTCCCCAGACACCTTATCCCCACTCTCTGTATGCGACATTCTACAGGTTTAACGCAGGATTTAATGCCAGCGTTAGTAATATTCCTTATTTCAATGATTTGTGAATTCGTTTCGTATCAGCAAGAAATAGACGGTATCCGCCTCAGTCCTCGAACTCACCCATTATTCAGACCAAGTCTTAGAACCATGCTAAGTATATATTATGGCAGCTAACAAATTTTCTGATCTAGAAATGTTTACTTACGTAAACGATTTAGTTTTCAAAATTTTATCTCTCAGATGCCGTAAGCGTGGCAAAGGCGAGGATATGAGTGTTCAGTCCCACCCAAGTAAAAAAAACCCTGCAAATCCTATTGACTAACGAATAAACATTAGCAAATTCAATGATTTTACCATCCACCCCCCAGAACTTGTGATTTCGCTAAACCACCGCACATGTGTGACAAACGAGGTACCAAACTATTAAAAAATAAAAATAAAATAAAAAAATTCTTTACTACACCACTAGCAACATGCGAGATTTTCTATACTGTTCAGTACTGAAGAAATGAATTTAATTTTTGATTCTATTTTTTGTCAAACTTCACAAGTACGTATATATTTTATAGTATATTTGAGCGGAATTCTCAGGTTAGGACATCATTCTCGCATAACTTTAGATGGCTCGAAAAATGAATAAAAAGAAAAAGAATATACTTCGTAAGAAATCCTAGTTTGCCAATTTACCTTACATCTACAATTTAACAAGCAATGCTGAATTCTGCACGCGTGAAAAAATTACAATAAACTATCGATAATTATCGATATCTAAAAAACATATCGATCTACTGAAATTCATGTGTTACTGTTTTAAATAAAATAAGTAAAATAAAAAAACCCTTTGTGCCGTAAATTCGGAAAAGATACTTCAAGCTAAACAGGGTATTTGCTTTTCTCCAGCAATATTTTTTGTTTTCCATTATCTTCAGTAACTACTGAATTAATAGGCATCAAACTCCATTCGCATCAGTACATAAGAATAGAATTACAAAAGCAAGTGCAAAGATGTGTCCAGGCTGTTGAAAGTTTATCGAATAATGGTACGCAATTTAGATCACACTACTGAATAGAATATTGGAAAAACGAAGACTTCAAAATTAGATTTACCACCATTTATACACCATCTTCAAACCCGTGGAGACATGTATGAAAATAATGGGGAATTGTTTAAGAATATTCTGTCCAACAATGCATAAATACGTTTAAGAAGACAACGATTATTAAAAAAGGCATAGTTTCCCAACAAAAACAAGATGGAGTCAATGAAGTCACAAATTCATTGGATCACCTCTCAGACAAAATCGACTACTCAAGATGACAATCGATTCAAACAAACAAGTCAACGTATGCAACTCCTTCTTACCAAATCCCTAAAGTGCCAACACTGTAACCCGAGCAATTCAAAAATTTGGTGAAGACAGATGTATGTGTATGTTTGACTAGTGCAAATTTCAAAATCAAACTTCTCAAGATGTTTGATGTTGCACTAGGTGAACTCTATGCACCTTGTAAACTGTTCAACAGAGAGTTAACAGTGTCAGAAGAAGCAAGTTGTTCAAAGATTTGTTAAAACATCATGCACCCACTGTTGTCAAAATTCTAGTGACAATGATGAAGACAATCCACACTAGGGCTGAAATCAAAGAAAAAGTTCTTGAAGACAAAGAATTAGAATTTGAAGACGCTGAAGACTGTTTAGATATCCATACTAATGAAATGAAGGTAACTGAAGACAATCTGATGAAGGCAACAATCACACCTGTATCCATTGGTCTATTACAATGTTTGGAGATAATTCAAGAAGATCTTGAGCTAGAAAGGTTTGAGCAACTTGAACAAATGATGAAGACAAATCATAACTGTGGCAACTTCCTATCAGTGGAGACGAGTGTACTACTGCACTCGCTGGTAAGTTGTGTGGCCTGTCCCTACATCATGTAGGGTGAACACACTTTTGGTTCACAGGCTAGCAGTTCACCGCTACTAATCTAATTTTAACACTGAGTGTGGCTCACACACACATCGAGGTCTAAATGTAGATGTGCGTATGCCCCACCAACTGCACTCTACAATACCAGTAGGTCAGACTTCTTTGACCGTACCAACAAGAAGATTATGTGAGTGCAACCATATGCATTTAACATACCATATGGTATGTTTAAGAATTTTAAGACAAATAAAATCATGAACATCAAAATCAAAATTGAACATAATGATGATGATGAAATAGATTTTGACGTAGATGTCGTGGATCAGTCAATATTTCATTCTTGACATATCATCTTTGGTCAGGTGGGTGATGAAAGATGATCAACCACGCAAAAGAATTATCACTGAGCAGATGCTGAGATCAGGATTCAAAACAGGTAAAATTTGTTTTGTTAAAGACATTGGTAACCCAACTATCAACAAATAGGAAAAGAAAATATATAATACATCCCTGTAATTATTGTGAAGACAAACTATAACATATTATTTTATAGTCGATTGTATAATTACTGCTATTCCATATTATACATATATTATTTGTAATATAATTATAATTTGTGTGTACCTCAAAATTTAATTAATCGAGAAAGAAAAAAGAAATCTAGTATGGACAATTTTCATAAACAAGACAAATTAGATAAAAATAAGTTGTAAGGTACTAATAAAGACAAGTCTGATATATAATTTGCTTATATTTCAGATAAAGGTAAACCACAACATGTACCAACAATCTCTAGTAGCCTTGTTTTGACTATGATAATAACCAACATGAAAGTAAATTTCTGATAACAGTATAATAAGAATCAAAACGCAATGACCAGTTCAACGACAGCATAGAGTGAAGTTAGTTTCATGTTAAACAAAAGTCTAAATTTATTCTAGTATTATTATTTGTTAATATTAAAATTTGAAGACAAAATGAATATGATAAAATGCGAACAATAAGCAAAGATATGTATAGTATGACAAATATCAATTCCACTTTTAATCGTATAACATTTAATTATAGTGGATTCAACATTAAAAACTGTTCAACATGCCACAAAAGCAAAGTGTTTTTACCTCTCAAATTTGCACCTTGGAAAACATTGATAGCAGGAGAAAAGGCAATTCCTTACGTAGGCTTGGATCGTTTGATGAAAATTCTGCAGCAGTCATAGTGATACATATCAAAGTCACCATAGGACCTTGTGCTAAGTTTAGTCCATGACCAGTGACGGCATTTATTGACTGGATATTAGCTCATTTAGTTTGCGGAGCAAATTATTACGATTTCTTGGATTCATATTTAATGCCAGCACCCGAATTTCCATTTGTAATACAATATGATTTATTTAAGAACCATCCATTCAATAAGAAAATCAAAATCGAACTTTCTCCCGAGCATAATAATAAAATTAATATTAATTTTGAATTTTATGCTGTCCCCCAAGGGTTATTTAATAGTAAACATTTAATCTTAGGTTTAGATTTTACTAGAAAATACATGTGGGCAGCCAAAATTGGCAGTTTTATTTGGAAGCCCAATGTGATGACAAAAATGACGAAGGAAGATTTGAAGGCAGGCCAGATTGCCATTGCCAACTATTTTTTGAATGTATCTGTCGACAAATGGGAATCACTAGCATATTGTCACGAGGAATAGACCTATTTTTATTAATCATGACAAATTTTGTAATGTATACTACTGTAAATATTGTATAATGATTATCTCTCATCCAGTCACCTTTTTTTTTTATTCTTACAAAGACTATAAATTAATTTTTTGTAAATAGCTCTTTTATTTTCATTTATTAATTATCAATTCATCACGACAAAACCATTCCTGTTTCCCCATGAAGACAATTTTTATTTTTTTCATTGAAAACCTCAAACATCCTTTGTACCATACATTTTCAGGTCATGTTTGATATTCAAAGAATGGGGGTGTGAGAAGTCAGATGTTTTCGATGTCAAAATAAAAATATTTTCAACTTCTGATGACAACATCTTGCAGACAAAATGCTTAAGTTAAGACAATACAATGTCCAAAATAAATGAAATATGAAGATGAAAGCAGATGATGACAATAACCAAATGAAATTCTTTTTCACACAGTTCCACTAACTGTTTGTGAGACTTCAATTACAGATTCATTGGGTATAAAGCAACACCCTGTAAAAATAGCAGAATTTCACTTGGACCACAAATAATCTGAATATGATATGGCGCAACATAGAATTGAATGCACTGTAAAAACCTGAGCAATAAGATGCATGCTGCCAGTATTTATCTGCTTTATTTCATTTCATTGTATTTGCTACATACACTTTTGGTCCATCCTCATCTATATTAGATATAAATATTATTTCACCTCAGTTCTCAGTTTCAAATTTAACAAAAAACTCTAAACATAAAGTTTTGTAATGAGTTTTTCACACATTAAACCAATCAATTCTTATGAAGACAATTTGATCGGTGAAGACATAGTTACTCAAGTGCGGTTTCCCCTGTTGAATTGTCTACAAATAGTTTTTATTTTTGTTTTTGCTTATGCATAATTTATCAGCTTTGCTAATTGTCATTTTTCTTTTGTATTAGATTTCATTTGCAAAATAATTATGCTGTTCATTCCTTCAGGTTTTGATCTTCTTATGGATCAAAACCTTGTTAAGTTTCTTCTTTTGACACTCTTCGCTTATAATTTGTTTAATTATTACAAACTAATTTGTCGATATGATTTGAAGACAAGGTAAGCTACATTTTGCCATATTCAAGACACTTAACTGAACGTAAGAAGAATTCAGTCGTAGGGTATTTTAAATCAAAAATAAAACTTCTTGAAATATGAGGGGATTTTGAGACAAGACAGTACATTAGTGTTTTTGGCTGTATGGAGTCTTAAAGTTAGGGCATTATGACATCATCAGCATTTAAATACCGACATACATGAAGGTCAGACATTATGAGCCGTTTAATTTTGGATGCCTCATAAAACATGGTAACTATGATGATGTCATAATGCCACTCATATTTCTCAACCTTTGGATGTAGCATTCTTTCAGACAATGAAGCAAGCTTGGAGGAAAATTCTTCAGATCTTTAAGGCTAACTATCCTTAAACTAAGGGAATTTCTAAAAATATTTTTCCGGAATTCGTTAGAAAGGCTTTTACAATTATGGACACTATTTTCATAAATAACAAAGCAATTAGGAACCACGTCGCAGAGAATCTAAAAAGTGGTTTTGCTGTTTGTAGCATTGTCCCAAATGATCCAGAAAGAATGATGAAAAAAGCAGTACCAAATTTGGAAGAACCTCATGCCAGGTTGGAAGGTGATCTTGTACAATTTTTAAAAGAACAATATTTTAGCAACAAAGCTTTACAGAAAACGTGCTCTCATAAATCTGAATGAGTAAAGCCTGGTACCAATATTGGTGGCACTGAGCTTTCTGACTGAGCTTATCGAGGATATTGTAAATGATCCCTTCCCCTTATCGACTTCTGGACCTTCTTCTGTACATGTCACTAAAAGGTAAAAAGTTCTTTAATTTTTAAGTTGGATTGAAAATATAACACGTAGGTACGTATCTATCTACCGACTATATATTTTTGTCAACAGGTCAAAATGTGTAAAAGAGGGTACTAGTTTGCAGGAAAAACAAGTTGTAACAAATCTTTGCAGAAAAAATGCCATTCTAAATCTGAATGCGAACAGCCAGATAAGAATATTTCCACTATTGAGCCTACTGATAAGCATATTGAGGAGAGTGCAGACGATTACCTCTTCTTATCAGCCTCCTGAACCATCTTTGGTACCTGTCGCTAAAAGGTACAGTAACTAAGTTCTTGAATTTTTTAAGCTGTGTAAGTAGGTAGTGCCTAGAGAACTGACTCTACATGTTTTTTCAAAGAGGTCAAAACGTCTGAAAGTGGATTGTAGTATTGAGAATGCTGAACCCATTCCTGTCACTAAAAGGTCAAGTTCTGGTCCTACAAATCATAAATGTTGTACCTACCCCAAGCTCATTATTGTTTTTATAATTTCATTAAAAATGTTTTAAATAACAGGTCAAAATGTTCTACAAAAAATAGGGATAACATACTGGTAAATAAAGCTACGAGTATGAAAATTACTTACTGGTATGAAAGCCACGGGTACAAAACCTAAAGGTAGGTATAAAATGAAATTTAAAGACGAAGAGTAATGATGCAGCCTGCATTATATGTAGTAGTGACTTGTTCAGTAGGAGCAGATCCAGAGAAGTGCGCAAAAAGCGAATAAGTTCCAGTTATAATTTTACATTAACCTCCAACAGATTGTACTCGTAGGTATTTATATTGATTTGCAGAAATGGTTTTGCCGCTGTGGTTGTCACGAATGGTGCCATGAATTTTGCATCCTCGATCCAGCCATTGGGTGAAGTTGATCTACACATTATATAACTTGAATATATATCATAAATTTTGAACTGAAATTTGTATTTTTTCTTCCATTCACCCAATTTTCTATGGGTTTGTTCTGCCGATTTGGTTAAAATTTGTTACATCAACTATTTGAGATACATCGAATTGATTTCCGTAATAAAAAAAAGGTGTTTCTGTAACGTATATTTTCGTTTATTTTTAGAAATGACGAACATATTTGTCTACATGTTTTCAAATACCAAAAACATAGGTATTCATCAACAATAAAACATCCTATAACTCTTTATAAACAACCACTAATTTACCCGTATTTGATGTTATGAATATAGATATAATGTCTGTATATTCATAACCTAATTGTGTCCTGTCCCTCGAGTATATCGCGAGTCAGCACAACCCTATAATAACAACACCCTACCTCACTTAGCCTATTCAACACGTACACTTACATACCACAAACGAGTATATAAACCCTCGATTCGAAGGAACAAAACACAGTTCCTACACAGTTCTAAGACAGTAACTTCTTAATACCTAGAACCTCTCTTGTAGAGAAACTAGTGAATAGACAGTCTTGTCTAAAGGATTGTAACCCATATGTATATTTATTAACGTAGTAATTGATTTACTGTTGTTGTACAATTTCTTATTTTATTAAATGCGTTAATTCAAACTTGTGTTTTTAAATACTATTGAGTCTCTCAAATACGTTAAGGTCCACAATAGTTGTGGATGATAAATTGAATATTTTAATTAGTATAGAGGTATTAATGCTAGTCCAGTATTCAATATCTCGTGTATGGTGTAACACTGAAAGTGGTTCTAATTAGATACGTTACCACCTCTTTTGGCCATTACAGTTTCAAAATTACCGCAGCCGTGGTAATTTTGAAAGCAACTTTCGAACTTTTTTACAGACCTCAATTTTCTAGATAGTGACACCGGTCAAAATTCGTTTTAAAGGTCTCCTAGAGTAGAACTCCAATCCACCAAAATGTTTTTTCTAAATTCAAAATTGGCTCACTACGTCAAAAAAACTTGAAAAATGCTTTCAAAATTACCCAATTTTAAGGTAGATAGAGGTACCTACGTAATCTGCGGGAGACAATAAAGTTAGAGATTAGCCCCTTAATGATCTAATGGTTACCTACCCGCAATATTTTCTTCGACACTGTGCTGGATTGGTGAATAAATTTATCACTGCTGAATGCGGTCTGCAACTTTTACAATTATCGAATACCTATTTTTAGATTAATATCGAGTAAACTTGATGCATGGTCGATGGTACGAAAAGATAGAAATTTTTATGAAAGCAGCAGCCGACATTAGTAGATATATTGAGGTCAAGGCACTTTACTAATGTTCAAGTCCGACAACCTTGTCTTGTCTTCGCCATTTTCGCAAAACTAAAGTAGGTAGATAATTATAATCATCGACTCGATTATTTATCGAAACCTTAGCAGCAGGTATTTTGTGCATGAAACGAGCAGCGGAGGTTTGGAGAGGAAAATCTGTTGAGGAACAAGAATCATAACCATGTAATCAAATTAGGCGATTAATCGACGCGTGTCGTGCAGTTAATCATCCGTTGCGTCGAGGAAACGAGAAAAAATTATCGTAAATTTTTTCAACTGTTTGAAAAAATTTTAATTCGTCTCTGCAAATTTTTAAGATTTTTTTCTAATTTCGTTTGCATCTTATTAAATATCACATTATCTTGTCATCGGGTTGTAATCAGTCGACTGTGTCGGATCATTGACCAACGAATTTGGCACCCGAACTATTCTCTCACGCACTAGCGATTAATAATAAATGCGACGACAATTATTATTTTATTGCACGCTGAGTTGATAACAGAAAGTGACTAAAAAGTAATTTACTTGTAGGTAGGTACCTAACTACCAACGTAGGTATTAAATTAGACGCAGTCGTTATCGGGCTGCTGTTTTGGAGGTTGTTTCCATCTGGCGAACAGAAAGGTACCACATTTTTTCGTCCTAAATACCCGGATAGCCAACGAAGTAACGGTGTACTACATTATGACTATAGGTATGGTAGTTAACAGTGTTTATGTTTGCTATGGTAAAACACTTATTTCTGCAGTTTAGCATACGACATCGAATCGATTTCCGTTAATTTCATATTACTATATTGGAAACTGGTTTCAAAATTTCGAAAACATTTCATTTTAATTTTCTCTCCCCCCCCCACGCCTTAATATAAGAATAATAATACTTAATAATAATTCCAAAACAGGACGAAGTTATTTTTGAATACCTAATAATTTACATGAATGGTAATATCGATATTAATAATATTTGGCCGCCACTTTAAAGAGAACAGAATTTCAATTCACATGATGTTTAATGTGCGTTTTATGGTCGTCGTCTATTGTAATGAAAAAGGATAATGGATGACAGTGGAATCGCTTCAACGCTTACTAGTTCTCGTATATCTTTAAATCGTTACTCTTCGGGTTCGCAATCGTCTGGTAAGTATGAAATGGAGACGATATTCTATTATAACCATTACGATGTAGGTAAATAACACAAGCTCATTTATGTAGTTCGAACAATAAGTGATTGCGATTGGAAAGACATCCATGATACTTTCGGACAATTAAACGCCAAAATTATCACTCTGATTATGAGAACTCGGAACTCAGAATAATAAAATAGAATGGTAATTTAAGAACTTGGGTATATGTTTGCGAATTGAAGGCATAATTTCTCGACATGTTGTATTTCATCCGTCGACATTAAAGATGAAATTTAAGACGTCTTCATATTATTTCGATGAATATTTTTCTTGTGAAATAAAATCTCTCACATTTTGTAAGATAAGATGGAATGAAAATCATTATTATAGTTGAAATATAACAATTTTGTAGCGAAAATGTAAGCATAAGCAGCAACAAAAATGAAATAAAACAATAAAGTTACTGTAAGGTAACATACTGTCACGTGTAGGTATCCCATCGAAATTCTAATAATTTACCAATGGACTTCTTAAAAAACAGATTAAATACCGAATGCAGAAAATATGGAAAAATTATAAGAGTAGATACCTGAAGAACCAATCAAGGTTTTCATCTTAAATAGTCCCAAAATAATTTTCGTCATCGATTACGGAAAAACATACTATTTTATCAAGTTTAATTTCATTATCAGGTTTTTTTATGGAAAAAAATTTGTTTAAATTTTACTAAAAATTGTGAAAAAAATTTAAAAGTTTGGGTGTTTTGAATTGTAAATAAAAAATATAATTAAAAAAAAAAAATTAAAAAAATGCGCTCTAGGGTGTCAGCGAACTAGAACATTTAATGTGGTACACATTTCATAAATTCGTTAATGAAAATTGAAGTTTGAAAAAATGATAACACAATATAAATGAAACACATATCGATATCATATCGATATATCGATCAACACCAATTTCTTCATACTCTCATGATAAAACATTACATATCGATATTAATTTAATTGATATTCCCTCATTTCTACTAGTGGGGAAATTGTGATAGGCTGTCTGTGATTGGCTGTAGCACCCTTTTTTAATGAAAATTTAACCAAAATAATTTTTTCCGAATTTACTCTGAATTCAGCGTAATGAAAGTAGAAATGTGTACCACATTAAAAAATAAATAAAAAATAAAGTAACAGAATTTATTGCATACTGTAATCAGGCATCCTTGTCAATAATAAACACAGTTCTCAATAAAATTTAGAACTTATTATATTTTTGGTGTATTAGAACCGCATTTGCATTCCCGGGATTGTTAGTCAATCCTAAATAATTTTTTGCGTCATAAAAACTTTGAAATATTACTTCACTATGAAGATTCTCTCCAGTTTAATTATCGTCCTTACTAATCTTCTGCGAGAATAAAGTTACCCTCCAGGTTATAAATAAGACATTGTCAAAAAATCTACCTATCCTTCATTTCCTTGAAATTGTCATTATTTTAAAGTTCTTCGAAAGAACATGCTGAATCAGTATTGTGGTGCCTGTCTAAACGACTTAAACTTACCTACAATCATCTTGAATCAGGAGGGTATGTACGGACTTCAGAAATAAGACAACCAAGTACCGGATGGTTTCAAGCTAAGAGTACCTATCGGTAGAAAATTTTGTGCGAAGAAAGTTTTAATTTGGCTGTGTAATTCCTTTCTCTTTTTGTAATATACAAGTGGGTAAAATATAAAACGCATGCTGCAAAGGTAGTAGAAATAAACAAGCAAAAACAAAATAAGACCCAGTCGGTTAGTTCCACTCTTTGACTATATTCATACTGGACTGCTAATACTGATAAGAATAATACAGAGTCTAATGAACAACCGGTGAAGTTGAGTCAGACACCCGTATCCCCGTTCAAAATGTTAAGCCAGTCCCACACAATGCGCATATTCGGCAAATGTTATTTGGCAAATATTTGGCTGAAACATTTGCCTCGCTGCTTTGCGGCTCCTACATTACACCATGAATATACGAACTTATTCACGCGCATCATGTAGGAGCCATCTGCAAGCATTCAAATATTCATCATCCCTTTGACTCGCGAATTATTTACCGACAACTGCCAGAATCTAGACGAATGTTTGCCGAATGTTTGGCAATGCCAAACATTCGCATTGGCATTTCTCCCACACGATGTGCGAATGTAGACAAATGCCGAATGTTCGCCAAATACGCGCATTGAAAAGTGAAAAATATAAACAAAATGAAAAATTATGATTGTTTTGTTAGTGTGCGCCGGTATTTGATTATATTCGTGATTTAACACACACACTCTAACACAAAACTGAATTTGTTGTTTTCCAGGACTCAACTAGCAGTGTTACTTTAGTATGAAAAATAAAATGTGTACGTTTACGCAGCAGCAGCTCCATTAGAAAAAGTAGGTTTACGAAAATTATAAAATTAGGAAGTCGCTAAAAAGTTATTAATAAATCATAATAAATATTTGTTCTGATTGGTCCAAAGTTAGGCTTTGTGTAGCCAAAGTAAAACCAAAAATTGTGTTACTGGTTATACCGTACGACCGATCTGCATCAAAACTTATTATAGAATCCCCAAAGGGGTAAGCAACGCTTACCGAATGGTTAGCTTCAAACCAAAAGTTGGAGACATTGTCCACGTGTTGGACATAATGACAAAACCAGGAGTCTACAAGTTGGCCACTGTAGTCAACCTGATGACATCTCGCAATGGCCTAGTATGTCACGCAGAAGTTAGGCTCCCCTCACATAAAATAGTGAGTAGGCCTATTAAGTTCTTAGCTCCACTGGAGATAAGTACTGACGGTGAGGACTCTAATCCATCGTTGGATTAGAATCTATCCGATTAAGATCTGTAAAAGCAGGCATACATGCACACACTACCTACAACTCCGTGGCTGGTGGCACCACTGGAGTTGTGCTATCTTTGAAGTCATGACAAGTCAACCTTGTCAAATACTTACTCTACCATCCAGCTACCTATTCAGATCAGCGAGTAGAGGTGATAGCGGATTGCGATCCACACACACCAAACTTGTGATAACCTTGTCAGTGTCACAAATTCATTTAAAAAATTGCTAATTCTTACTTTTCTTCCTTACAGAGTCACTCCTTTATAGCGCTGACACCTGACTGCCCTTCCAATGAATTGTCTGGTAATTTTGTTAAACCACAAGTCAGAAGATGGGACCCACATGTGGATCTCAACTTCAGAGGAAATAAACTTCGTTTTATTATACTTATTTTAGATTTGTGGCCCAGATTATAATCGGTAGTAACTTGTACCATATATGTATATATTTCTTGTAAATAAATATAATTTGTGTACTTGTGTGTGTATGCCAACTAATCTCTTTTTTTACAGATCTTGTAGGGACGAGTGAATCCCCGAGGATTCACGATGGACACCGCCCCCAGTATTGTGGGTGGGAACATCCACAATCTCCTGCGCGCCTGGCGGGCGTAAAGGGAACTCGCCTACTGAAGAAATGTAGGTAGGCGAGTGACTGGGCTGAGGAGGTCGCCGTAGTTGTTACGGATCTAGTGAGCGAGATAGGTGTGTGACGACGTATATTTTCATGTCCTGTGGACGTTAAACTACACATTAATATTAAGTGCCTACAACTGTAGTGTCTCTGCCACTACAACGTCCACCATTTTTTATGCCCAACATAATAAAAAGGTCCAAGATAAATCGTGTGTTGAGTCACCTTCGGTTTTCACAAGCTTACGATAAAGTTTTCAATTTGTCATTTTCTTCGAAGAATGTTCCTTTTCCCCCTTTTTTTTTCTTTTTTTTCAACTTTTCTCTTTTTTTCCTTCTTTATTACCTCTTACACTCTTTTTCTTTTCTCGAATTATCTCGGTGGAAATCCAAGGTAATATATCCTCAGCTAAAAATATTATAATCTTTCTAGCTTTACGTGTAGCCTATATATATATACATACACACACACGCCATTTTCTATTCTATATGTTCTTTTAAACTTCCAACAAACGTTCATCACCACCTAATTGAATGACAATGTGACGTAGATCTTAACCGAAGATGTTTTTTTCGATAATTTTTTTAAAATTAATAATTAGAATTCATTTAATAGTGCAAACACGGACGAGCTTGTTTCCATGTCTAGATAATAATAAAGATGAAAAAAAAAAAAAAAAAAAAAAAAAACAACGAGAAAATAACCTAAAAAATTTTAAATGAAAAGAAATAACTTTTTTCTATGCGTTAGTTTCAGTTTGTCCTGCTCTTGTCCATACCTAAATAAAATCGTACCTACACTCTCTATTTGATAACATTTTTTCGGTTAAAATGGGTTCTGATTAATCTTACAGGTAAACTGACAGAATATAGTTGATATACTTGCATTTTTATCTCTACAATAACAATAATAAAATTAACAGAATTCACCTAAACGATGTAGTAGGTACATTGAAAATAATCGTGTATTTTCAGGATTGTTGTATGAGTAAAACTTTTAGCATAGCAGTATGTTATATGAAATTGTAAAAAATCAGATATTAAGAAGAAATTAAAATCCATTCAAGACTTTCGTTCTAAAAGTTTCTTTAAAATACAAGAAATTCTTGTATTATGATAAAATTTTTCTGTTTTCCATAATGATTGCTTCCCGAACATTACAGAAAAAAACAAAAATAATAATAACAGGAAAATTTCTGCTTTTTTTTTTTTTTTTTGGAGGAATTAAACAATCCTGTACAATATTACAGTTTTCTACACGTCCATATAATTATAAATTTTAGCTCCCTTTTTTTTGTCGCAGAATCACACCTCTCCCATTCGACAGATTTTCACAAAATTTCAATAGCAAATAGATATTCATCCATAGATGGTTTCAGATAAGTTTCGCTTCAAAAGTTCAATTCCGAGGACTATAATTAAGATCGAAAGTTTCAGTTCGGAACCTATTCTTTCTTTTAAATTACTTTATGCTTTTGTTATCAGCCGAACAATTGTCTTCAAAATACAAGTCACAATTTAAAGCTGTGTAATTACACACCATCCAAAAAATACTTCGCTTGATGCTGAAAAAAAATGTGAACATATTTGAGATTTGTTGAAGAAGTTATGGAATGTATTGATTAAATTGGACTGTATTTTTGTATTATGGGAGTTAACCTGAATGCTTATGAAAAATTCATTCAAAATCAGATCCACACTCTGAAAAAAATGGCTTCAACTCACAATTTTCTTCTGATGGATGATCATAGTATGTTATATTCGTATTATTTTTGTTTAATTCATGAGTTCTTTTTTTTATGCCTGACACCTTATGAATTTTATTTCCAGAAAATTATGTGAAAATGGCTGTATTCTGCTTAATCAATTGAGAAAGGAATTGTGTGTAGCTGATCCAATTACTGTCTTACTCATGCCAGGAAATGATGTTTCAAAAGAGACGAACATTATAGCTGATGAAATGCCCGATAAAAGTTTTTTTGTGGGCTCTTTTCCGATAGCAGATTCCCCTTTAAAATTTATTCTGTAATTTAAAAAAAATAAATAGCCCTGAATTAACTTATCAGTTTTATATATTTTGTTTCACATCATGCTACGGGTGTAACCCCATTGTCTAAAAACTACTTCGTTTGATGCAAATTTTGACTTCTCATATATCGTCATGTGATATAAAATATGTATGGGCATGTTATTTTAAGCGCGTATTTGATATTTGACATTTATTTTTTCATTCAACCCATTCTACTAACTTCAAATTTAGTTTGTTCCATGATATGTATGGGTATGTTCTGTGGGTTTCTGATTTCATATTTGAAATTTATTTTTTAATTCTACATTCCTCAACCCTCAGGGGAAACAAAAGAAAATAAAATTTTTATCTCTCATATTTTGTTGTGTGATTCATTAGTGAGTGTAGGTTTTGTCGGCTCGGGGAATCGAACCTGGGACCTACATATTCGCCAGCTGAAAGTGGTGAACTTAACCGCACGGCCATCTCACCGCCGACTATAACTGGCGAATGTATTTTATATTAGACAGGGTATGGTGGTTCCCACAGTGAGTATAATTTTTTGGGTGCTGATGTCAAATTTGACGTTCACTTTTTCATTTAACCCATTATTTGACCTCCAGGGGCTTCAAAAGCGGCCCAAATTTTGACTTCCTATATTTTATGGCACGATACAGAGTGACCCAAAAGTCCCGCAGCCCAAACATTCTGTTTTCAAAATTTTGAAAAAAGAGATACAAGGCTAAAACATCACACACTTGTAGAAGTGGGTTACTCAATTATTCATGCAAAGGTTTAGCTCTGTAGCCGTGATAGTCTAATTTTGAGAAATTTTTAATTTTTAATAGCAATTTTCATCTTTTTGAAAATCCACTTTGCAAAATTTCAAATGGCAAAAGTTGTCCAAAAAATCTGAAATTTGGCACAATAATAGAGGATGATTATGTAATTAAGCAGATAAAGTTTCAGTCCTGTATATCAATTTTTTTTTTTAATGAATTTTCCTGGTGGTTTGTACTAAGCAGAAAAAAAGAATCATAACAATTTTGAACTGGTAAAATTTTTTAAAAACATTGAAACTTGGTACAATGAGGCGGGATGATCAGCTGATAATACAGCACATACAAATTCTCGTACGTACTGAATAAAAAGTTGCATACTCGCTAATTGAAGATGTTACCCAATGAGTGATCATCGAAGTTAGAAGAATTTCATACCAAAATAAATTTTGAGGAACCTCTTATAGAAAAATTCTAAATAAAATGTAGTACTTCAACGTGGATCCGCAATAGGGGGATGGTCATATGGAATTTCACCATCGCCAAAACAAAAATGGCAATAAAAGACAAAATTGTTATTCTTCACTATAAAATTAATGCGAAAAAAATTAAAAAACAAAGAGAAAAATTTGATAATGGATGGAAGGAGGTGGAAATGTTATTAGGCAGCTTTTGGTCAACACTTGCTGGGTGGTTTTTGGCGTAGTGAAAAAATTTTTAAGATTTCCTCATTTTTCGACGGTCAAATGAGAATAAGTTGAGAAAAAATCCGCTTTTTTTGAAAATTTCATCATCACAATAAAGCTGGTATCAACTGGGGTGACTAAATTATCATTATTTTCCACCTTTGAATTTTTTTCATTTTTTTCGAGTACATGAGAGCCTAATTTAACCTAAAAAGAAGGTTTTTGAGGTCCATGTAAGGGTGGAGAGGCATAGAGTGAAAACTTTATAAGTTTTTTGTGCTTTCCTCAGACCGTACAAACTTGGAGCTTGAATAAAAGTTCGAATTTGAGCAGATTTTCGTTAAAACGTCTAGACTGGTTTTTGGGGAAGGGAAAAATTATAATCTTTTTATTCAGTTTCCAAAATAAATATTATACTAGATTAGGAAAATAATATATCATTTACAGCTTTTCATCAGAATAAAACCGATGATCGTTGGTCGACTAAATTTTCATTATTATCCAGCTTTCTCGAGAGACATTAGAATCTAGGCTAGGCCGAAATACGGAAATGAGCATGTTTTCAGTCTCCCATCAGAAATACCAAAAAACAGATTTCCCAAATTTTCAACTTGTTTCAATTTTTTGAGTTCACGAGAACCTAGGCTAAGTCAAAAAGCGCTTATGTAGAATTTTTTATCGTCCATATATTTCTGAAACGACGTGTAGTAATAATTTTACAGGTTTTTCTTTCTTTTTCTAGACCTTACCAACCTCAAGCTAAAACAAAAGTTCGAATTTAAGCAGATTTTCATCAAAACATCAAGGCCAGTGTTTGACGGAGGAAAAAAATTTTCATTTATTCGTCATATTCTGAGATGTAATTTAAGCCAGGCTATGAACAAAGTCCACCTTTTATAAATTTTTATCGTCACAATAAAGCTGGTAATTTGTGGGGTTTCAGAATTATTATTATTCTTCAGGTTTTTCGAGTGACATTGAAGTTAGGTTTGGGCAAAAAGAAGCAATGAGCACATTTTTGGACCCACATCAACATTGGATAAATAAAAACATTCAAAATTTATAATTTTCTCCATTTTTTGAGTAAACGAAAGTTTGGGTTAAGTCAAAAAGTCCCTACATAGAGTTTCTTAAGGTCCAAATAAGGCTGGAGATGCGTCGAGTGAAACTTGCCCTGATTTTCCCAACTTTTCTCAGACGTCACCAAACCAAAGCTGAAATTAAAGTTCGAATTTGAGAAAATTTTCATCTAAACTTGTAGAGAGTCTTCAGGGAGGAGAAAACTTTTAATTTTTTCATCATTTTTCGAGAGTCAAATAAGGCTAAGCCATGAAAAAAGTCAACTTTTAACAACTTTTTATCGGGGGTGTAAAAATTGTTATTATTTTCAAGGTTTCTGGAATAACATTGGAGTCTAGGCTAAGGCAGTAATTGAGCACGTTGTTAACACCACATCAAGAATGGACGAATATAGATTTTCAAAATTTTCTATTTTTCCCATTTTTCGAGTACACTAGAGCCTAAGTTAATTCAAAAAGCGTCTAAATAGAGATTTTTGTACTCCACATAAGATTGGAGAGGCGTGGAGAATAACTTGCGAAGGTTTTCCCTTATTTCCTTACAATCATTCCCTATTATTGTGCCAGGTTTTAAAAATTTTTGGAAAATTTTTGCTGTTTGAAATAATTTTAATTAATTTTTTATGCTTGATAGAAACCACCAGAAAAATTTCACCCAAAAAACGATCAAAATCCAGAGGTGAAACATTTACCTTTTTATTTATGTACTCGCCCCCTATTATTGTGCCAAGTTTATGAATTTTAGGAAAACATTTGACATTTAAAATATTTTAGAGTTTGTTTTTCATCAATCGAAATGAAATTAATAAGTATTATTATAATTGTATTTTCTGATACATTAAAGGATCCAGATATCAAAAATTTTATTAAAAAACTTACAATTAGGCATGGAAAAAATAACAAAGTAAGTATAAAAAAATAAAAAATAAAAAATAAGTAAATTATATAACACAACTGCAAATAAGGTTCAAACCTTGGGAGACTTGAGTCCTCATCAGGATCTTCTAGACCATTGTACATAGGGGAAAGTAGTACCTAATTATTGTAAGCACTGATTCCAGAAATAACAATTTTTAAATGGGCTTTTAACTTACTTATTATACAGTGAATACAAGTTCCCCATCCTCAATAGTGACCCTGCAGAATGGACACCTGGGAGTCTCAGGTACCATTAATGCTGCAAAACAATTTTCGCAATATCCTAGATGCCTGCAGGGCGTAAACAAAATATTCACAGTTCTATTTACGCAGAATTGGCAAATTAATCCATCCCTCATAACCCGGGTTGGCCTTAGTTCCAGGTTTGGCTGTGGTACCACGGCTGGCTGTTGTACCTGGGCTGGCTGTGCTACAAGGGCTACCTGTTCCTGTTGCATTTCAGCTGGTGATGCTTCTGCCTCCTGTACCTCCAAGTCAATTATATCCAGAGCTAAAATAGATAAAGATTTTGGTGATGATAGTTTTGTTTGGGGTAACTAATTCTGTACAGATTCTAATTGTTGGACTCTGGGGGCTTGGAGTCCGTTGAAGTATGAAGTAGACGATTGTTAATTATATCACCGGAGAATGAATAAAGTAGAAAAACACAAGTACCGCACTAATAAATGAATTTAATTGAGAGAGAGAAACTCACGAACTGAACAGACAGACGACGCAACTGAATACGAACTGGAGAATTACGATACAGTGTTACCAACTAGTGATTGAACAATAATTAATGTACCGACACTAATACATTAGTAGGGCTGTTCCACTAAATGAACAAGCCTTATAGCATTTGCTCTATTCAGTAATTTAAATTTTTGTCGAAAACCCCATAATTTTACAGAATTTTTACAGAATTTGTTACCTGGAATAAACCAATTGTAGCAGAACAAACCTATTGGTGGCACTATTGGGGATGGTGGTAACTGATCCAGCTGAAAGAGAGATGGAGGCAAAAATAATGGCGATGGTGGTGGAGATGCCTCAACATGCCTTTGACCTGTTTCAGGTCCAACTAATGGCTGTTGTAGTTGAATATTTTCAGCAAATACTAGTGGAGACAAAGGTTGACCTATAGGACATGGAGGAGAAGATAATGGTGACTGTGGAGGTAGATCATTAATATAAATATCTGCCTCAGAATCATGACGGCCTTCTTACTCTGGTAAAACTATAAAAAATTAATACACAAATAATATATAATAATCAATATTACACATATAAGTGAGGTCACAGTCATAAACGTAGGAATCATCTGGTGTAGATTGCAGTTAATACTTTTCTTTCACTTTTTTATGCCCCAAATAAAATTTGTTGTTTTGTTTTCTTACAAAATGTAAAATATGACGTTTGCCCCTATGTTCTTACACCTATGTCAATTTTTACAAAATATATGAAGTAATTTACATTCCACAGAATGGTGGCTACACTCTGTCAGAAATAAGAACACCGACTTTTCTCCTCGTTTAAATGCCTCCATCGAAGTACGTATTTTTGAATCATATTTCCGCCATTTACTTTTTGGTTTCGGTGTTCTATATGAATCATTTCTTAAGCTCAAATATTGACCAGCAAAATGAGCCTCTATGTTATTTTTTGAAGACCACCAACAAGACAAAAACAGATTCATTCCATTCAACTTGATAATTTGATAGGATATTATATGGTGCATTTCATGTGATTTCACAACAACCAAACAACTCCTGTGTGTAATGTCTCAGATTGTAAAAAGAATTATTGATTGAATATAAATTCTAACAAAAAAATTGAAACCAAAATGGTTTTTTCTTTTAGTGATGAGAAAAAATCTGGGAATTCATCAACAGAATTGGTTTAATTTGTCATTTCATGCATCGTAAAATTATGAAGTATTAAGATTATTATTAGCTATAGCCTTTATACCTGTGAAGAGCCATGTTCCTGGGTGACCTGTTCCACCTCGCTGTCCCACAATGTATATCATAATATGGGAGTTGAAGGCTTCCTGTAAATTATTGATTCGATGATCTTCTCTAAAAATTGAGAATTTATCTGTCCCAATGACTAGAAAAAAATAATTGGTTCAAAGTATGAATTAGGTAGCTACTTCATATAATATTGTTTTTATGAAAAATACACAATATTTAGATAAACCTGTACATTATAGATTGTGCTGTGCAGGCCCGTAACTAGAAGGGCAAGAGGAAATGCCCACCTGACACTATCTTTTTCTCCTAGCAAAAAAAATTATTTTTTTCTCACTTTCATCTCTTCTCTCACTTAGGGAATAATCCTAGCAAATTAGCTCAAAAATAAATTATAAAAGAATAATTTACAGAAAGCGGAATTTTAGTTTATTATATTACTGTACATTGACATGACCTAAAAGTCCCAAAAGGGATTGAGGCAAGCCTTTCACCAGGAAGTTAAAATGTTGACCTTGTAAAGCAGTTGAAACCTTCATCTCCCTTAATTTTCATTCGATCAAAAAATTAGTCGATCAAAATTGGAATAAGTTAATATTAAAATATCTGCAAAAAATTTTTTACACTGTTTATGTTAGGCATATATTTTTTGCCTAAATCACCAATGAAAATAACTTTTTTTTTGTTAATACCTATTTAACACAGTAAACACACGCAGTTTAATGATTCTATATAGGTACAGACTAATCTACCTATAAGAGTTCGGTTCAGTACAGGCTGCATAGATTTTTCTTATAAGAAAAGAGTATATGACAAACATTACAAAATTGACAAAGGAAAAAAAAAGAAAAGAAAAATGTTTATCAAATAACTTTTTTGTGAGGTAGAAGAGAAAAAATAAGAAAAAAGTGTGTGAAAAATAGTTTTCTATGAAAATTTGGATACTAGGAATATGAAGAAAACAAAAAGAGAGTGAAGTGCCCTTTTTGGACCAAAAGAAAGTATTTTTATTTTTCCCCAGAAAGAGAGTAAATACTCTAAAAACTCTAACGCAGAAGCAGCTTAGAAAAACGAATCTCTGAATTAAAAAGCACCTTTAATTGTTTTCATGTTATTTCATTATTATATTGGTAACGTGACCGAAAAAACGTACTTATCACTTGGAGGTAGAAAAACAGAGTACCTACTGTGTGGTGTATATGCCCTCATCACACCACCAGATTCTTATCTTTTTGATCTTGGTTTATTCCACGTCATTATTTGAGGAATATTCACCGTTGAGTTTCGTTTTTCTATTTATTATACTTTATAATCTGTAATTTTATATGACGAGAATGATCGAACATGGAAGAACATGGAATTATTTTTAAGGAATTAGGAGTTGATCATCTCGAACAAAACTCAACGTAGTATTTTTAATAGATGACGGATTTTTTATTTACTGAATATTAGGTGACTAAAAATAGACTTCACATAATTGCCCCCTCACAAGTTTCTGAGTTATTCTACCCAAAAGAATAACCTGGGAACTTGGAACCAGGAATAATTATATGATTTAAATGAAAATGGTGGTCCCATTTAATATCGAACAGAACAAACTTTATTAAATGTAAAATGAACAACGGAACAAAACGTAGATCTTTCTTGATCTTTCTTATAAAATAATAAAAAAAAACTAATAGGAAAAGAAACAGAGATCGACGTAATTACTACTTATCTTATTTAATTTTAGCAAAAACGCGTAATACTTAGATATATGGGCAAGTATAAAAAAAAAATGGGATAAAAAAAAGAATATCAAGTATGTTTTAAAAAAATGGGACAAAAGTCAAAAAAATAAAATTTTGATCTAAAAAAAATTTTGATCTTGTGAAAGTCTTTTTACTTCTTTAAAAAAAAATTTGTTGGAGTTTAATAATAATAAAAAAGAGGGAAAGTAAAAAGAAAAGAGTCTCAAATTGTAACAGACTTATGAAAGCTATAATAGGAACAAAACAAAAACAGAACGAAAATAATCAAATAAAAAACTTATCTTAATTGAGTGTAGGACTTTCTTTGACAGTGATCGATTTAGTTAATTAATTTGTTGCCCATCGGTTGTCTCCCAAGTCACAATTGGTAGGAACATTCCATTGTTTTGCCCTCGTTGACAAAAAACAATGTTCCGGCTTTCAACAGTCCTTGTCGGGCCTTAGCGTATTTTTTGAGGAATGGGCGTCCCAAGATGATTAGGTCAAATAGCCTCGTCCTCCTCGTGGTGTATACATAAAAGTCTTCTTGAAAGCGAGATCCCCACCACCCTGAAACTGAGAAGTTGATGAAGGATGATGAATTGATCTGCCCAATGTCGATTCACTTGTTTTCAGTGAGGCCAGCTACCTCCACTCCATTAAACCTATATGTGAGAACATTTTTTTGAGGGGAAAATATGCATCTTCCCAAAAATTTTTGGCTATAATTCTCCTATTTAATGTTGGACACAGTCCATGTAACTCTCATAACCTCATTATACATTTGGTGACATTGATCATACATTCATGTACATTTATAATTCCTTACACCTTTGTACACTATTGTGAATAAATGGGGACTCTTTGCCTTTTCAACCCACACAAATTTATGTAATTTGTTACTACTTTCATTTGCCTTATTAAACTTGTCTTGTTATATCTTTTTGTGATTTATTAGGCGGGAATATGATCCATGGTTCACCAACCGCCTCACATTTAATGAGATAGCTACTATTTTGTAATAAATGAAATTTTAGAGGTTTTAAAAAATAAAAAGTGTCCAAAAACAAGAAGTTTAATCCCTTAGATTCTGAGAAAATTGAAAAAGAATATGAAATGGTGCATCAAATTGGCTTAATTTAATGTTATCAGTAAACTTAACCGTAATGACAACTGATGGTAAGGCTCAAAAATAGTGAATTCATGAAAATGAGTAGTTATAAATAGTTCTCTTTAGGGCTAAGTTTACTGATAACATTAAATTAACCCAATTTGATGCACCATTTCATATTCTTTTTCAATTTTCTCACATTCTAAGGGCTTAAACTTTTTGTTTTTGGCTCATTTTATTCATTGAAACCTCCTCTAAAATTTCATTTATTAAAAAAACATATCTATCTTATTAAATATAATTATGGCCAAAAATTGGGGTAAAAACGCATATTTCCTATGTATTTTAAATGGGGAGAATAGTTTAGTGGAGGTAACTGGCATCCCTGAATGTTGTAAAATGTAGTGTATTGCTTTGAGTATATATTATTTCGTATGGAGAGCTGATTCATGTACATTTTCTATATGTAGTTACTTTCAGACATAGATAGCTTTTAGGGAATGAAATTATTTCTTTTACACACGAGAATATCTATATATAATTCGTATATATAGATATACTCGCATATAAAAGAAGTCATTTCATTCCCTGAAAATGCTTCCTGAAATTCCAGCTTCTAGAAATTGTCTTTAAAAGAATGAGAGAGTACAATCTCTCCTGTCCTAATCTAAAGGTACAAGTAAAAATAAAATAAAATCAACTGCTTGGTGTTTTTGCACAAAAATCATAAACATTGATCTGCCAATAAATTAGAAAAGAGTTTAAAATGTAGGGTAAAATAAAAAAATTACGATTCAAGCTTTAAACTGTTACACCCGTAGCATGATGTGAAACAAAATATATAAAACTGAGAAGTTAATTCAGGGCTACAATTGATTACCCGGAGAAATTTTACCCTGAAAAATGTTACCCTCTCTTTTGTATACCCGCACAATCAATTACCTGGAGAAATGTTACCCTGTGTTTTATTTACCTGTGATAAAGTGTGCCTGCAAAAACAACCAGGCAAATTTACCCTGAATATTGTTTACCGCTATATTATTTACCCTCAAGAAAGTATAGAGCCCCACACCTATGAATAGCGCTGCCATCGCCAAATGTGATGGTTTTTGAGACACAAAAAACACAATAAATGATTAAAAACTAAGAATTGTCACAAACAGTTTTTATTTTGTCCATCCATCTTGGACTTCAGATTTGAACAGAACCTTCGAGGATATATATATGATGGAGGAGACACAGAGGTTAGTTTAGTGTCAGTCCAATAGATGGCACTGCTAGCAAACATTTGTATATCCATGTGCATTTGTTTACAAACATTGGCATTTGAAATACCCCACTGATAATGTAACTTGTGAGAATAATGATAACTTCCAAATTGTGACTGATACTATTTGACTATTTGTAATAATCTGTGATACTGTAAACTGTTCATTCTGTGATCATTTCTATAAAACTGTCTGTCATTCGTTAACCATTGAGCTGCTACTTATGTAATAAAAATTCGTTTTACACTGAAATCTCAGGTGTTGTGTTTTTACTCAATTTTGGTTGTGATATTTTATTCATCGTTTAATATGGCATTCAGTAATTCGTTTAATCATGAAGTTTGTCATAGTTTGATTTAGTCTTTCTCACAGGTTATGGGCCCAGATGTCATATTCAACATGCCCGCTATTGTGATTCTGAAGCAAAGGTATGCAGTCAAAAGCTATCTGGTAATGATCATATCATTTTGCTAATTTGTTTTTGTTCTTTTTATTTCTGCTGTTGCCATTTTTCTGCGCATCTCATCTCTGTTGGCTTCAAGCCTGATATCGTTGCTGTGTTAGCTGTTTCACTACGTTTCTTAATGTATTTTATGTATCACATGTACAATACTTACAAAAGTATGGACATATCTTGTTCTTTTCTATACTATTCTCAACTCAATCTACCCTAATCTAATATATTTCTTTCCAACAGATTATTTTATTTAAGCTACCTATCTACCTGGACTGAGTTTAAACTTGGTAGTTATAAGTAGGAGAGACTCTTGTACCTTGGTACACGCAACACATTTTTCCATCTGGACAATTGAAAAATAAACTTAGAAGTCTGAAACACATTTCATTTGAAAGAGATGAAGAATACAAAAATTTTGATTGAGTTGATTTTTTTATGTATCTTTTGCCAAGAAGACAGAAGAATTTTAAAAAAATATTGAAATTTTGTTCCAAGGTACAAATGGGTATTGTACCTTTGGAACAATCAAAAAACTATCCCTAAATGAACTTGAATTTGGAAAAAAAATTTATTTTAATTTACAAACATTCATATTCTAGAGTTTTAAATGTGTAATAACCACATTTCTCATTCAGTAATAAAATTTTTGAAATTATATTATACATTTCAATTTCCATTATGTCGTCCTTAAAGTTGTGACACCAAAAAAATTTGTAGAACTTTTTACCCAAGCTTATGATCAAATTTGTATGTTGGCAAAAGTGGTAGAAAGATTTTGATGCACTGGTTTCTATCCTTTCAAACCAGTTATGTTCACAGATGAACAGTTTCAACCATCAAAAATAATTTACTGTAAGTTGAAATTTTATTAGGTTGACTTTCCAGTAATCAAGTTTTTTTTTTTTTTTAATTTAAAATTTCATTGAACTTGCAGAAGAATGCGAAGACATGAACAAAATAAGTAGATGAAAATTGATGATTCAGATGAGCTTATTTCAACAAATCTCATTGACAGCATGGACAAACATAAGCCAAGTTAGTGTCTTATGATTCCATCTAAAGATCTTGCAATAGCTGGCCCTTCATCTGTCTCACACAAAACTCCTCAGAAACAGACAACAAACTTGGAGAATCATATGAGATATTTTCATACTGATTCAGAGAAAAGTTTCATCTTAGTACTCCCAAATTACACTTGGTATTTTTCTGTTTAAGTGCTGGTAATAGCTCATCATCTGACTCATTTTTCAATCCATACTGCACTTTTTTCCCTAATCAAAGCCAAGAAGAAGGATTCAGTGTCTCTACAAATAGATGCGTAGGTTCACTCCTAATTTTGGCAATGCTGGGAGACAATTTGATTAACGCATGTTCATTGTGACTGATGTATTGAGTGTGAACTCTGGAAGTGTAATAGGTATCTTGCTATTTCGCTAAAGTAAATTGAACATCATTCTCTGAATGGACTTCTAATAGTTATGCTCAACACAACAGAAAAAATTTGTCATTTTTGACTGATTCGTTGTAATTTTGAATGGATTGTTGTTTTATCACCGGTGTTTATTTATAATTTACTTTAGTCCACTCATCATTAAAGCATTAAAATAAATAGGTACCTAAATAATATAATTTATCAAATTAACTCCACCAAGTTTTAGCAGTTGTAGTTCCCCAATTTGAATGACGATATAGATATAATTATTATTTCGGTAGAAACAAATTCAATACCTAGAATAAAATTTTGAGTTTTCAAGTTACACAGGAAGAAATTAAAGAAATACAAAATAATCTGGAACAACAAAAAATGTGTGTTCAGCTGAGAATAGAGATGAGATGTCTATATCATACCCAAAGTATTTATAGACTTGTAGATAATAATTTAAAGATATGTTGAGAGTTAATAAACAGACATTAGAGCACACTATCTACAAATCAATTTCACACCTATCAATATTTTATAAACTATTAGCACTCTCTAAATGAAAGGTTGCTTACAATATGTATTAATATGTGCTAATATTGTGAGAATGACAGCAAATTATATTATACTTTAGCTTATTATTCTCACATATCATTTGTTGTGGTAACACTGTTTTTAGTGTTATTTGTAATCTGTGATTTTATGTTTAAAACCTAACTGTGATAATATATTACGTGTGCCTCTTGTCGCTCATCAAACGTTGATGAATTAACATCTCCACCATTTTTATGTGGAAATAAAAGTTCGTGAAAGTGAATATTTGGTGTATTATTTATGTGTTTGTAATATGTGTGTCTAATCTTCTTTCGATGTCATCATTCAACTAAAGTCTTTTGTCGTCATTTTTGTCTAGTTCGACCAGTTGATAATTCCTATTTCTTCACAAATATGTACCATGTAGGAGTTTGCAAAATCACCGTTTTTTTTACCAAGATATTTCATAATTTATGTTTTTGATGTGATATTTTAAAATTCCTGAATTGATTTTTTTTTTCATATTTTTTCTAATTACTGAAGGTAAGTGAATCATATACCATCAACAGGGCTAATATCGGCCATTTGGTTTAATATTGGCTACCCTTCATATTTCACAAAAAAACTTCGTTAGTGCTCCTATGGGGGAGGTATTGCACTGAATTTTATCACTTATCAGAAGAGGAGTCTTCTGTCTATTGCCTAGATATAAAAATTTGGCACATTCTAGTGCCTAATAACGTCCTTATTTTATTGGTGTAAATAATTTCAATTTAGGTCCATAAATAAAGTAACAATAGTGGATTCTAACATTTGCGTGTATAGTACTAAAAACCCTTGACCCTATTTATAGGAGGTTTACCTTACTACCTATGGTATGGTCTATACTACGTACAAACAGTGGTGACATCTCAGTTTTATTGTTGATTTATTTTCTATGCAGTAAATTATATTAAAAAATTTCCTTTATTATTTTTCTGTTCCCAAAATGAAAATAGAGGCTGCGTACTTCTTATTTTTTTTATCCAGTAGCCTATTTAGCATTGGACAAAAAATTAAAAGCTAATATTTACCTACAGTATTTTTATACAATATTTCAAGCCTGATGACAAATTAGGTAGGCTAATAAGTTTTCAAACGTATATTCAACATTTACAAAGCAATTATCAATTAAAAACTGACAAGTAAAAGACTAATAAATAAATGAGTAAAAAAAATTAAAAACCATCCAAGCATTGTGGAATCATTATCACAATCAAACTGCAGTCGAATTCAGATTATCGCGCAGTAAAAACTCAATGACCACTTTATTTATTTACAAAATAATTTGATAATGCATCAAAATGCAAAGCATGCCAAGCAATATTGTTCAGAGCAGTTTCAATGCCTTGTCTCACACTAATTTCCGATTCTTTCAAATGCGAACTCACGGAGTTCAAAAATGATTGGAACTGAAACAAATTATGAAAACAAAATTAGAAAGTATAATTTATGTATGTTGCAGAGGGGGAGAGATGATTAAAATTATTTTCATATTACTTCATTCAGTTCTTCTTCAGAAGAAATCTGATATGCCAGAGATTTCACGTATCTTCCTAGTCTGCTACTTTTCGTGTTATGACTGTAAAAAAAAAAGGTACAATGTTACTACTGACATTTACATTGAGAAACAAAATAATTTTGTAAATAGGAAAGTTTAATAGAAAAACTCACTAGTTGCGAATATTTGTGAATTGTCTTTTAAAAAACTCTTTAGCAACCATATAGCCAACTTCATTGTAGGCAACAGTACTGAATACAGTCGTACTATCCTGTTTCCTGATTTTACTCGGATCTATACTCCACGCCAAGTACCTACAATTTTGATTTAATTGTTCAGTGACCGATGTAAGCATGGATATGCGGATTCGTGATTTATGCAAATTTTCAACGCTTCCTGATTGTTACCTTTGTAATAGCCACAGTTCATTAACACATCCAAGAGAACTGAGTATGAGCTGTCTTTCAGTAGCAACATTTGACTTCTGGTATCGTTCCCATAAAAATTCCCAATACTTTTCACCTCCCACTTTCAAGGCTTGACAGTAAACTACTGACCGTAAATCTTTAGGAATTCTGTAAAATATTAAATAAATCATCAAAAAATGACGATAGTGTTTGTTACCAACAAAAGATCAATTAGTCAACTTATAGGGAGAAAACTTTTTTACAGTCTTTCTGAAAGGTTGTGTGCCTTACAAATGAGCCAGGAAAAAACATGGGCACATATTAGGTTGAGCTTTCTACATGAAAAATGTTAATGTATTTTTACACATCTAGGAAAAAAAAAGAAACCAAAAACTAAAATTCACAAAGTAAGGGTGAAACCTTGGTTTCTCCATCTCCACTTCGCATTCTTTTTCAGAGTAAAGGCACTTGTAATGTGTGACAATTTGAAAACTGTCCCAGTGAAAATATCTCCAGATAACCACTAGGGCAAGCTAGATAAAAATTTTACCAAAATGGTAACATATTTTTCATTTCTATTTCTTCTTTCATGTCATTATGATAAGCATAAAAAATAATTTTTGCATGATCAAAGTTGGAGAATAATGTTCGTTAGTTTTGGTTCTTTTTCTAGTTTTTGTTCCGTCTTTAAATTTTATTGGCGGTAAGTAAATTATTCTACCAAATGAAAGCTCGTTTCTTATGGAATCGACAGATCTGAATATAGTTTTCAATGAAAAATGTTTTTGGATTTGTCAAATTTGAGTTTGGAAGCAGAGATAACTCAGACTTCAATATCGAGTACGATGAAATGTTTTTACGTATTAGGTGTATTCATTTCTCAATTGTTTTGATTATCCAATGAAAACAATAGGTATATTATGTGGTGAGGGGTGAAGCCCAATAGTGGCAAAGAAAAACAAACTTAGGAAATTAGCCTCCTGAACCATCGAATCTGTTCATTTTAGGTATTGGATTAATTTTTTTTTTTTTTATTATTCAATTTTGAGGATTTGTGGAGTGAAAATGAACTTATTTTATACGAGTCAGAGGACAGAGAACCTTTCTGGGGATCTTACACAAGTAGAGGTAACCTTTGATCTGAATGTAGCAAACGATAATTTTTGTTCAGTCAAATTTCTTATGAACAAAAATCAAACAGGTGAAACAGATGGTTTTGGTCAGATTATGAAGTGCAATGCAGAGCTAATGTTTTTAAAATATAATTCTTTAGAAAATCTGCAAGAGTGAGTGGACCAAAATTTACCCTTCTTATGGTAGATGATATTCTTCGCAGTCATAAAAAAGTATTTTTACATAGAAATGCGTTTAGGTAAGCTACTAATGCAAGGTTACATATTTTCAAAAGGGGGATTTCGTGATTGCGCAATATGAAGGGCAATATTGAGTTAGGACAATGCTTGAAATAAAAAACACCGATTGCATAACGGAGTAGAAGACGAACTCCTTTTTTGAGTACTAATAAAACACGTATTTTTTGTTTTATTTATTGAAACAGTGTAGTTTTTGAGTTACTAATTTGCTTGTTTTTAATGTTCGCATTTAGGAATTTTTGAAAAATTGAGACCAGTTACATTCTAAGAGAATTTTTTAGGGGGGTGGAGTGTTCATTGCCGACTACTATAAACAAAAACACGAAGCTTCTTTTTTTCAAAGTCTGCTTGTCAAAAATATTGGGATTTGCTAACTATAACTGTTTTGGCTGGGAGGTGACTCAAACACCCAAATCATACATTATTCCGTTTCATTGTGGATATTGTTCATTTTCCTGTTTTCTTTAACAATTTACTATCCCTTCAGTACTTACGGATTGTTTTCATCTGGATTTGGGTCAGTGAACCAGCTTTTGAATAGACTCAGAGTTTGTTCTTCGCAGTCAGACACTCCACTATGACACGACCATGATACTATCAAAGTGTGTAGTTTGATGCTTTCAAAATTTTCGGGTAAATCAGTTATGCTGCGGAATTTCCGGAAATTTGGTTCTGTTAGATCTCTCGTGAATTTCTACGTTTTGGAGAAAGAACAAAAAAAAGTTGAGAAATTTGATGAAGACATTTAAATTTCAATAGAGTTTATAAAAATAAAGAATAATATGAACTTTGTTTGAGTGCTTGTAGTTTTTACAGTAATCTGTAAAATCCGCAACAAAAAATGGCAGAAATGCGTGTTAGTGCATGCAGCGATAAGTTTGATAAGTTTGAGCACTTTTTCTGTATTTTGCAGTTTTCAGTATCTGCATTTTGAATTAGTTGCTCTGAAGGTACTATAAGCTTTGCAGATTTACAATAGTTGCCGTACATTGAAGAATTTGAATCTCATCAACTGTTATCAAAACATTTTACAAATTTTTTCTAAATGTTTGTTCATTTGTTGTGAGTTGCTATTCTTTCATGTAATTTATTTTAATTTTATGACGATAATAATTTTTTTTGAAGAAGTTGGGATGAATTAAGAATTTTTTAATTTATTATCACATGCTATGAAATAGTTACCTATATTCCTTCCATGCAATTAATATTATCGATATCATTTATTGTAGAGAGTTGATATTTTGTGGAGATGTCAAGTTATATTAGGTGAAGATTCTGAGAAAATTAGGCTGAAATTGTACGTTTTTTTCTCAACTTATCATTGAAATTCAGTTGGGATTCTATAATCATTCAGATGATATGAATTCAATGTAGTTGGGAAATTCCAGAAATATCTCTAGAACCAAACGTACCATTGCTACTAAATTTTCTAAGAATCTGAAACTAAGGTACCATGATATCTCAGTCTAATTTCAGCTTAATTTTTTGTATAGTTTTCAAAATATCACTGAAATTCTGTTCAAATACCTATGTGAAAATGAAAACAAATGATAGTGCTTGTTGATATTTCAAATTTCCAATATTTTATTACTAAATTAACAACTGTGGTTTATAATGCGTAAAAATGCAACCCAATTTTAGTTTTGAACAGTCTTTGTCAACTTGAAAGAAATCACCATAATGGTGTTGGGCCATTTATCGTATTTATCATTGAAATATAAAATTTATATTATAATCTTTGCAGAAAATTGTTTGAGTGCTTCTTTCAGTTATCTGTAATATATGCAGAATACACTTACAGTAAAAACTGTAACTTACAGTCAACTGAAAGCGCTCAAACAAACCTACGATCAGTAGCAATTTGAAAAATTGAGAACAAAACAAAATGATTTAAAAGTTGCTTTTAGTCTTTCTAATGAAAGGATTTTGAGATAAAGGGTAGGGGTGATTCCTCTAGGCCATCTTTCATGTTTACATTGACTATTGATGTGAAAGTAAAAGAGAATTGAAACCTGCTGGTTTAGAAGAAAAATTAATATTTTGGCTTAACTTACCCACACTTAAAGTGCAGGTTGCTGGTGGGTACGTGCCTAAACAGACATGACAGTTAGTCATGAAATAAGCACGACGGATTTAATATTTTTAAACTTCTTTTTAAATAATTTTGAGCTGTATATTCTGTAACTTCGGCACAAGATCTTTTAATATTTTCTGCCAAATGAAATGACAGGAATGGAATTTTTCAAAAAATTTGGTACCCCATTCCCAGGGCTATTGTTGGGGAAAGTAATTCACAAATCTGCAAAAACTAAAAAATATTTCATTCTCCACATGTTTCTGTTTAATTCCAGAAAGAACGCAAATAGAGAAAGAAGACTGGTGTTATCTAAGAATATGATTGGAAAAAAGAAGTCAAATAGATGTTATCAGCCATACACCAGAGGAGAAAGAAGGAATAAAATAAAGGATTTAATGAAGACATATACGTATGCATTAATGTTTACTGTGAAAACTTCTGACAATAGTCTCGGATCAATCGAAGAAGCACTAAATAAGTTGGTAGGTTAGCTTTGAACCTGACTGTTACAACTCATGCAAATATGAAAAGTCTCAAAATTTACATGATGAATTTTTAATGTGTTTTAATGGCTTCGGTTTGGTTTAAAATCTTAAGTACTACTAAGAAAAGAAATGTCATTATCCAGGCTAAAAATGCTACGAACGAAGTTGAACTTGGAAATCTTAGAAGTTTGTTGGCGTATTTGCAGCTTATTTGAAATCAGTGGGATAACATTTTATGTTGCAGAGAGTCTAATTGGAAAATCATCTGAGTATTCTATATTTTGAAATAAGAAACGCTCGAGAAAATTAGTTGAAATTGATGGTGAAGAGGACGCACATTTGAGAGAGCCGAGTGGAGAAACTGACTTCAGGCGTAAAACATTTCAGGTAGATTATAGTGAATTCTGTCACTGGTGGCATTAACCGTTTCAAAGAAGTGAAAGAATTAGACACGAAATTTTCGTTTTTTTGGAAATCAGTTTCCCACAGTGAAACAGAATTAATATTTTGTGCAAGTAATTTTGTCCAGAAGTACAAAATTGATGTGATTGATGAACTTGCGAATGAAATAATACATCTGAAGTACCTATATTTAAAGCCGATACTTTGAACCAGACCTGACTCCATGTTATTTATTGAATGCAATAACCCATCAGAAAATAATATGCATTTCTGCAAATATACGTATATACCAGCCTGTGAATATTTTGCAGATTGCCTGATACAGTAGCATCTAATGAGCATTCATTCAGCATTTTAGCTCAAATAAAAAATTTTCACAGGTCATGCCGAATCCAAAATCGAGTCACAAGTTTAGCATAATAATGGGTAACTCATTCTTGTACATTTTATTAGGCACTAGCTTATTATTGCAAACACCAGTAGATATTTATGGACATATTTTAATGATTTTGAATTTTCCTTTTCTGTGCATATAAATCAGCCCATTCCCTTCATGTTTCGGAAATCTTGAAAATTCAATTTAAATTCTAATGATCCATTTACTAACTGTTAGCAAAAAGAGAAATTTCACTCTAAAGTCAAGTTAATGGAATACCCGACTTAATTCAAATTTTTCCAAAAATAAAGTACATGACTCAGAAATAGTCTTTGGCCTATGGATTACAAGCAATTGTTCGTGGAATTTGATGAATTCGTGGAAATTTACCTGAAGCATTTAAAAAACGTATTTTCACCCTGCAAGACTAAATTTTTTTGTTAAAAAGTAAAACTGAGTAAAATTTGATTAAATAAAAGTTTGTGACTCAAAAAAATGTCAATTTGCTCTAGGATCACGGACAAATTTTCATTTAGAAAATTAAATTCAGTGAATTTTTCCTCGTATGATTAAAAATCATCAGGATTATGCCAAATTTTTTTTCAGCTGAAAAAATTTTTTTAAATTACAATTTTTCAATATAAAGAAAAAATACCAACATATTTTTAAATAAAAGAATTCGAAAACTTTTTCCTATTTTTGTAATCATTTGCAACAAAAATTATGCAAGTTTTCGAGGAAATATTTTAAAAATTTGATGGATTTCCTAAATTGCTCAAAGAATAATGGAAGGCGTAGATATTAACGTATCTGCAGCTAATATTAGTGAATTTCCGGAACTTAATAGTGGAAATCAAACCACCCGAGAAAGGACTCAAGAAAAAACCTGCCGGCAAAATCAAATGATTTATCAAAATCATTAAATAATAATGGACATTGGGTTGATAGAGAATCTCTTCTATCAGGTGAAGAAAATTACATAATGTCAGCTGTTAACGACTTTGTTGTAATAGTTGAAGAAGCTTAATCACACAGTCTTTTAAATCTGTTCAGGTTGGCCAATTTCTCCGGCGCAAATCAGTTTTGTGTTGTGTGACATCATTGGTTCCAGAACTGTCACGGACATTTAACTACTTGTCCATCTATGGATGTACCAAAAATTTGTCTAAATGTGGTGGAATCAACAACCAATAGAGAATGAGATAGAGGCAATGAAACCGGCGACGTCATTTGTCTTGTATGCGGGATTTTTGTTTCGAACTAGGCTGACTTGTAGAGATTTTAAAGACTTCGGCTCGATAGTACCTGGTTAAATTAGATGAGTTTTTATCAACCAAGGTTTCAATAGAAACTTATCTGGATGAAGTTCTGACTCATGAAACAGCCACAGACATCACCAACCACGATTTAGGATGAATTCTTAAATGTAAAAAGAGTTTATACTTGTAGGCAAAAGCTGCGCTATCGAGGGCATAGCTCACAGGTTCCAGTGCATCACTTATGCGTACACTGGTATTGAAGCAAGAGTCACGAGATACAGGAGGGTGATGACGAACATTATATTGTCCCTTGGACACGAAACCACACTCTTAGATACTACGCCTCTATTCCACAGTGAAAAATCTATATGATTTATGGCCTTTAATATTATAATAGGTACCTACTGAAAACGATAGATGGTGGGAAAATATTGTCAAGGTTTTTTGAGATAAAACTACTTATGGGTAACAGTAAAAGTTTCTGTTGAAAATTCATTCACAGAATTACATTTTGTATATTCAAATTCTGTATGTATTTCATATTTTTTACAGTAGTTATTTTACCAATATTTATGTATTGGAACTGGTATTTTAGCAATCGCAACTGAAAATAATCGACAAAATATTTCCTGATTGAGGGTTCCTAATCATGCCACATAAGAATTTCAGTGAAATATGTATAATTTTACAGGGTAGAGACGGCTCCTAGGCAGGGCCAGCCGCAGGATTTCCTCAAGGAGATTCTTTCGTTTTTTGCTACCTAAGTGTAAATTAAAATGTTTATTTTATTTTATGAACTCTCTGAAAGTTACACCTTGGGATTTTTAAGATTTCCTTCTCAGATATGGACCCCCTTCCTCGTAAGACAAATTATTTTAAAAAGTTTAATACATTTTTAAAAATAGTAAACTACGAAGTTTTTCTGAAAATAAATGCAATGATGGTTGCATTGCAGCGGCAGACCTGATGTGGTTGCATTATTCGTAGTTAATTAAAAATAATACGTGTGATTACTTGGTAATAATTTTTTTTTTTAAATATTTTTTTGGGTCATGGGGGATTAAACCCCCAAAACCTCCCGTGTGCAGTCGGTCCTGCTCCTAAAAATTCTTGGAATCAAGATCAGTTTTAAATTGTGTAAACTGTCTACTTAAGAGCATGAAGAGAGTATAGGTCCAACTTCGAAAAATTAAGAAAGATTTGTTTGTCACCAGTGTGATTAATATTAAATACACTCGAAGGCTAGTAATTTATTTAGCTCATTATTTTCTGCGGCGTAATTTGGAAACTGGTTCCTAATTGTACCAATCAGATGACTCTTTAAAAAAAATTCACGTATTTCCTTCAAATTAACTGAAATGCTACTATTGTTTCACGAAAATGTAGCTGAAGATATCTTCTACAATTAAATTTACAATCCAAATATTTTCAAGTGATTCTTAAATAAAGAAGATATTTTGAGTCTGGAAAACTATGGTGTAGTTGGGGGAAACCTAATTTAGTTTACTTTTATTTTGCTCGATCCGGTGCAAAAATAGGATTTTTACAAATTTGTTGGAAATGAAAACTAAGTATGTTGGTGAAAGTAATAATTATGCGTTTTTAAATTCATGATGTACACCTCCACATTTCGATATGATTAATTCTACACTATACAGCGACATACTATTATTTTAGGGGCTTTAATTAATATTGTTTTCGAAAGTTGGCAATCCGCAGTAAGTTCCTAGCTGCTGTAAAGAACGGTTTAAACCTGTGGTTTTCAACCTTTTTTTAGTCATGGGCTAAAATACATTTTTGGAGAAGGCAGACGAGATAAATCATCAACACTTTTCAGTTTGGATTCGGAAACAATAAACGTGCAAAGGTTTCCTCGTTCAGTCGTATTTCAAGACCTGATTTTTTCTCTGTTTGTAAATATTTTCACAGGCCACAAAAAATCATCTGGCGGGTCACGGATTGAAAACCACTGGTTAAAACTCGCTGTTTTATTCTCTTTGACCCAACGCCTAAGAAGTTGAGTTAAGGGAAAAACCTCTGATCATTTAGTACTGGGTACCCAGGTAAACACACAAATCTGTGCCGACAATATTCACCTACAGCCGTAAAATGGACATCACTTTCACTCGATTTCACCGAATTCGCAGCAACGTATTTATATAGCTTTAAATTGACAGGACAATGAGGCTGAAAACAGATAAAAAAAGACCTACTGCACATGTGCAGTAAACCGATGTCCATTTTTCTGCTTAGAGTCGTGAGACGTTTTGTTAACATTGGCGAGATAGGGCGGCTGGGTGTCCAATACTAAATGATCGAAGGGAAAAACTGTGCTATGGTTTATACTGTTTCTCTTGATTTATTCTCTAAACGCTAAAATTTTCCTATACTTTATAGGTAACAGATTAGGGGTCCATTCTATCGCCTCCTTTGTATTAATTCATTGTGTTTTCAGTTAGGCAATAATTAGCCAAAAATATATCAGCCATTTCAAACATGCATAGCTATTGTGAAGTGAACTACCAAAAGAAATTGACGTACTTTGAAATAGCCGTATATTGGAGTTCTCCTCAGCATTTCACGAATATCACCAAGGGCTGACAAAGCAGTTCTCCATGGAAGGTATTCTGGCTCATGTTGCAGATATTGAATGATGTTAAAGGCGTTCTGATATTTCAGCTTTCCAATCCATGCCAAACCCAATGCGTCAGCAATGATTTGCACTCTGTTTAATATATCGATTCTGCTATACGAATTCTCATCGGCTAAACTCAATTCCAGCTGCCTCCAGTTTTGTTCGTCGTAATCCACTCGATACAAGCCTGTCATCAGCGTCATTTTCGCATTAAAGTATAAAATATGACTCGACTCGTGTTTTTTGTTTTGAGATAAGTAAGTACTCTCGACAAAAGTTTCCGAAAATAAACTTTCATTTTATTAACGAAAAAATGGTATTTTACTTAACTAGCTAACAAAATGAGTGATTATTACAAATACCTTACTAGTAGAGTACAATATTTTTTTCAACAAATTCACCAAAAAGAGGTCATTATTTATTAGATTAAATACGTAAACTTCATTAATGAATAGAATTTTAGATTAATTAAATATTATCTGGAAGTGAACTTGGTTGTTTGTGTAAACATCACCATGTGAAATAGCTCTTTTATTATGACATTTTGCAATTTTCGTATGTGTAAATGGTGCTGCGAAGAAATAAACATCAAACAGTCGAGAAAAAACTCATTTCTACACTGTTTCTACACTTGAGGATGAAACGAAAATCATTTTCGATGTTCCAAATTGATTTTGAAATTTCGTATTTTGCTAATCAAAATCGATTTAATGGCCATTATTTTAAAATTTTTTTCAAAAATTAGTTTTCAAGTTTTTTGATAAAAGAAAAAAATAAAAAACATATCAGAGTACGAATGAATCTGTCTACTCTTATTTAAACCTATATTCAGATCGATAGGTCCATTAGAAAAAAAATGACTTGTATTTTATCAAAAAAACGTCCCTGGATAGTTTACCATCAAATCTTATATTTACAAAAAACTGATTTAGGCGTTATTTTCTCAACATGGTAAGGGGGAGCAGCAACCATCATGTTCACAAACTCCGTCGAAATGTATAAAACTGCCAATTTTCATACCGTCAGTAAACACTATTTTAGGCACCTTTCAATTTCTTGGTCTACTTATTTAGTGACATTTTAAAATTAATTTTTCAGTAGCAATCAGTAGAACCCGAATGAAACAGGTAACATTACAGGCTTAATTACGTGTTTCGATTCATGTTTGTCTCGTGAATGAATTTAGCTTTTTCAAATAAGCGAAAACTAGTATTTTCACGAGCACTCGTTTATTTTTTTTATTATTTTTTTTTTTTCTAATTAAATATTTGTCTACTGGTTGAGCATCATTTTTCACGAAGATTCAGTTTTTTTCCCCCAACTTTTTCTTCAGAGTAAGTACTACCGCCTAAAGATGTTCGAAGAAATTGTTTTTAATTCAGAAAAATACTAAAATAAAACACAGGCAAAGTCCGAATCAATTTGCTGATCGTCACTAATGGGGGGGGGGAACAGTACACACCCATATTGTGCCACTTTTTGGGTCGCTCCTTGTATGAGAGTCAGTCGAAAGTTGCCACTAAATACTACTTAATTTAGATAGGTCTATATTCGTATCCACGTCCCCGTATACCATAGCACGAAGAAAAAAAAAAGAAGAAAATAATGAATGCACCGATAGCTAGAAAGTAAATTATTCGAATTCATAAAAATGTGAGACAAACCTGCAGCCTTAAGATTGAATACAACCCAATCATTTTCAGTCAAATCATTTTCGAATGTAACTGGACCGTTGCATGTTAACCATCGTTTTGGTCTCGTATCGTTAAATTTTAAATCCTTGCTGGTCGTGTAACTCAATGGAATCCACCAGCAAGCATCGTTACGACCTTTATTTTTATTACCACCGATAGATGAGGACAAATATCGTTCCTGTAGAATTCGGTGCAAGTGTTGAGATTTTTTTCGTTAAAAGCATATGGTCACCACCTGGTCAGGCAGGCAGATTCTGACTATTTTTCTTAATAGCAGTAAGTTTTCTTACTTGTTGCACTGTGATGGTTTTCTGTTTGTAGTCTCTGGTGACAGTAACCAGCGGATAACCCGTTTGCACCGTCCACGTATCCATTATCATTTTCACAGTGACATTTGGTTGCAGCACACCGGCTGCTTGCGCTTCTTGGGTGAGTGCACTCCACAAATCGTCTTGCGCCGCATTACTGTATCTATGTTTCTTCAGGTAATTGGAAACACTTTTTTGGAACACCTCCTCTCCAAGGAACATGTTCATCATTCTGATCAAGTAGGAACCTAAATTACAGAATTTTCATCCATTAGGATCACTGCGTGACGCCCGCAATTATCCACCGACGTTCATTATACAAACCTTTTTTGTACGATATCGTGTCAAAAATTTGCTCTATTTCACTAGGATGGCCGATGGGAACGGACACCGGATGCGACGAGTTTAGGGCGTCCAATGAGAAAACAGTTAGCAAATCGCCAACTGATGTCGAATCTAATGATTTCCACTCCGGGAATACCTAAATAAAAATGTGATTTTACGAAGTAGGTACCGAGAAAGTGCGACAATTTTTTTTATGCTTCTTTTCCCGCATCTACGCCTACCTATGTTATATAAATCTGAATATTTGTATATTCATATATTATATGTCTATCACTTTGGAACTGCCCGATAGATCAAGCTGAAATTTTAGCACTCATTCGTGTTGATTCGAGGAAATTTTTAAGCCAACTCCAAGGTCTGTAGCTCCCTGGGAGAGACGTTGCGCGATTTGACCCTCTAACCTCTAACTCCAGAAAAGTTTTCTACAAAAACGTATTGTACTCTATGGTATTAGTATGCCCTCAAAATTTCATGCCTTCACATTACCCTCTTCTCGAGATATGGGGCAGATAAAAGATACTAAATTAAAAATATTGCATACCTACCAAGGTAAATATAAATGTGAGAGCTTGTATATGTATGTATGTATGTATGTATGTATCTCCATCACTTTAGGACCACTCGACAGATCAAGCTGAAATTTTCAAGACATGTATGTATTGTTCCAAGGAAAGTTTTAATTCAGTTTGGAAGTCCGTAGCCCCCGTGAAAATAAAGTTGTGAATTTTTACCTTGCCGTACACCCAAAAAATGTTTCAAGAATTTTTTCCTTCAAAAATATACAGCGTTCCATGATATTAGTTTTCGAAATTTCATGTTTCCCAAACAGGCAAGAAAAATAAGAGATTTTGAGAGAGAGAGTAGAATACGAGAAGGAAAAGGTGATGAGGAGAGAGATAGCTAGGCAAAAAAATGGAAAAGATGGAGAAAGATTGAGAGAAATTGTAAAAATAGATAGAGTGCTTTATCAAGGTATATACATACATAACGTCATGTTTGTTCAATACAGTGAGTAAAGTTTTTTGTTATTACTATGTACGGTTGTTTTCTATTCATCAATAAATCGTATTATTTTAAACTTTGACTAGGTAGTTAAAGTCCCCTATTTTTACAAGCCTTTATTCTACTCACTAATGCGATTTAAAAATATACCAATACTGCAGCCAACCTTCCCCGACGAAATAATATTTATTTCCCGCGAAGCTAATGACAAAAATGAAAAATAAAAGATTATCTTTGAAAAAATCGTTTTTAACGTAAACTTATTGGCTGAATAAAACACGTCGAAGCCCTTAGCATTCACGCTGCCTTGGATCGATTTAATATCTCGAGTTTGAAATTCGATTGTTAGGTAGGTATCATAATGCTTGAGAAATAAAATTATTTACAAGAAAGTCCGTGTACTGTTTTACTTACGTGATGAACACCAAGTGCACCAACGTACGTGGCGAATCCTTCATTTAGCCACAAATCAGTCCACCATTTCATTGTAACCAAATTTCCAAACCACTGGTGAGCTAATTCGTGAGATATAACGCTGGCAATGCTATGCTTATTGAATATAGACGATGATTTTGGATCGTACAAAAGAGCTGTTTCTCTAAATGTTGATAGGAAAAAAAAATTATAATACAAGTTTCTCCAAGAGTGTTTGTAAATTGAATGAAATGAAGTGACACTCAAAAAAGCAAGCATATTAGCGTTCGAATTGTTCGTTATTCACATTTCATCCCTTGTTTTTCTTTTTCTTTTTTATGTAGGTTTTTGAAGAAGATCTACATATAAAATTGATCTGGTATGAACACCCTGGGATGGGGGTAGGTTTGTTTTTCGTTTCACGACCCAAAGAAACTTTTGGCACTACTGGCTGAAATGTATATAGTACTATAAACATACATTTTTATTTAAAGCGGTAGAAGTCGTAATTTTTATTCGATAGCCATTATTTGGATCTAGATGCGGATAAACTTTATCGTTTTTGGTCCAGATCGGCAGAATGGCACATCCGACATTTCCTATTTTGTTACAATTTTTGGGATTAAATGGTTCTAAAATCTGTAATTTTTCACCAATAGTCACGAAATTTAGTACAGAACCATTGAATATTGTTACAACATTTTGAAAAATTTGGTTTCAATTGGATTAACGGTTCATCAGTGGAAGTGACTTGAAAAAATCTTAAACTATTGCTACGAAGAGAAGACACATTTCAGATGAACCAAAGAAGCTGGTCGGAGAGCAGACTTGCTGTGGTTTTCTTTGCTATTAAACGATCATTTATAACTTACTTGGGTAGGTACATATTTTATAACGTCACAATACAATTCATTATGAATCTCTTTCACCCTTATTCTAGATTGTTTCTTAACCTTAAGTTAAGACTTAGGTACCTACTCGTTTGACCAGGTTTATCCTTTACTTACGAATGGGAGTCACAGAAAAAATATTACTTAGGTAGCAAATCTGTAGGGTACCTACGTAAGTATCGTACTAGAATACGGGTGTTTCACGCTTATTCTGGCAAATGATTTCGATGTTTTGACTTTTTTGTATTTATTTTATTTGTTTATTTAAATTAATTTTGTGCAATTCAATGCTGACATTGTTTAATCGATGCTCCAATTCATCTCTTAGGTTTTAATCATTGATAAGGAAAGAAAACGTGGCCAATTTCAACGCAGGTATTGAATTCAATATTATGCAACTTAAATTCATACACCGTAATATTATACTCGTATAATATCAGAGCATTAGCTCTTTATTGAGAAGAACCAACATGATTTAAAAAAAAAAAAAAAAGAAAAACATTTCTACTCAATTTTGATATCTATAATCGTGATTTGAAATTGTATTTGAATTATGATAAAAAGCAAAAAATACTAACTTATTTTTGAATAACACTTTTTTCAGATTGAGAAAATATTAAAAAACTTACCTGTATGTAATTAGGCCCCAATTCTCCATTGCTCCAGCATTGAAATCTGGAATGGCAGCCATATCCTGTTTGGGTAAAGGATAGTCGATGTCGAAATATTTGGCAAAATATGACAACACTTTTGGTCCTGTCTCTTTAGCTAGTTCCACCTGATCTATGGCTTCCTTTCTGGCCCAAATACGGAATGTGACATTTGAATCCTTTTTCGTGGCCTCGTTGAACTCGAATTCCGAAACCATAAATGCGACCAAATAAGTGGACATGGGAACTGTTTCTTCAAATCGATCCAGCACCCAATCGGGTCTTTGTGGTCTTCAAAGAATATAGGTAAAAATCAACATACAACGCTCGAGCAATTATTGTTACAGCGATAAGGAAGTATGATGGTCGGGTCATACATTGTTTTGCTGTCTCGCAACGGCATATTGCTTATAGCCTTCAAATATTTGGCATGGCCCAGTGAAATGGCGAATGTAGCTTTCATGGCTGGCTCGTCAAAGCAGGGGAAAGCTCTTCGAGCATCGGTGGATTCGAATTGTGTCACTGCTAACCATCTGTAAGCAGGTAAACTGTTAGACTGGAAGGGAAATACTTGCTGCCGAATTGAAATTTTGAGATTAAGAGGCAGTTGTTATATAATGTATTATATGTTGGAACGTGTTAAGGCTGGTTCACAATTAACGGGAACCAGAACGAGAGCTGGAATAAAAATGAGAATGAGAATTTCATTTTTGAAACACTAAAAATTTCATTTTTATTAAATAAAATTCAATTGAATTAAATGTCAGTTGATTGATCCTGTTGAGAGCTTTCAAATGAGACCCAACTCGGCTTTATCCTTGTATTTCTTCCAAAATTATTTGGATTTGAAGTTGGTAAATACTCTCTACAGAAAATTAATTATTAATTTATTTCTTTTTTATTTGCTAAACTAAAATGATAAATTTGAAAATATTTTTATTGTATATCTGACTCTGCCTCAAGTAGTAAGTTAGGCAACAAAATTTATAACATGGATAGAAATTTGGCAACTTTTGCAATACTGGCATTCAGTAAGACATTCAACATCATATAATGTAATACAATCATAAGAATTAACAATTGCATACACAACCAGTTTTGTACTCCTCCATTCAGACCTCTATTTAAAGCAGACTGGAAAAATTCTGGTTTTATCATGGAACAGGAAGACATATACCATCAAACTGGGCAACTTTGCACTTGACAGACAACTTTGCACACCTCATGTTTTTGTGCTCATGTGAGCACACAGTGGCATGCCATGATGAGTTATGACTGCCAGAGTTTACTGGTTGTATTCGGTAAACATTGACAATTGTAAACAAAAAAAAAATAAGAGAAAATAATGATTTTTGATGATTTTATTAGAAGTTTTCTGAATTACTGAATATCAAGTTGAAAAACATATGTGAAATAATTGCTCCTAGATCATTTAGTTGGAAGTAAGTATAATTTTCACAGCACATATCATCTTGTAGAGAATTTTATCCTCTTCAAAATGATATGTTTAGAGTAAAATCAAATCAATAGGTGATGAGATAAATGCGAAAAGGTAATTGAAAGTCAACATTTTTCAGTCATGAAAAGATCCAGAAAAATTCCTGGAAGTAGGACATATCGAGATTATAGTGACAATTTGTTGGCAGAATGTTTAAATCTTGTTAAGCAAAGGGAACTAACAATTTCTGAGGCAGCACAGCAGTTTGGTATATCAAAACAAACAATTTACCATAAGTTATAAGGGAAACATGCAACAAAAGGCTGAAATAGTGGTAATAAAAAAACAAAAAAAGTAGCGGTACAGAGACACCAGTACGATTTATTTTTCTCTTATTTTTTTCATATTTTTGGCTCTTTTTTGCTAAAATATTTTTTTCTTTTTTCAAAGGTTCTTGGGGGAGACTTCATTTTGGTGGAATATATTTCAAGCAGGTCATCTGAATCAGTCAAATATGTTGGTTGGGTAGAAAGAATTCTCCGAAATAAAAAGTTTTCTGTCAATTTCATGAAGCAACACCAAAACAGACCGGACAAATTTTGTTTCCCAGATGTGACTCAAATAGAAGATGTTCACAATGATTCTATTCTTTCGGTCCTGCCAAAACCTGTTATTCATCGAGGAAAACATACTTTTCCATACAATATTTTGTAGATTCAAATTTTAATCTGAAATTTCATTAAACTTGAATAAATGTTTCTTGAGTTATCAGGTTACTATTATCAATGTGCAAAGTTGCACTCCATTTTGCAAAGTAGTCCAATTGGTGGACATCTTTGCACTTTTTCTTCTCAGTGTTGCCAGACACATAATATTTTTTTAAATGTAATTCTGAGAGCATAAATCGATAGTCCTAGAGAAGACAAAAATTTTGATATAAAAAACATATATATGATAGTTCTGAGAAACAACACTAGAAAGCACTGAAGTTGAAAACTCATGAAAAAGTGTGCAAAGTTACCCGGTTTAACGGTACCCTGGATTTTACAAAATTTGTTTGAATTTTAATAAAGTAAACTGCAAACACCTGTAAAATCCATCCCTTCAGTAAGTACGCATGGTCTGAAAAAGTTTATTATGTTAATTGTCTTCTTAATTTCAATCAACACTTTCATTGAAAGAATTGACCACATTGAAGAAAACACAATTCACATGTATAATTTTCAGAAGTTCTTATACTATATTAGGCGTACCAGTCGTACCTAATCTAAATTGAAAAAAAAAAAAAAAAGTAATTATTTTTCTGATGATACTGTTATCTTTACTTTACCTCCAAGAATAGTATTTCATATTTTACTATTTTTATGAACTATTCCAAGTATTAACAATAGTTTCAAATCATAACCTATTATCATCACTCAAAACTCTGCATTAATCATTTGAACTTTGAAAAATGTAAACACCTGCATCTTATTAATTTTATATTTATTGACAAACCGTTATGCAACAATGACTTTTCATGAATCTTGATTCTTTCAAGCTATGTTTCAAAGGGGAAGTCATTGAAAAAACCAAAGATGAACAATCGCATCATGGCGGACGAGTACACCTATATATTCCAGTCTGCTTAATCTGCATTTACATAAAAAGAACTAATTCCTAAGTACGTTTTATTAGCAAAAAACATCAACAATTTCAACACCAGTGTTACCCTCAATGTCAACCATTGCGTTCTTTTAGGACCAAAACTACACCAAAGATTATCAACTTGGCATTCATTTTACACACGTGGTAACACTGTGTCAGTAAATACTACACCTGTTTGGTGAGTAGATGTAAGATATTAGGGCAGGGTTATAGTGTTTTGTATTTGTTGATATGTTGGGATATGGTGGTAAAAACATTCATTATCAGCAATTAGGTTAGTTTGGTGGTGGATTTCCTTTTTGTAACTGAGATGAGCAACTTTGTCTATTTTGGTCACAAACTGAATCAAATTAGGTACCTATTGAATTAAATATTTTGATTCTTTATTCTTTTTAATATTTAATTTCGCATACATTATTTATTGTATTTTCCCACATCAGTCGAATTCTAAAAGACAATTATACAGGGCAAAATCAATAATTTTTAGTGAGTTGAAGTGAAAAGGAACAAAAGAGTAGTCTAACAGTTGCGAATAATGCTATATCTTTTTGTAAATTTTCGCCTAATGGTTGAATATATTTATTTTGCTGACAGATGTCTTTGAACAAAGTGATTCTCGGTAAAATTGCTGAAAGCCAGTGGGTTTCAGTTTTCAGATACGGACACAAATCGTTACCTAGGAAGCAAATGAATTGATTACTTTTGAAAATATACCTACTACTGAGGATTGGAGCATTCAATATAAGTTACCCGTAAATATCATATTATAGATAGAATATGAAGCAAAATTACTATGAATTAAGTGAATCCTCGAATATGAATGGAATACAGAGTTGGTAAACCATTTTTGTGATTCTCCAATTTCATAATTTTGTGAACAATAATGAAGTTTCGATAGTAATCAATAGAGAGATAGCTCAAATGGCCACTAGCCATAGGACTGAATTCAAATTTCAAAATAAATTAATTTACCCATGAATGTATTAACATCAGAAATTCAAAATAAACTCGCTCTACAATCCATTCCTTGCATTTCAACAATTGACATTATTTAAACCAATTAGCTGAATATTTTCAAAATTCAAACATGCTACGAATTACTGATTGATGAGGTAATAACCAATAAAATGTAAAGAATCGAAAGAATCGAAAGAATCAAAAGAATCGAAAGAATTGAAAGAATCGATTCGATAACTAATTTGATTTAGTTTGTGAATAAAATAAAAAAAAGTTGCTCATCTCAATTAAAAAAAGGAAATACGATGAGAGCTTAAATACTGAGTGTTTTCCTAGGACCCTGTGACCACTATTTTTACTATCATTTTTTTCATTTAATTTTTATCTGTCCTCATGAAATTTTATAGGGGAATTCTCAGCCCTCTATAAAAATTGTATTATTTTGAAAAGATACAAGAATTAGGTAAATTTATACTGACTTATATCATCATCTTACTGCTGCAAAACAAAAACTTGATTTTAGTATTTTTGGTGCAGAAGCCACTGAAATTGTGTTAACGTTTGGGAAATTCAACGTTATCGAGAGGAATTGTGAGACAACTATTGACTCTGACGAACTGAAATTTTGCAGAGACATCGAGATATGTTAGTTTAAGATTCTATGAAAATTTGGCTTTAATCGTAACTGTAAGTGTAATTTTCGAGATATTGCTGAAATACTGTTCAGATTGAGTGAATCAAATGATATTAAAATGAATTCAACTTAGTTGTGGAATTTCAGCAATATCTCGAAAATCATACAAACCATTTCAGTCAAATTTTCTTGCTGGATTGCAGCCTAAGGGCATTGGAATTTTTTCTTAAAAAAAAAAAAATGAAATCAATTACTCACTTCCTTAATCCTTTCATTTGTCCTTACAAGTTATAAAAAAAAAAAATAGTGCAGCATCGCATCACTAAAAAACTCAATTTGCCAAAGCGTAGATCAGTGAAAATCTTTCAATGTAGGTAAAGCTTAAATAAAAGTTCTTCAAAGAATAAAGCTTTTTCAATACTATTTCTAAGACATTATCAGCATATGAACAAACTTGTAAAAAAAAGTGATGAAAGTTATATCCCTTTATTGATAAAATAATTCTGAATAAATCTTTGCTCCTTTTCTAATCAATAAATTCCGAAATTCCCTGTTTCCTCAATTTACAATATTGAAACGAACTGGGTAAAAGCACCTCTTGGGATCACAACCGCTTGAACCATAGTCCATTTCACCAAAAATACGAAAAGGGATACTGTAAGGAACTTAACATAGTTAACACAAGTGGAATTGCAACTGTTGTACGTATTTAGTAATAGGCATGTGATGTAAAATCATTTAAATTCATGAATATGTAGGCCTACTGGATTGGTATATGCCGCTGAGGCCCGATTGCAAGAAAACATAAAAAAAGGTTTACAAATTTCTGGTTATTCGCTGCAAGTTGAAATTCTTTTTAATCAAATTGTGGTAATGTTACATTTCTGATCACCACCAAAAGAGGGAAAAAGGCTTCCAAGTTGAATTTGTTTAGAGCAAAAGTGAATAATTTAATCATATTAAAGACAAATTTTCATAAATTTCAGCACATTCCACATTAAACTTTTGAGCTTTTTTTTCCTCCAAAAGTTGTGGAAAATCTGTTTTTTTGACAATCTCAGTAGAAGCACAATTTTCTCATTTAGCATGACGAACTTCACATGGCACTCTGGACACTTATAAAAATTCTATAATCGATAATGGGATGAAAAAGGTATTTGGATGATATCTTACTTGGTTGTATTGGCTGCTTTGTCGTAATAACTGCTCCTGTAATAACCAGCTAACCCTTCGTTTAATTCGCCCTTAAAAGGAATGTAATACAAGTAAGTGCTACCAGGAATCAATTTCTGGCCGAGCATAACCACGTAGAAATCATTCTCCTTGGAATAGCTATGGCCAGTGATTGGCACATCAGATGTCTCGTTGACTGCAGACACTTGTTTTAGGCTCACATCATTCTCCATGATTTCCAAATTCTTCGAATGCAGTATTATCTTATTTGTTGGCCTGACACATTGCATCTACAGTTAAAAGAAAAGGCACATCGTAATTTATTGTCATCGTAATTTTGATGGTGCTACGATGCACGTATTAAATGATTTGTGCGCAATGCATATACACACGCAGTAGAAATGAGCAAAAGAAAGATTAACACTAAGACCTTTTTTCAAACGCAAGTTCGAGTAAATCGACACATTTTAACTCTGGTTTGAGGTGTTTTCTTTATCAACACTGTCCTTCTCTGTGAATGAAACTGTGTCGAGTATTACTGACAATAATGAAAATTTCCTCGCGGCAAGGTGACAGTATGAAAGTTTTGAAACGGATCAAATTTTCAACGGATTGACAAAATCGGTCCTCTCATCATTAATACCTATGATTTGATGGAAAATGTGATCTAATGATTTATCTATACTCAAATTTCAAACAATATGTGTTTCGGCTATAGGGGACAAACTTACGCAAAATTTGTAAACTTTAGCTCCCCTCTCTCCACAGGTCCTGTGTCAGGATTTATTCTTGTGGAAGAGAGGCGGGATTGAATCACAATTTATAATATTCATGAATTTTTCTGAGAGGGGTTAACAATTTTTAACGTATTTCATATACATGAAAATTGAAAAACAGAATAGTTGTGTTTCAAATTAACCTTTTTTTCTTGGCACTAAGAGGGAATTATACCCCACAATCCCCTTGTCACTCCTATATTCATAGTTGTAATGATATTTTCATACATATTATTTCAAATACTCTCGTATATTATAAATTCGTATTTTCCTATATTTCCTTCTAATTATTCTTCCTTTCTCTCACGTCATTTTAGACTAGTTCAAACTTGTCTTTCAAGTCTTGACTTGTCTGATGACATCACCTCCTGTACACCATAAACTGTTTTCGTCTATATTCCATGATGTCACCTTTTCTACGAATATATTTTGATACCTTGTAATAATTCTAATTCTTATTAATTTATTAAACACTCCTACTTTATGTCATTTCCTTTTAATTTCATTGGTTTTATCCGAATTACGTTTTCCTCAAACAACCAATCATATTCATATCTCCCACAATACCCAATTCAAATCACTCGAACTTCACCCATATATATAGTCTAATGTTCTGTACAATCTATCTATCTCTCATTATTCATTCAATTTATTATTATTACACTTACGTTGTTCATACTCTTGTAATAATCTGTTCACCTTTTTATAATAATATACACTCAAACTATTATCGTGTTTGTTTTGTAACAACTATACCGTTACAAAAGTCAATGGTCAATTTGAAATAGTAAATTCTTGGATATGCTTTTTTGTGATTTGTCCTAGTTAGGATTTTAAATTTCCAATTGTTTTTCACTTAATAATTCTAGAACATAGATATGCATATTTAACAGGAACATAAATAAAATATTTCAAATTATCCAGAGAATCTCCACAAATAATTAAAGATACTGTGTATAGTAGAGATGAGCAAAAGAAAAACCAAGATAAATACCTTGAAATCTTGGTCTTGGTGTTACAGTCAAATCATGGTCTTGATTTTGGTCTTGCTAACAAGATGTTTACTAATGACTGAATTAGTCTTACCAGAGCCTATTTTAAGGACAATTTGGAACTTCACAAACCTAGCCAGAGATTTTTTGCACTTCTCCACGTAAATTATCCCCCGTTCAGTAATAAAAAGTTGCACACGCACAGGGTGTATGGAAGTTAAACAGTAAATAACATCCAGTTTCTATCAGTTTTTGAAGTTAAAAAAATTGATAAGTTTCTCAGGAAAAATGTTGTGAAATTCAGTTTTTTTGATGTAGGTACCTCCTGGGGAGAAAAAAAATTCAAAGATCTGATGAAATTATCACCAAAAACTGACATAATTGAATGAAATTTGGTACACAGGAGTAAGTCTTTATGTTAGTTCTATTTTCATGCAGCTTTTAAAGTGACAAGGGCGTAATCTTGGGAGGATGAAGGGATTGGGTGTTAAACCATTTCCCAGACACCCAAAACGCTGAAAACACATAAAAGTGAGAGAAAAAATTATGAAATATTAACTAGAAGTGTAATGTTTAGGATTATGAAAAAGTTCCAAAAATTACGGAAAGAGAAACCAATAAAAATTTTTTCTTAATTAAAACGCTCCTAAGGCACAATTCAGGGTGCTAGTGATGCCAAGTATCGATTTTCAATGTGGTACACATTTCTACTTTCACTACGCTGAATTCAGAGTAAATTCTGAAAAAATTATTTTGGTTAAATTTTCATTAAAAAAGGGTGCTACAGCCAATCACAGAAAGAATACAAATTCCTACAGCCAATCACAATTTCCCCACTAGTCGAAATGAGGGAATATCAATTAAATTAATATCGATATGTAATGTTTTATCATAAGAGTATGAAGGAATTGGTGTTGATCGATATATCGATATGATACCGATATGGGTTTCATTTATATTGTATTACCATTTTTTCAAATTTCAATTTTCATTAACGAATTTATGAAATGTGTACCACATTATTTTTTTTGGTATCGATGCTATCGATATTTCTTGGTATCACTTCAGGGTACACTACTGGATTATACTCCCACTTGAAGAAGCGGATAGTGTTTCTACTTTTTAAAAAGCGATAAGTATGTTTTTATTGAAAAATGATTCAAACAATTTTATTCAGAAAGAAACAATACATAAAAAAAATATAGGTACCTACCTACTTTACCTTTCTGTAAAAACTCAATAGTTTTTGAGAAAAACAGACTTGAAAATTGAGAGAGCAAAAATGAACAAGTACAAAATGAAAATATTGGTTCTAAGCCAACACTTTCTGCTTAATTAATTAGGCCTATTTTTTCAACGGTCATATTACAATGAATAACTGTAATTTTAAATTTATTCATCTAGTCTATATCTTAGTGACTGCATGTTCTATTTGTTAATTATACCTATACTTTTTTTGTTCTACCTATTCATTTGCCAATACCTACCTACCTACATACATGTTTTTTATTCGTTTGTTTATTTATTTTTCTTCAATTTAAGCTGTTTCTCCATTTCTGATATTCTGTATTGTAATTTCATAAATTTTTTGGAGCTGCACTCTTTTTTTGGAATTGCTTAGTTAAAATTGTGGAATGATCGGAACATGTACTGGGTACACATTTTAGGCCTCAGATTCACTATTCATACCCTACCAAAATGGGCAAGAATTTTGACATACTGCACACAACAGTTAATGATCATCAAATGATGAGGAACAAAATAATGAAAGAACAACGATTTTTTTTCTCTCAAGTTTCACTCATCTGGCTCAACAAAGACCAAAATTAACTATAGTCATTATTAATGCATATGCACCAATGTATTGTAGGTAACAACTATACGTGCACAGAAAACATATTCGATAATGTTTACTTACTTTAATTAAAACTTTTCCTTGGAAGTTGAAATTATTTTCTTCCAAGTTCGTTAAAATATCGATGGTGTATTTTCGCGGTACAATCGTATCTGGCAGTCGATATCCTTGAGTGGCCTGCCTTCGACGTGCAGCGGAAGTGACATCGTAAAATGAGATCAATATGAACACAAGAAGGCGAGGTGCGAGGAACTGGTTCAAAGTCATTTTTGATCGCTGCAAAAATTTCGCATAAAAACTACAGCTTCAAAACATCAGTCACCACTGAAATAGGGTAAGGCGTGTAGGCCTATAAACTCCTGCAATTATAGCCTTTAAAACGTAAATAATTAGGGCAAAGATGAAACTTGGTGTAATTATTGGGGACCCTTCTCTCAATAATTTTCAAAAAGTACCCACCAATCCGAGTTGAGCTTTCCTCTGTAGAGGGATGAATGTGGGACAAATTTTGGTTTTTGACTTAACTGGAGACAAGGGCGTAGATAAGGGAGGGTCCTGGGGGTCTGGACCCCCCTAAGCAAAAAAAAGAAAAGAAAACATTGGCGTCTATAAGAATAAGAATTTAGGGAGTGAAATAACTAATTAGCATGTGTCTTTCATATAAGCACTGGTGCCTACATACTTACGCCAATCTCCCTTTTATACACTTTTATTCACTCAATTTGTTGTTAGTACACCGGATGACCCACTTCAGGGCTGCTTTCGCAAGTTGCGATGCATACACACAAAAGGGCTTTTATCAGTTGTTTTGTTTTCTTTTTTTTCTTTCAACATTATTTTCATCTTCAAATTATAAAATTGTAATTTTTAAAAACTTGTTTTTAACCTACCTTATTTATTTATCTACAGCTGGACATATACCTCAAAACATTTGATCTCATTCTCAGTGAATAAAGATTAAATAATCTGTTTTTTTTTGTTTTTTGTTTTGCAAAATGATTATAAAAAAATCTCATGGGTGTTAGTAAGAGTATAGCCTAATAATACATAATACGTAGATTCTATACTATTACACATACACTCAGGCATCTGACTGAATTTATACACACTAACACTTTGGCACATTTTACTTTTCCGACACAATTCCAGAAATTTGTTTAAAGATTGGCTTGTGGCTGCTGTCTACTGCTGATACACAGGCGCCGTCTGGTTGTTTGAACTCCAAAGCCAACTGAACTACATGTATAGATCATGTATCAGTTTTTTGCATTGCTACAAATTGGACGCATCTCATTGACCTTGATTTTATATTTTACAGCAAGTGGCATGTGATTTATCTCGTTTTTAATTGCTTACCTTGTTCAAACAGATCAACTAGTTTGACCAGTACTGTCAATGTGAAATAACTATAAAATAATGAAACCAGTCGCAAAAAAACAAAAAACCTTATTTGATTTTTTTAATAATGCAAATTTGTCTCTGGAACAGTCTTCTGCCTCATTATCACCGACTTCACCTGCATCTGATATAGGTAGGTTACCTATGATTATTTTATTATTTTATTTTTTAAATAAAACAATAAGGAAGGAAAATCTTGAAGATGGTAGGGAGTGTGTAGTAGCATATCCAGAATTTTACCAAGGAAGGGTGATCAAGTGCAAACTGATAATTGTTTCTGGTGAAATATATTTTTTCTAATTTTCATTTTTCATATTATTAAAGCAGCGGTAAATAATTAAAAAAAAAGCTAGAGGGAGTAGACTTATCACTAAAAGCTCAAGTTGGTAATTTATCACCCTAATAACCCTCCCAGATGCGTCACTGAGCATAAGTATAAATAATAAATAGCTATGTGACCATTTTGAAAATCCCAAATTTTTGTCACATTGGCCTAAGAAAAAAACAGAAAAATTTATAGGCTCAAACTTCCAACCACTGAACTATTTTGATATTTGGTACCTTTAAAAATTAAAATGTTTTACCATTTCAGAACTAAAATTATAATATTAACATCCCAGTTTCATTTTTAAAACTATTTTATAGTATAGCTAAAATTTTATTTTATTTCAAAGTTAAAAACTGGATACTTCATTTAGAAAAATACTAAATTACAAATCTAGTTTCAAGCCCTAATTCATTAAAAATCTATTTTTGACCATTATTTGAAATTAGAAACCAAGCTTCTACCCAATCTTGAGCAAAGAATCCAATTTTTGACCAAATTTCTGAGTCATAGAACAAATTCCTATTTCAAAATTTTTTCTGTTTCCAGAGAAATTACAGAACACTCATGACCCTTTATGTTCCTTTCTTGAGCCGTTTTCACCTGCCAATTCCACTCAATCTCCTATTTCTTTGCTGAAAATGTCTTTGACCACTCAGTCGGGGTTGGAAGAACCTCATACATCGCATTTTGTATCCTCAAACACAGTAGCAGTATCCTCAAATTCAACATCCTTGTTGCCTACATGTGAACCTTGTTGGAATGACATTGGTAATTTTGCAGTTAAAAGTGTGATAAGTGAGTCAGATATAAAAAAAGTCTTTGGAAGAACTTGGAGCCCCCTGATAATTTCAAATATCCTACCACCGAATTGAAAAAAAAAAAGTTGTCATTTCAAGCAAAATGGTTGGATGAATTCAAATGGCTCTCTTATTCTGAAAGCAAGGAAGGGGCCTTTTTCTCAGTATGTGTATTTTTTGCAAAGAAAGTTGGACGCCGTGGTGATCAAAATTTGGGAGCTTTGGTGAAAAAACCATTCAAAAATTGGAAAGATGTCAAAGAAATTTTCAAGGCACATGAAACCAAAAAGTATCTCTGCAGATCAATTTTTAAAAATTTCGAATGGCGAAGCTCAAGATGTAGCTAGTTAAATTGATAGTGAACGAAAAAGAATAATTGCTAAAAATTGATCGCAATTAATACCAGTGATTCAATCGTTCATATTTTGTGGAAGACAAGAAATTGCATTGCGTGGTAAGAAGGATTCTGGCCCTGTTGGATTTGATGAACCTGAATTTTTAAGACGGTAATTTTCGATCGATTCTAAGATTTATGGGGAATACATTGCAGTCATTTGGGCCAGAAGACAAGGAAGGCCTTAAAATATTTGATAATATATTAAATCCTGCCACTGGCTCAAGAGGTATTTACACCTGCTCAACAATTTAAAATGAAATCGTCAATATTTGTGGCGAGATCATAGTGGACAATATAGTTAAAAGGGTTAAGAAAGCTAAGTTTTTTGCATTAATGGCTGATGAAACTCAGGATATATCACAAATGGAGCAGCTGTCCGTTGTTATACGATATTTTGACAACAAAAATTGTAAATTACATGAAGATTTCATTGGTTTTGTACCCCTTCATGACTTGACTTCAGCAAATTTAGCAGATGTCATTGAACGCAAATTAAAAGACATTGGGCTGGATTTAAATAATTTAATGGCCCAGGGATATGATGGTGCAGCTGTGATGAGCGGTGTCCATAAGGGAGTTCAAGCCAAAATTCAAGAAAAATATCCCATGGCTTTTTACTTCCATTGTGCATCACATAATTTAAACCTTGCAATTGGGAACTTTTGTGGCATTAATTCCATTCAAAATGCTATTGGAACTATAAAATCTGTTACATCGTTTTTTAAAAAATCAGCGCTGCGAACTGATGCTTTAAAGAATACTGCATTCATGGGCTCTGAATATCACAAGTGACTTATTAGCTTGTGTGGAACCAGAATGTCCGAGAAACATGTATCAGTTGAAAGATTTGTAGAGATGTATGTTACTATTGTCAAGTGCTTAGAGGAACTAGCAAATCATAAAACAAATGCAGACACTTCATCCCAAGCAAATCAGTTACTTTGTGCTATTTCACAAACAGAATTCCTTGCGGCGTTATTTATAATAAATGTGTATTTTCATACACATCAGCAATGACCTACCAACTGCAGAAAATTGAGAAAGACTTAATTCAGTGCTGTGAACATGTGGAACTTGTTATAAAAACTCTAGAGAAAATGCGGAAGGATGACAAAGTGGCATTTCAAGAAATATTTCAGAAAGTAGTCAGTCATGAAAATGAGCTGAATATAGAAGTGAAAAAGCCACGTGTTTCTATCTGTTCCACAATTCGTGGTAATATTCCAGCAGTCAGTTGAGGATTATTTCAGGTTGAATTTATTCATACCATTTCTGGACCACTTTATTAATCCAATAAAATTACGATTTTCAAAACATTTAGGCCTAGTTTCCAATTTCGAATGCATAATACCATCCAAAGTGAAATTTCTGAATACTGCCATGGTAACAAATGCTGTGAAGGAATTATATAGTGAAATAATAAATCTAGAGAAATTGCAAATTGAACTCGAGTTATGGAAAACCAAGTATGATACTAATAAGCCTGAAGATGTCAAAAGTCTCTCTACAACAGCTTTTGATACACTGTCCACTTTGAGTTCTGAAAATCAGGCATGGATGTTTCCTGAAATAACAACATTATTAAGAATTTTAGTAACCCTACCCTATTCAACAGCATCAGCAGAAAGAACATTTTCAACTTTGAAACAACTAAAAACCTGGTTGTGTAATACAACTGGAAATAATCGCTTAACAGGATTAGCCCTTCTCAGTGTGCATCGAAACATCCCATTAAATACAGAGGAAGTGATAGACAGATTGCCTAGGCAGAAAAATAGAATTAAGAATTTAATTTTATAAATTACTGACAGTTCTAACTACAATTTTTCTTCGTTTATTTTTGTTTTACATATCTAATTAATGTACTAATTTTGATGTCTTTAGTAGTAATGAATAAACTCTTACCTATTTTCCCTAACTAATTTATTGAAAGATTTATAGTCATAGATCTAGTTGTTCACAAAAGGATCGAGGTACTGTACTTTAAAAACAAATATTTTTCACCTAAAATTTCCAAGAAGTTTATCAGACCTCAGCAGTATAAGAGTTTCTTTGGGAATTATGTAGGCCAAATCAAGTGGGGAGGGGGTAAAGGGTAGGACAGGACAGAGAAAAACATTTTTTGGACCCCTCCCCTTTATAACAGAGCTATCTACGCCTTTGACTGGAGAACAATGCCCTGTACAGAAAAAGTTTAGGAACATTTAATTTTCATTAAAAGATTTTCTTATATTCTTTGCGCCATTGTATATAGTAGCGCAGTCATAGGTAGTATGATAAACTGGATCACTTTTACTGATAATAGGCTATTGTGAATTATTCATTCAGCATGCAGTGTAGTGCTACACATATATTTTATATTTCCTTTTTGGGTGAAAATGAGTGCAACTAGAAAGTGTTTGATTTCAATCTATAAATGTTTTTTAAAATGTGAGACAGGAAGTCGAATCTAATTAGTTTGCATTATTCTATTAAAGCTGCTATAAGACAGCATTCATTACATGTGTGTTTTGAGTACAGTACTGGTTAGGTAATACTTTACTACCATTGGAATAGGGTTGGTCGAAAAGTATTCCTGGTTTACTGCCAGAACAGACAACCTTAAAACCAGTTCCTTTGGAGGAACTGAAAAACTCATACTACGTGCACATAAAAAGGCATGTGGCCCTGCATGTGGATGTTTTAAGGCAGGCCTGGTGTGTACATCAGTGTGCAGAAACTTTTATAGCACGTCATATGTGAATGTTGGCATTCAGTTTGAAGACACTGAAGAAGATGCAGATGACACACAATAAATGTTTGAATAATGTAAATGCATAATTATTCATATCTATTTTCAGTATATTCCATAATTCACAATATGAATTCGTTAATTTTTTCAAACAGTAATTACATCATCAACATGAGCCTCTACAAGACTTCAATAAAATTGTTTCAATATTTCACCTTCTAATTACATAACACATTCACATCGAATTAATTAGCAAGCTTCAGTGCACTCAAGCGGCACTACTACGTACTACTGATTACCAAAGAAATATAATAACATTTTTTTCATAAAATTTAATGTATGTGTAGAATACTATTTAACTGAAAAGTGTTTCTGTACAATACATTTTTCTCAAGTTACAGTAAAAAAACCGAAATTTTCTCCATATTTTGTCGCTTACTGAGGAGAACATCTTTCGGATTGGTGGGGACTTCTAGGGGTTCCAAACAATCATACAAAGTTTCATCTCTGCCCTAATTATTCTCTCTATATCACATTTTTATGTCTAATACTGTCGAATAATATACTTCACAGTTTTAGGAAAATCTATGCTAATTGGATGAAACATATTATAGCCAAGTAAAACAGTCACATACCTGATTATGTTGCAGTGTCAAACAATACTCTGCTCTTCTTCGTGTTAATCGTAGAATAATTTTCAAATCTGAAAAAATTATTCTCTTGGTGAACGAAATTTTATATACACTAGATATAAATTTTTGTAAAAGTAGTTGAAACTACCAAGGACAAAACAATCAACAACTTTTTACGATCATATTTTTCAGAAATAGAAGGGACAATAGAGTAAGAATAGAAGAATTTTCACCAATTGAAGGAGGAAAAGAAAAACAAAAGGTTATTGTCTCTATTTACGGAAGTTACAGAATCAGTTAAGTAGTCAAAATTAAATATTTTAGTGGCTGTTGACTATTATCAAATATGAAACACTTCAAGGCGCAGTATTTCCGCCCATTTGGTCCGTAGTCAAGAGGGGTTTTAATTTAGAAATGTTAAAATAATTTTTATTTATTCACTATTAGGTCGGCCATCACTGCCAATTGAGTAAAATGGACTGAGTTAATTACTAAATTTTTAACGAAGCCTAACCTAATCCAATGAAGAAACAAACTATGAACAGTTTTATTAAAATTAAAATAATATCATTTGATAAGAATCAAACTCATATTACCAAAACAGGACTCAAACACTTTTTCATTTGGGTTTTAGGTGTGAAAGAAAAGTTAAGCCTTATGTATTCGCCCTGTGAGATATTGTTTCTCTGAAAACAAATAAAAATGTAGTTGTTTTAAATAGACTACTGCCTATGGGTTGTCTCACTTTCACATTATAATTTATGGTTTTTCTCTGCGTTTATAAGGCAGTTTGAAAGAAATTATTAATACAAACTGTCCATGTCTTCTACAGGTATAACTCAAAGTGATAAGGATATTGCAACTCCCTATAATTTTACATGATTTTAAGTTTATTTACTTCTTATATTCCAGATGATTTACTGATGAAAAATTTCATGTAAACAACGTTTCAAAGTGATGAAGAAGGTGAACCATTGAAAAAAAAAAAATGTAAGAGGATCAAAGTACAAAACATTTCTTGAGGAAGGTAAGTTTAAGAACATAATTTCAAGCTTCAGCTCATTAAAAATGTAAGTAAAATAATGTGAGTAATAGATTTGCACATTTTTACCCAGGGATAACTGAAGTTGCAGCCAAATCTCATCTTATAAACATAAATCATCTGCATTCGCAAGGAAAAAATGTTCAATTGTTCCCAGAAAACTTCAGTAAGCGCGATCCGCATAGTTAGGCTAGTAGTTAGTTGAATTTTGGCAGTTGGATCGCGCCGTGTACAGGTCTTTGCCTCGAAAGTGTTTTTTCTCCGCTAATAATTTTCACTCAAAATTTAAATACTTACTGGTACGGCAAGTCCACATTGTTTAATGTTACTATAATTATTGCGAATTGTGGGTTTAAAATTACCCTTGTTTTCAAGGTTTCAAGCCTAATTTTGGAAATTACGAAAAATTTGATTCTCAACACATTTCTTATTGTTTTGTCCATTAGGGCATCCGATTCGTAAGCCCATTCATGTTATTTCAAAATTTAATCAATACCATTTAACCATCAAGGTCAAATAAAAATTTTGGCTTTTTCAAAATTTGAAAAGAATCACAGAGGGGCGCACAAACCGCGGTTCCATTATGATTCCACATTAACAGCCAGACTAAGCAGTGGGAGCAAGTGCTGAAATTTCCACAAGTTGTGAATTTCTCCAACTCTAGCTGCTTCCCTTCACATAAACGCTCGTCAGCGGGGCTATATCAGTCGGATCAATGAAGGGCGACTCCAGAACTATACCCACCAGACATCGCATCGTTTCCAGGCTGCTGCAAAGCTGTGGATCCGGATCAGTAATATACGGTTTTTCTTTAATTTGTCTCTTACTTGTTCTTTTTGGGAATCCAAATTAATAATGATAGCCTAAATTAATCGGGCATGCGGTGGGTGGGGGGTGGTTGGGTATTCTGGTAATTGGGATGTTTTGTCTTTTGCGGTGATTTTTCTTCATTCTTCCCTAATTGTCTTTTTCTACACTTTTCCATGCAGAAGTTCCTATTTTTACCTGCCTATCTGTTGGCTCTTTTTGTTGTGTGGTTTTTGTGATTTTTTCAGACGTTACAAAAAGGTATTGATTTTACCAATCTAGAGTTGGGCTCATTCAATTCAGCACTACAAAATTTGCAGGATGTGATGTATGTTATGCGGTTCCTATCAATAATTTTCATATAGGTTAAGAACTTTGAAAGTGTCAAGGAAAAGTGGATTTTTATTTTATCCTCCTATCCTCTTCATATCAACTGTATCATCACTTTAATCAACTAGAATTCTAAAGATACTCCATACCAAAAATTCTAATTTGTAGGAAAGATAATTAGAAATTTTCTCAATTTAGAACATATTTTTATAGATCTTTATATAGTTAAAAATCACATTTTTCAGTACAAGCTAGTTCATCATAACTCCAAAATTATTAGTCCTAGGAACCTTAGGTTGGTCTCATTCAATTCAGAGAAGAAAAATACAGAGTACGACATTATTTGACCTAATGTTGAACAACAATTTTCCTGAGTTATCCCTCCCTTACAACTAAAATGGTTTTCCAAAGTGTAAATTTTTACAAACTCAGCATATCCTCAATCCTCTTGCTAAGACAGAATTTTGAACAAACTTTCCCAAACAAACTTATTTTGTTACCAAACAAGTTATTTTAGGACTATTTTTTTTTTTTTTGTAATATCTATATGCAGATTTAAGGGAAGCTGAAAGGCTAAGCCTCCCAAAGGCCCAGAACAGGCATTTAGCCACTCAGAGATTTTTCTAGAAAAAAAATTTAGCAAATCCATTGAAATTCTGAGGGGTTTTTTCTGATATATTTAGTAGGGAAAGGAGCTGTTGGGGACAGATAAAACTTGACCAGGGACTTAGCCCCCAAACATTATGACCAATATCCATCAACGGTAATATTAGCTTCTCAGACTTGCAATTTGAAATTGAGTTCTGAAAATCAGTACCTAAATTTCTTGGGTTATTTAGTTGATTAGCAATAGATTTTTTAAATTGGTACCCGATTTCCATTAGCAACCCTATACATTTTTATTAAGTTTTATAAAGTTTAAGTAAGTTGATTGAATAAAAAATTTATTTCTAGGACAGTCACAAAAACTTAATTTTTTATTCTGATAGTTAAAATAATTCATATGGAATTTCAGATATTTGTAAAATAACTTTTTCAATTTTCAAACAAGTCCACAAACACAGGTTCAACCATGAGAAATTCAACTAACAGAAGTTCAACCAACGGAAGTACAACATAAAAACATGAAGAAGTTAAGCAAATGGAAGTGGATCTAACTGTAAATAAGAAAATTTTAGATACTATTCAAACATTTACAAATAAGGTTGACTTTCTATAGAAAAATATTTCAAAGCAATTTGGTTTGTATTTTGTGAATTTTCACTTGTATTAGTATTTCCTTTAGAAGTGATGTTATTTTTTGTGTTTTTAATAGGAAAAATTTGAGAGGGTATTAAACAGAATCACAGTGAAAAATTGAAAACACCCATCACATTTGACAGAACTAATTATGACTTTCCCATTTAGACTGAGGAGAATTTTATGCCCCGGATATGGCACTAGAGACTGATGAAGAAAGAAAAAAATTTATATGTATCATTATGTAAGAGTAATCATATTAAATGCTTATAATAAAATCAATCTATCAAATAAATCATACGATTTCTCTTACTTTTAGATGCAATACCTACATTTTTTGTAAGAGAACTATTTTTTAGAAAAATGAGCAGAAGATCGGGGCAAGAGCCTAATGGGTGCGATTTTGGACCAACGCCTTACAATATTTTTCAGCTCAGGAAGCAAAAATGAATAAAAAAAATTTAGCAACACCGTGGTATGCAAAATGTTTTCTAGGTACCCATTGAATTGCATTACATAAGGAATTTGATTATTTTAAGTTTTTATGTATTTTTTATCCTGTTACTCCAATTTTTTATAATTTAATTTTGAGTTGGTCAGAAAACCATTTGAGTGTGAGAAATTTAAAAATAATATCTCTGGCTGATTCAGTAACATTCTTTTTAAGCTACATTTCTGATGTCTTTGAAAGGTAGCCTAATTTTTCTCAATATAGTGTCACTTCACTTCTGCAAAAGAGTCCTTTACCATATTTTAAAAGCAATTGAATATCCCTTACTTGCCTCAGATTTGAAAGAACTGTCCCTTAAATCAACATAACTTTTAATTTTTGGTAAAAAAAAACAAACAAAAAGCAATGTATGAAGGACACCAAAAATCTAAATTCACATACATAGGTTCTGTACTTACATTTATTCAAGTATATTTATATCTGAATGAAAATTAATGTAAACACAATTGCATCTGTAATTTTCATCAGATAGGGTTGAAATATAAATACTTTCTGTGACAGAGATGACCCTATGAAATTTGGGGCTTTTGTTTCAGTACATAATGTAGAATGATACCTGTGTTATGGGCCATTAGATTTAATTATCTACAAGTAACTTTCGGTTCCATTTACTTTATTCACCATAGAGCAGTATTGGCATTATATTTAGTGTTATATTACTTGGTGCCTACGAAAAATAATTTTTTTCAATTTTGGTTTCAATTTGACAGTTCATTCAAAAGTGATAGGCAATGTAACTGTCAAAAACGTTTTTAATTTTAATAATTGAAATAAAACCCAACTTTTTTTTATTTCCATATTTTTCATCTATATACAACCATTATATTTAATTAATTTATTATTAGTTTTATATAATTAATTTGTGTTGAATTTCAGAGGTCATCTCAGAGATATATGTGGAATATGAGAAGCTGGCAAAATATGATATATCTCAGTGGTTCCATGGGAGAACTGAGATGAGAAGAAAGCATCATAATATTGGGACTACTAAAAAGCAGCCAAAAATTGTTGCATCATCACACGCATAAAATGCAAACAATGATCAGCCAGAAATTACTTCACCATCAAAATATATAAACAATGATCAGGCAGCAATCTCTTTTGATTCACAGTCAACCACAAATTCTAATGTCTCCGAGGTAGTTGAAAATTACAAACTCGGAAGGAAATGTTAGAATTTGATCCCTTGTCAAAAACTACATACATACAACTTAGAATAATTCTTATTGTTCCTACTTAACTATTTAAAATTTAATTTTTAATGTACCGTAATATAGTTATTGAAAATGTGATTTTATTTTTTACTTAAGGAAATACTGTTTTCAAAATTTCTGGCAAAAAGAGAAAAATAAATCTGTAACAAGTTTTATGTAAGCAGATATATGAAAATTAATACCGACTACTAACCATATAGAGTATGAGTTGTGTTTAGATGGTGGGGTGAGGAAGTAGACTGTGTGAGTAAACTGTTTAAGTAGCATATACAAATATTTGCTACATAGTAATAGGGTATAAATGAAGCAGCAATCTAGAAGCAAAAATTATAACTCGCTAACTAGAAGTACTAAGCACAAAATGTTTTTAATTGGTAGCAAAAAAATATGTGGTTAGGTAGCAACGAATAGCAAAGTACCAATGTTGTACAATAATTTTTTAAGCAGTGGAATTTAACAATTTGCCTGTAATGTGCCTAGTTTGATGATGTAGCAATATGTAGCAAAGTTCTGATAGTGTGCCTCAGCACATGTGGGAAAAAAGTCTCAAAACATAGGTAGCAATAGGTAACCAAGAATCAGTAGCATTTATAGCAGTGTTCCGTCACATTTTAATGGCTGGGCTATTAACAGCGCTTTATTTTCATCCATTCAAAATTTATTAGATTTTATATGCAAAGGTAATTTTTGTTTCAAATTGACAAAATACGCAAATAATTAATGAAAATTATTATTTTTTCATGAGAAATGCAATATGATTCTATTCACAGGGCCTGATATTCATCCGTTCAAATGTTATTAGGTTTTCTTCAATAAAGAAATTATTGTTCCAAAATGACAAAATACGCAAATAATTACATGAAAATTATGTATTTTTTCACGAGAAATGTAATGATTCTTTTCATAGCACTTTAGTTTCATCCGTTCAAAAGTTATTAGGTTTTTTTCTACATAATTAATTTTTGTTTCAAATAAATACACTTAAATAAAATAGATGCATTTTCAACTAATTTTAATAAGAATTAAAGCTAATTTTCGCAGTGACAGTGTATTCCTCTGATTTATCATCTTTTTTGATAACATATCAATTATCATTGTAAAATCTCTTGATTTATGACATCATTGGGTCAAACAAATTTTACTGTTCATCTTCCCCACTTTTAATTGAAAATATTTCAAGTAGAAGTTGTATCTCTCAAAATTCTGCACAAAAAATATTGATATTATTTTTTTGATGGGAGTATTAACAAGCAAGATAAATGTCAATTAAACAGAGAATTATAGTACATTAAAGGAAAAATAAATAAAAACACACATGTAATGATAACAATCAATATCATAAACATCACAAATTTTAAAATATTTTTCGATAAAATTCCTAGGAAACGAATTAGAGGAAAAAAACCGAAAACTTCAATAATCTCCGCCCTGTGGATCAGTTAGCACAAGTGGGTGGAGTGAGGTGTGTTTACTATGTTTATTAGTACTACCCAATAAACATCTTTACTCAAAAAACAGCTTATTGGGAATTAGTTCCATAAGTTGACTTTTTTTCAGGCTTATGCGGCAAAATCACAAAACTTTAATTCGTTCAATCAGTGATTACTTACTATTCTTGCCTAAGTACCTACGTTTTCTATGAAAATCTACTTCCTAATCTTTTTAAGATTTAAAAAATGATTTGAATTCTTAGTTATCGTTTGAATCGCTATTAATTTAACAGAAATGATTTGAAGTTGTGAATCAAATCAATTATTTTACTATTGAATAATGAATCGAATCCAATAGAATTTAGTGAGTAGGTTATTCTAGTATCGTGTATCAAAACTTTCCAGGTTGAAGGTGTTGGTTGGATGATGACTGCAAAGTAACAACCTCCAGGCCTAACAGCATCGTATTAGCCTAACTCAAGAGGAGAGATTCGTTTGATTTGTTTTGGGCTTTGTGCAACTAAGTGGAACTGACGGTTTTGTGGAAATGATGCTGACTGATGGCAACATATCGCCTCATCGGTGGAATTTTTATGCTAATCAGGCTGGCGTATTCTCTCATACTTTTTGTTATTAGTTCAGTTATTTTTTCCGGATATTTTTACTTGCTAATAGGCACTTTCTGTCATCAAAGAAGAAAAAATACGGTTCTAAAAAAATTTCAAATAAATTTATAATTTCATCGAATCTTACTCATTAGCATTGCTCGCTTTTTGAACTTTACCGGACAGATAAAACGTTGCAATAAACGATGTTTCTAACCTTGCAGAGTCATATTGAAGTTAATAAAATAATATTTTGGAATTAAATTAATGATACAAGACTGGATTTTAAATTTCACCTTTTCATCGCTAACCTTCACAAACCTTGAAAATATAAAATTTGGCAACTTGACCTCGATGTTCCATTTTTTCTGCGAATAATTTGCATACAATCTTTAAATTCAAACAACTTTTGGGCATGGCAAAAACATTTCTATTTTCGCAGGAGAATATACCTACTAATTCGTTAAGAAAAGTCACCTTCTGTTCACCCGAAATGTTGACAACACAGACCAATAATACGATGATAAAAAATAATTTCATTCAAAAACATCCCATGACAGGCAGAATGAAGGCAATTTTCAGCATGATTTTAGGCTTCCAATCAATGTGTCGCGACAGACATGAGTGGAAATTAATTTGGAACGGGAGATAAGGAGATCAGAAGAGTGATTTCGCTGAAAAAATACGAGACGGTAATTTTCATTCGAGTACTTCGTCCATGCAGATAAAAATTATGAAGATCAATTAGAAAAAACTTGAAAGAATGTTTAAAATTTTCACCAAGTCTAATTCACACCCTTTCACACATCCATAAAAAGCATATTTTTTCGATTTCTGTTTTCCTACAACCAAAGTATGTGGGCATTTTTAAACGTAACTTCGGCCTATATTTTTAGTCGATCCCTAAAGGAGAAAAACTTAGCCAAGTTATTTTTCATCTGTGGTTTCTGTACTAAAGGGCAGGATGAAAAAGATTACTTAGGTACGTGCTTTTCACTTGGAGGTACGGTACTTCGACTATCATTATTAACTTACCATAGGATATACCTACGACGAGTATAAATTCTAACAAAAATAAAGTGCGCTAATTTTTTTCTTCAAATTTCACAAACATAAGTAGGTACGCAAAAAATGATGACAAAGAACAGAAATCTTCGATAAACAATTAAATCAGTAAAATTCAAGGATAAGAACAGTTTTAAATAGAATAGCAGATTTTTAAAGAAAATTTGCTTTTAAAAATAAATTTACAAAATTTTTCCATTGGTACCAATTTGTAAACTATAATTGAAAAATTTCACAAACGACGAACAGCGAAGAGAATTCGAACAACATAGGTAGGAAAGCGGCGAAATGTTATATTTTAATGATTCCACAAAACAAAAACAACATTTTTTCTTCACGTTTTGAATATGTCGCAGCAGAATAGGTACTGCTGTGGAATTAGAATTGGGCGTTGACGTACATTTTAATTATTCTATACAATTGATACGACGAGAAAGTCTTCCACAGACACCTTATCCCCATCGCTATAAGCGGTATACTCTACAGGTTTAATTCTGGATTTAATGGCAATGTCAGTATATTAGGTTAGGGGTACTGATTTCATTGCTTCGTGAATTCGGTTCGTGCCAGCAAGAAATAAACGCTGATGTCTCATCTGTGGAAATGTTTAAGTGATCACTAATCAGGCTAGCGTGCTCAGAGTGTCTGTTGAAAAACGTTCACCTTACTTACGTTTTACCTTATCAGTTATCTATCATACTCTTGTTCACCTCTCAGTCACAGCATCTCAGCATTCATTTCCATTCGTTCACCATCACATTGTACGAGTATTATTTTGACGTTTTCTGGTGTTTAATTAAGTAATTAATTGCAATTGAATTATTTGGTCATTATTTAATCATTTCATTTCATTAATTAAAGGTTTTAATAGGACGAAGAAAATATTGATTTTTCTTCCCATCATTTTAATGAATTGTGTAAAAGATATGAAGCAGAAATGAAGACATTGAAGCCGAAGTTTACTCATCATTAGTTCAACATCCAACGTACTACCAATAATTGTTTCATCTAATACCTTAGGCTTAGAGGAAATTCATTTTATTTCTATCAGATTGTACGAATATTCTGACTTTTTTGGTGCTTAATTAGGTAAGTAATTATTTGCAACTGAATTATTTGGTCATAATTTAATCATTTCATTTCATCTTAAGTTTTTACATTAATTAAAGGTTTGAATGGAAATACTGAGAATGCTGAGAGCAACCAGCATATGAATTAATTCTAGAAGTACGATACACTATGTTTTACACAACATTCAGTGAGACCTAGCGGCGGATTCAAGTCTCTCGACGCCCCAAGCTGTAGAAAATTTGCCCCCCCCCAAGAAAACATTTTTGTGCCCCAAAAAAATAATAATAAATGATGATATTAATAATGATGAACAAAAATAATATGTGCCCCCGTCACTCATAATATAGATGATGAATGGGATGATTTTACAGTTGAATTAGAAATCCAGGAAGAAGATACTAATACTGAATCACCTAAGGGGGGTGAAAATGAGGAAATAATAGTGGAAAATAATGAAATTAATGATAATACAATAAATCACAAATAAATAATAATATTACAAAAAATTAATAATACATAGGAGACTTGGACATTTAAATGCCAGATATCTGCAAAATTAAAAATTTGGCAGTTGGCATTCCCGAAAATATGAATTTTAGGGATGAAGATTTCATAAATTGCCAGATATGTTGTATTGCAGTGTGACGCATCAAATTATATCAATTTTTTTTGTACAATTTGAAATAATACGTATCATTTTTTAAACTCAAAAATTTGCCTCCCGAAGCTGCAGCTTCGTCAGCCTGTGCTTAAATCCACCGCTGGTTGAGGCCAGCTACCTCCACACCATTAAAACTATTTTCTCCATTTAAAATACATAGGAAATATTGTTACCTACTCCACTCCATGTCCTTCGTTAACATCAAGAAGAAAATTTACTTAAAAATGCACATCTTGTCATGTAATCATCTATTCATGAAAAACAGACAATGAAATAAGATGGCATGCTTAACTTATCTCATGTGTTATCTTATCAGTTATCAACTTATCACTCATTTCATTTAAGTATAGGGATATGGATGAGTACCACCCTACAGCTAACGTAAACAAAGTGGCAGGAACATGTTAAAAAGGACAAAGAGTATAGGGCTGTCTTGTTTCCTCTCTTTGCAGAAAATGTAATTAGATGTGAAATAGTGATTTCTTACCTAGTAATTTTTGAATGTTACGATTATTCTTGATTCGTTCATAATTATGTTTGTCAGACTTATTAAAATTACTAAAAGAACGTTTCAAAAATTACA
>WOFM01000211.1:0-108890 GCA_011428145.1 Ericerus pela
AGGTACAAAATGAACGTCCAATAAATCTATTATTTGTTGTTCTTTAAATTTATTTTCAATCAAAATCGACATCGTTCCCTTATGTGTCACATATAAAAAATGCCCCTTTTAGAGCACACTTTAATTTTATAGGTTGTACAAATTTTTGAATATTTTTTAATTAACTAACATCTGAGGTCAGGTGTACTTCTGATCCTTCATCCAATAACATATTCTTAGGTAGTCAAATCTTTATAATTAGTTTTTTTTTTATTATTATTAACATTTGTTAATTCGTCAATTAACCATCCATTATCATTTCTGAATTTTTGACCATGAAACTCATCCTTATTGGTGGTTCCTGTTGCTTATTCGATTTTTTATTATTAATATTTTGATTATTATTATTGTATTAGTGTTATTATCTTTGTTATTATTATTATTTTCATTTTTATTATCGTGATTTCCATTATTATTAGAATTGTGAGAAAATAAGATTTCAACGTGACAACTTCCACTGACACTGAGAAATTAACTTGACATGAGTGACGACATTAAATCAAAGTCAGGATTGTGAAGCACAGGAAACACATAAATAAAAACTCAAATAATTGATTCACGAATGTATTACTCCATACAAAGATGGAGGAGATGTTGACAGCACAACGTTTCATGATTGGCAAAACAAGAACATCGAAATATATCACAGCTACATTAAAAATATAGAATATCACAGAATGTGCACAATATCGAGTCAGTGTTACCACTACATATATTATATGAGAATAACAGTTAAAGTATAATATAATTTGTCATTATTCTCACAAGAATTATAATTCGTGTTTTGATTGTTTTCAGGACAATTTGATTTTACATGCTCTGATCTATTGCAATGAAAACATCTAATATTTGTATTTTCATTTTGTGAATTGTGTTTATTTCTAAAAGAATTTGTATTTTGATTTTGTTGGTAAGCATTATAATAATTATTAATATTATTATTATAGTTATTACTATTATTAGGATATTTTCTCCAATTTCTACCTTGATATGGTCCATTACTTTGTGTGGGGACTCACTGGTATGAGGTAAAGCGGCTCGGACCCCTTGACAACAGTCGCCCCCCAAAGGGCAGGCTAATTACTCGTCTGTACGACGTTAAACCAAACACAAAATACGTTCCATCGTAATTACTTGCAAGTACATGCAGGTAATGTACGAGTACCGAATTGTAACATCACCAAACAATGTCACAATCCGTACACGAACCGGCCAGCCATCTCTTATCACGATAGGGGATGATGCAACCTGGCCGCCCTCACTGACGTACGTATTACCTTACCTACGTGTGTTTGTGTGTGTGTGAATAAGCCGTATATAAACCACCTGAACTGGCTCTAAAATCGCCAGTGTTTGGTCTGGTTCTGGCTTACCCATACTTACGTACGAAGTGGCTGAACAATCTTAAATTCTGTTGAATTTCCTTCTGGTGAGAATATCTCTCACGACAAGGTATTCCACAGTGGTGACCCCGACATGATTTTTGGCTACGTCGTGAGGTGTCTGGAGGCGTATTGCGCTATTACAAAAATTTACTGGCAAGATACTTGCTTGCTCGGCAAATTAAAAATATTTTTTTGCAGACTAAGACACCTTTTAGGTCGTCGAAGTAGAGTCTGCTGAAGTGGGAATTTATACCCCTCTCCTTAAAATATATAAACAAGGAGAAACAAGACAGTAGACCTGGAGGAAGAAGGTTGGACTCATCCCCCAACTCCCCCGACTTCTACTCGACACTCTACAAATTTACCAAAAACTGAAGAAGGCCCTCAACACCCAGAATTAGCATGACTGGGAACTGCAATAAACAAAAAAGAACTAGCAGTCAAAACATTGAGAAGTGGTCAAACTTTAAGCCAAAGTTCTGACCCAAAAACACCTGTCCTACAAACACAGGAGTCAGTGTTTTCGACCAGCAAGGAAGGAAGTAGTTCTGTGGAATACGCTTGTCACCAGAAAGACATAGCAATGGTTCCACCACCAACTAAAAACCCTAACTTCTACAGACGGAGGATAGAGATCCCAGAATTTCTACCCAATGAGGTAGATTTGTGGTTGACACTCTTGGAAGGCAGGTTCAAGACAGAAAATATAACACTGAACCAGCGGTACTTACACATCTGTGGAAGCAGGCCCCCGCAGATAATCCGTCACATTCCGGACATCATGGAATGCCCTTCGACAGAAGAGGACAAATATGCCTGGTTTGTCAAGAAGATCAAGAACGTTTTTGGAAAAACAAAGAACGAAATAATTGATGATGTGATGGGTGGTATGAAGATGGGGGACGACAAACCCTCGATCTTCATGGCGAGGTTAAGGCAGAAGGCGGACAATATCGTAGCCCCTTCTGTCATAGGCAATCAATTTTGCAAACAGCTTCCACAAAGTGTTGTGCAATGCCTAGCCGCCATTGGTTCGACGGTGATCAATACATCCGCGGATTTGGACTTCCTTGCGAAATCAGCAGATAATGCGCTCAAATACACCAGGTCAAAGCCGGTGGTCAGTGCAGTATCTGCAGAGACTGGAGAATTTGCTCAACTTCGAGCCCAAATAGCTCAGTTGACCGAAGAAGTTAAACGGAACAAAAGCCAAAGCTCAACAAAACCCAACAGCAGCTGGTGACAAAGATCCAAAAGCAGAAACAACAACAACAATAACAGCAATAGCAGAGGACGTCAGTTCCGGTCCAGAGACCGCAGATCTAGTTCCAGTACCAGGGGTCAGAGTTCAACTCCCCCTAGAACATCATCTCCCAAAACCCAGTCTTGAAATTGGGATGATAAAAGTTGTTTCCTCCACAACCGGTTTGGTGCGGAGGCCACCAAATGCAACAACAGGTGCAAATGGTGGGGTAAATCCTACAATAAGGAGGCGTCAAACTAGAACAAGGGGCCATCTATGCGGCCGGAGACCCCTCAAAAAAACACTCATGCCGCCTGTTTGTCAAGGACAGGACTAACAGGAGATGGTACTTAATAGACTCAGGTGCAGACTTGAGTATATTGCCAGTAAATAAAAACAAGAAAGTACTTCCTCCGAAATACTACCTCCGTACTGTGAATGGTCAAAACCTTCCAGCTTACGGACTTGAAACCAGCAAAGTCGACATCGGACTTAAGGAAAAGATGATATGGTCCTTCACGGTTGCTGATGTTCCAAACCCGATCCTGGGTGCAGATTTCCTTGCACATTATGGCCTGATCATTGACCTCAAACACGGCAAACTGATCAATAGTGAAACTAAAAATTGTGTGGATGGCAAAACGCATGCTTACAGACTGGACACAAACATATCCAGCTGTACAAAAGTCGACGGACAACTCTTACGGATCCTGTCTGACTATTCTGGAGTCACTCAACCATCAATTCGCAGGCATCCTACATACAAACACGATACAGTTCATTACATAGAAACCAAAGGACAGCCTTGCCACGCTAGAGCACGAAGGTTACTGCCTGACAAACTTAAAGCGGCATGGGAGTACTTTCATCGCATCATTGAGGAGGGCGTATGTCACCCCTCAAAAAGCTCATGGAGCTCCCCTATCAACATGACCAAAAAAGCAAGTGGAGAGTGGCGAATTGTTGGAGACTACAGAGCCTTAAATGCCATAACAGTTCCTGATCGCTACCCAGTCCCCAACATAATGGACTTTAATGCGAATATGAAGGGTAAAACGATGTTCACCAAAATTGACATCAACTGGGCATTCCACCAAATTCCTATGGCTGACCAGGACGTACCAAAGACAGCGGTTATAACCCCCTTTGGACTATTCGAATACCTTCGAATGCTGTTTGGACTTTGCAACTCAGCACAAACTTTCCAGAGATTTATCAACGGACTGTTTAGGGAATTGCTGTTTGCATATACATACTTGGATGATATCTGCATTTGCTCTGAAGGCAGTGAGCAACAGCACGAGAAGAATGTGAGAGCCGTGGTACAGCGTATACACGCCGCCGGACTCACTATCAATGTAGGTAAAAGCTTATACGCACAAACTGTAATTGACTTCCTCGGCTACAAAGTCTCGACCGAAGGCATTTCCCCCTTGAAGACCAAAGTAGAGCCAATACTGAACTTCCCGAAACCCTCGAATGTCGCTGAACTCAGGCGTTTCTTGGGGATGGTGAACTTCTACAGATGTTGCATGAAGAATGCAGCAGCTGAACAAAGTAAGCTGTTTGCACTAATTAAGACAAGTAAAAAGAAAGACAAAACTCCACTCGAATGGAATGAAGAAGCCGAAAAGGCCTTTGAGAAAATGAAAGATATACTGACAAATGCAACTCTATTGGCTCATCTAGACAAAAGTCTGCCGTTACATGTGAGTACCGATGCATCTGATTTTGCTTTTGGTGCAACCTTGTACCAACTGGATAAAGACAACAAAAAGTTACCGCTAGCTTTCTTCTCGAGGAAGCTCTCAAAAACAGAAAAGAACTATAGCACATACGATAGGAAATTGCTCGGAATTTTTGCTGCGTTGAAGCATTTCAGGCACCAATTAGAGGGTAGATGTTTTTCTGTGTATACTGACCATAAACCCCTAACATATGCCTTCACACAAAAAGCAGAACCGGCATCGCCGAGAAGAGCACGACAATTAGACTATATTGGTCAATTGACTACCAACATTCAGTATATAAGTGGAGAACTTAACACTCCAGCTGATGCCTTGAGTAGAATCGAAGCTATCTCGGCTCCTGTCCAATTGCCTTATGCTGAAATAGCTAAAGCACAGCTTAAGGATGCAGAACTGCAAGAGTTGTTATCAAACGATGATACTACTCTCAAATTGAGACAGCGAAAAATTCCCGGTACTGATGTTTTATTAACATGTGACATCAGTACAGGTAAGAATAGGCCATTTCTACCGGTAAAATATCGCAGGCTGGCTTTCAACAGTGTACACAACTTGTCACATGCTGGGCCAAAATGTAGTGCTAAATTAATTTCGGGAAGGTTTGTATGGCCACGAATGAAGTCTGACTGCAACAAATGGGCTCGCAGTTGCCTGAACTGTCAAGAATCGAAAGTAGGAAGACACACCGCTCGCCCCTCAAATCCTTCAAACAAACAGAGAGGTTTAAAATGGTTCATATGGATTTGGTAGGCCCATTGCCACCATCTCAAGGACACAGATACCTGTTGACGATAATAGACAGGGCAACACGATGGCCAGAAGCAATCCCCCTACATGAGATGTCAGCTCCCACAGTAGCTGCAAGGTTATACGATACCTGGATTGCGAGGTACGGCGTACCAGAAGTCATAGTCTCAGACCAAGGTTGCCAATTTGAGAGCTCGCTCTTCAAAGAGCTGTCTAATAAGCTTGGTGTTCAACACAGTCATACCACAGCTTACCATCCTCAAGCCAATGGCAAAATTGAGAGATGGCATAGAGCCCTCAAAGCATCTATCATGTCACATGATACTAAGAGATGGGTAGATATACTTCCTACCATCCTCTTAGGCCTTCGATCTGCCCTACAAACCGATACAGGTCACTCTGCAGCGCAATTAGCGTTCGGCAAAGAGCTACGCCTCCCAGGGGACTTCTTCACAGAATCGAAAGAAGTTAGCCCCAAAATTATGGTACAAAATATAAGAAATGATGCCAACAACTTTCTAAAACAGGCAGCTTGCCATGGCCAGCCCAAGATTTACGTCTCAAAACACTTGGCCAATACCTCACATGTATTTGTTAGAGACAAAAAAATGATATCTGCGCTGGAAAAACCATACGTCGGTCCTTACAAAGTAGTATCACGAGACGAGAAAAACTTTGTGATACTCATAGCAGGCAAACCTCGAACAATTTCAATCGACAGATTGAAGCCTGCATACATGGTAAGTGACGACAAAAGAATAAAAAGGTTGCAGAAGGAAAATGTAGAAAATATACAGACGGATTCACCAATAAACACAGAAGAATCTGTCGAAAAAAGTGAGAAAAATACCTCACAACAGAAAACACCAAAGAAGTCAGTACGATTTTCGGACAATGTTACAACCAAAACATTTGATCCTGAGGCCCCCTTATGTACACGTAAAAGAGGCAGGCCCCCTGGCAGTAAAAAACGTAAAAATTCCCGCCCTTCTTGCATGTCTGAGAGGTTAATGCGAAGAAAATAAAATATACTCCTGAAAAAGTAATATTCGCTACGTAAGTTAAAACCCGCTAAAAAATATGCGAGGAATATCGGAACTCCGCGAGACAAAAGAAACTCCGGAGATAAGCAAACGAGGAATGCCAACAAAAAGAAAATGACAGGAATAAACAAATCCACGTGCAATACGGAAACAAAACATTGCAACGTGCGTTTACCGTTAAACACAAAGATTATCTTAACGTTGTGACGTCACAGGCGGAGATTCCTTTGTAATAGAAATTCAAAAAATTATATTCACTGAGTTTATTTCAGGCATAACTCTGCTTAAACCGATCATAACTTAACCGGAAAACTTACATACGGCCGAGAATTTTAAGAGCTATCCCCTCTACATGTTGATAAGAAGATTCGGAAATAAAGAAAAATAACTGTAATGGTAAATCGAAAAATGAAGTAAAATCACCCATTTCAGAACCGCCAGAATACTTGGACGTGTTTTCTGATATTTTTGCTTCCTTTTCCTAATAAATCTGTTCTTATGTCACTTCCAATTACCATCCCAAAGTCCGCCACCTCCCAATTTGCCCGGAAAACTGCTGAGCCTTCACAGACTCAGCAGAAGACCGAGCAAAGAACGGAGCTGGACCGGATTGAGGAGGAGCTCCTCATGGATATGGCTCCTCCCGTTGATCAAGTCTTGTCGGAGATGACAACTCCGCTCCTGCCAATCATCACTCCTCCCCAGTTACCAACAGAATCGGCCCCGTAACCGGAAACACCGAGATCAGTGCCAAAACCCACAGAGACCAGGGAGCTCTTGAAGTTTCTATTCACAGCCAAGCAGGCAGCGAATGAGAAAGCCAAGATGGCTGCCCTAGCATCGGAGACTTCAAACTCTCCGATGTTAAGAAAACCAGCCTTCAAACGACCACTGCCCCCTCACTCCCGCTGCCACCCCTATGCCTACACAAAAACTCGACCACCGAGGCAAAGGGGAGAAAGCAGCCGCACCCAGTACCAGGCGCGCGCCGACGCGAGAAGACAATCATATGAATGCGTCGGCGCTACAGTTGGGAGCGCACTGGCTAAGTGGGAGGCAGACCAGAAGAGACGCTCATAATCCCGCATGTCCCCACAGGCCTTGCGCATTTTTGATCATTTTTGCGGCGCAAAAACTGGGGGGAGTAGCTGTGGGGACTCACTGGTATGAGGTAAAGGGGCTCGGACCCCTCAACGACAGTTGCCCCCCAAAGGGCAGGCTAATTACTCGTCTGTACAACGTTAAACCAAACACAAGATACGTTCGATCGTAATTACCTGCAAGTACATGCAGGTAATGTACGAGTACCAAATCGTGACATCACCAAACAATGTCACGATCCGTACACGAACTGGCCAGCCATCTCTTATCACAATAGGGGATGATGTGACCTGGCCGCCCTCACCGACGTATGTATTACCTTACGTACGTGTGTTTGTGTCCGTGTGAATAAGCCGTATATAAACCACCCGAACTGGCTCTAAAATCGCCAGTGTTTGGTCTGGTTCTGGCTTACCCGTACTTACGTACGAAGTGGCTGAACACGCTTAAATTCTGTTGAATTTCCTTCTGGTGAGAATATCTCTCACGACAAGGTATTCCACACTTTGATTATTATTATTATTATTACAATTGTAATTTCTATAATTTCCATTGTTATTTTTATAATTATTATTTTGATAGTTATTATTTTGATATATATTTTGGTTATTATTATTCCTATATTCTCATAGTATTTGTATATATCTCTTGTTTTTTGGTCAAAATCTACTTTAAGTATCCTTTTTAAATTATTAAAATTTTTTTCTTCTTCTTTTAAATTTTCAAATCTCATTAAGGGGATTGCCTGTTCGTGTCCTAAGGCCATTAGTAAATTTTCAGGTTCTAATTTTTCTGTTACTTCTTCACCTGCATCTCTAATGTCTTGTACTAGGGTATCCCATTTGGTTAAGAAAACTCTAATATTTCCATGTGGTTTGTACCTAAATTGTTGCCACTTTGATTTAGCCATGTTTACCATTATTTTCATTTTTACTCCATATATACTATCCAATTATGTGAAGATTTCATCAACAGTTCTACATTCTCTAATTTCTCTTGTGATTGTATACAAAATTCGTTCCAAAATGAAGGCTAGCATTGTTCTGTCTTTTGCAGTATGCTTTATAGGTATCAAAGGGAATAAAGTCCATTCTATCAAAATTATTTTTATAGTACCTATTCTAGCCCTTTTGGATTTGCAAAGATACCATAATATCCTGCCCCACGTATTAAAGATATTATCAGTCGTTTCCAATCTAAATAATTATTTCTCAAAAATATTTTTCCTAATGGTGCATTGAATTGTTTCACTTTTTCTTTGAAATAAATGATTATTTTCGAATTTCAAAAAAAAGTTTATAAAAAAAAAAGAAATATTTTTGAAATGAAATCTATTAATTTAGAAATTTGTGTTTATAGAATGAAATATGATTTCAGAAAAATTTAGAAGTTGTTTTTCTATTGTATTTTAATTAGAAAAATACGTTGGTATTGAATTGAGTTGACAATAGAAACTGTGCAAGAAAATTCAATGAATGATTCTAGAAACCCACATTTATCTAACAAAGGAATTGGATATGAAAAATCAATGATATTTTTGCTTTGTTAAAGCTTTCAAAGTATGACAAGTTTTGACAATGAATTTAGTATGAGTATGAATATAATTTTGACTAAAATATTAGAGAATTTCACAAAAATTACGTTGTTAGCATAAAAAATTTACTTTTTTTTATAATGGGAATTTATTATTTTTAATTATATAATTACATGTACAAGAATCTATTTTTGAATTTTTCGAGATTTTCTGCAGAAGAAATAGCTAAAGTTGAGAAATAATTTGGAGAAATTTCTATAAATTTAGCAATTATTTTTTATTTTTCTCGACTAATTAGACCAGAGATCGTGATTTCGAAAAATTTGAGAGTAATGACTCCATAGAAAGTTTGAAATTATGGAAAATCAGTCACATCTATATTAATATCTTATATTCTTTCCCTTTCAAAGTAATTAATCAGGGTCTGAAAGTTGTCCTCAGCTATAATCATCGAACCTAATACGTTTGTATTACAATCTTCTTCGAATCTCATTAGAATTTGGATAAGGTTAAATAAAATAAAGGTTATTTAAATTTTGAAATATGAGATCTAACTATCAACTGAGAGACAAACTAATCCCCCAAAATGAACAATAATAAAATGCACATAAAATACATAAAATTAAATATCTATATTACCAATGTAGATTTGAAGTTTTAATTGCAGCTTCTGATCTTGAACTTTATAATTTTTTCTACCAATGGAAATGAAGTCCCTTGTTGAATTTGGTACGTTGTTGGGCCCAGAAGAAAAAGATGAGGCAGCTTTAATGAACTCAGCACTCACCAGTATGTTGGGTTTCAGATTCCAAAGGTTTTGATTTATCTCAGCTTACTTGACTTCGAAGATTGATTCCAGCAGCCTAAGTCAGGGTTGTGTAAAAAAAATTGAATTATAATTTTGAAGATTTTTCTGTATCATACGACTTGTTTTTTAGTTATTTTCATCCTTCGCCAGGTTGATCATCAGCAGGAATTATCCTATCTCAATTCTTTCACCACGTTGAACACCAAAATTTGATTGATACTCAAAAATTCAAACACCAGCAAAATAGCAATTGCCAAATCCTTCAACTCCCCGTCAAATATTCGCGATTAAATAATATTTTAAACTTGAAAAATAAAAATCACCAGTAGTACATCAACTCGATTTCAACGTTTTAGAAAAAAATCACAAGAAATATCGCACTCTGCTACCATGTGAGGATAATATTTAACCAAAAATCGTATTTTTGTCAAATGGAGTCTGTGTAACTCTTACATATCTTATCCACTACCTGGCAACACTGAACTCTCAACATATAACTGTTACGTCGTAGTGGGGAATTTTCATTTTGGAAAGAATTTTGTATACAATAGCAAGAGAAATTAGAGAATGCAGGACTGTTGATAAAATCATCACAAAATTGGATAGCATATATGAAGTTAAAACAAAAGTAATGGTCAATATGGCTAAATCAAAATGGCAACAATTTAGGTATAAACCACAGGGAAATATTAGAGTTTTCTTGACAAAATGTGATACCCTAGTACAAGACGTTAGAGATGCAGGTGAGGAAGTAATGGAAAAGTTAGAACTAGAAAATTTACTAGTAGCCTTAGGACACAAACAAGCAGTTCCTTTAATAAGATTTTAAAATTTAAAAGAAAACGATAAAAATTTAAACAATTTAAAAATGTGTGAGAAAAAATAGGAAAATAAAGAAACATCGAATTTGAAAACAGATCCCATATAGAAAATAAAAATGTTATCACATTAAAAAAACCCAATTATAAAAATTTGACTACCTAAGAATATGTTATTGGATGGAGGATCAGAAGTGCATCTGACCTCAGATATAAATAAATTAAAAAATATTCAAAAATTTGTACAACCCATAAAATTAATGTGTGCTCTAAAAGGAGCATTTTTATATGCAACACATAAAGGAACGATGTTAATTTTGATTAAAAATAAATATAAAGAACAACAAATAATAGACTTATTGGACGTTCATTTTGTACCTGAATTAAATTATGATATTTTATCAGGAATAAGAGTCACTGTAACTGGAATACTAAATACAGATCAAGGAAAAAATATAGCGAATAATTATTTTATAGAAATAAATAAAATTTTAATGTCAGCTGTCAAAAATGATGATGTTTTTGTGATAAATTATGAATTAGTCGAGGGTAATAAGGATAGGATTTGTATGCCTGTTATTAAAAATGATGAATGGGACAATTATGAAGTAGAATTAGAAATAGAAGATGAAAATATAAACACACAAGATACTGACTGGAATGACTTTGAAATAGAGGAAACTGTTGAATAGAATGCAGATTCGCAAGATACAGATCGAGAAGATTATGAGGTGTCTTTAGATATCGTTGATAAAGATGATTCATCTCAAGGGGGTGATACCCTAAAAATATATGAAATAGAAGATAATAATGAAAATTTTGAAAATATTAATAATAATAACGAATACGAAACAAATAATATAAATATTAATGATGAAAACACAAATACATCACAAGAATATATAGGAACTAATGAAAATAATAATAACAATATAATTAATGAAAATGAAATAATTTTAGAAAATAGCTTAAATGAAAATATTACTATAGAGAATAATGAAAATAATAACCTTCACAAATAATACTACTGAAAAACAAAAATTGTTATGGCACAGAATTACAAAAATTGTCGACAGGAATACCAAATTCACTAAAATTTAAAGATAATGAGTTCATAAATTGTGAAATATGTCAGATTCCTAATAATAGTAGATTAGGGTATAACAATTTTAGAAGTAAACCCAATAGGAAATTACAATTAATTTCATCAGATATTATGGGGCCATTCTCCCAGTCAATACAAAATCAAAAATACCTATTGACATTTATAGATCATTTTTCAAAATTTACTTTTGTGATACCAATAGTATCAAGAAATGATGTTTTTAATAATTTTAAAATAATAGTAAATTCTTTGAAAAATAAATTTCCCAAATACCCAATAGTTAAATTAAGGACAGATAACGTGAAAGAATATACGGATATAAGAATGTTAAACTTTTGTCAAGAACAAGGAATCACCTTAGAAACTGTAGTTCCTTATTCACCCGAACTAAATGGCATAACAGAAAGACAGAATCAAACCATTATGAGAAGAGTTAGGGCAATGATATTTGACAGTAATTTAGTCAAGATAATGATAATATTAAAACTTTTTCATTAACATACGTAAACGACATACTTCTTATAACAAAAAATAATAATATAATTGATGAAATAAACAAAACTTTTGAACAATATTTCACAATGAAAATAATTAGTGAACCAAATTTCTTTGTGGGTTTCGAAATTAAAAGAGATAGAAACAATAAAATAATTAAATTATCACAAAATATGTATATAAATAAAATATTAAATAAATTTGGTCTTAGTGAATCCAAATACTCCACTACACTCATGGAAACAAATTTAAGAATAAATAATTCAACTAACACCATAGAATATAGAGCAATGATAGGAGCCCTGCTTCATCTTTCGAGATTAACACGACCTGACATAGCATTTGCTGTAAACTATCTATCGAAATTTCAACAACATCCAACAATACAAACAAAAAATTATGTTAAAAGAATTTTTAAATATATTAATAATACTAAATATTATTATCTAACTTTTAAATCATTAGGAAAGCACATAGAAGCATTTTTCGATGCATCATATGACCCCAATGTCGATGATAAAATAATATTTTTGAATAATCATTCCAAAGGGAAATCTGTGTCTGAATATCTTGTTTTCTGTAATGGGGATCTCATCAATTGGTCAGTTCACAGACAATCTATTATGGCAAGCTCCTCAACAGCTGCCAAAATTATAGCAATCTGTGATTCTCTAGATGATCTTGAAATAATTTGGCTTTTAATGAAAGAAATATATCAACAAACAATACCCATTCAAATAAATGAAGACAATATATCTACCCAAAGAATTTGCTCAGGTAGTACCCAAAAACGTGCTAGAGCACTAATGATTAAATGCTATAAAATTTTAGAAGAATACGAAAATAAAATTATAGAATTTAAAACTGTTAATTCACAGAATCAGTTAGCAGACTTATTAACAAAAGCTCTTGAAAAATCAAAGTTCCAACATTTAGTTGAACAAATTCTTGAAACTTCAAACATATTTTCCATTTCTTAATAATTCTATCATAATAAATATATATAAAATAACTCACAATTCATAATTAAATAAATACACGAAAAGTCACATCTATACTATCAGATAACTGACATTCTTGAACTTTTAAATACTATAATAAACAAAAGACTGAATTATACTTACCTTTTTTGTTATACATATGATCTTTTTGTAATCAATACTAGTCATTTTTTTCTCATATATAAATAAATAAACAATTCCAAAATAATATTATACTTTAATTACCATTTATAAAAATGTAAACTTATGTTACCTTTTTTTAATTAAAACAAATTTTCCTTTTCACATTTAATATATTTTTATATATATATATATATATATATATAAATATTTTGAAACATATGTTGTACTCGATCTATAAGAATTCAGGGGGGTTTCGGACAGAGTCCATGTAACTCTTACATATCTCGTCCACTACCTGGCAACACTGAACCGTCAACATGTAATATTCGTATTCATATTCTTACACACTGTTACCTTGTAGTGGGGAATTCGTTGTTTCTCCACTCACTTTTTCAAATCTATTTTGTCCGTTAATTAATCGTCCATTAAATGTTGTTCAATTAAATCCGTTTCTGTTATTACTTGAAAATACAATTCTCGGTTAAATATTATCCTCACAATTTTCAAGTAAAAACAGAAACGGATTTAACTCAACAACATTTAATGGAAGATTAACAAACTGACAAAATACATTTGAAATTGTGAGTATAGAAACAACGAGTTCCCCACTACAATGTAACAGTGTGTGTAGGAATATGAATACAAATATTATATGTTAAGAGTTCAGTGTTGCCAGGTAATGTATGAGATATGTGAGAGTTATACGGACTCCGTCCAACATGATGTACCTCAGACTTGACACCTCAACCAATCAGAATTGAAAATCGGTGTAAAAGAGAGGTACTTTGTACGCCAGTGTTTATAAACAAATGCGTGTTGCCTGATTTTCTTCCAATCAGATATTTAGTTGTCAGATATTTAGTTGTATTAAGGTGAGTTATGATCTTTGGATATGGAAAAGATAAAAACGGATTATCATCTTTGAAAAATATTTATTCACGACGTTAGTACAACGACTGATGAGCGGAGAACATTCTCCATCGAGCAGTGGTGGTAAAAGATTATGCTGGCAATCAGTGTTGCCACATGTGAAAAGATTAAATGTAATAAACATGTTACATATAGTGTTAGTCAGAGATCAGGTTATGTGTTTGTGAGGGATTGAGGAAATCGTATCCCAACACCCTCCTGTGATTCAAAACGGACAAACGGACATATAATTTAAAAAGGTATCACACGGTGTATGTATTAAAAAAAATAAATAAGTAATAGCAGTCAAAATTATTAAATATAAATATCATATATAAAAAATGTTGCTAGAAAAATGGTAAAAATTAAATAAGTCGTTGACTAGCATTATGATGTACAATTAAAATGTGTATAAATTTATAAATCAGTTGTTTTGTCTTATATATTGTGTAATTATTAACATGAGGTATACATTTAACCTTCTGTTATAGTGTCACAACTTATAAATATATTGTGTGATTTTAAATTATTATATATATAAAAAGGTCGGAGAGATCAATATCTCCTCATTGTCAGCAGTGGAAGAAAATATTATTATCTATGTCCTTATAACTAATTGTGTGGGGTTGTTTTCAACATCCTCCCATTTTTGAGGGATATGATCCTCAATGTAATTTTTATATTGTGATTTGAATAGATTTAAAATCACAGGAGTATCTATAATATTATCGTTATTTTGTGTATTTTCTTTATTATTATTTATATTATTTATTTGTTTTATATTCTTTGTTTCATCAAATCTGACATCGCAAGTGACGTGCGATTTCTCTATTAATGGGTCCCTTATACAGTACCCACTGTTGGTATACCCTACAAAATTCCTTTGTCGGATCTTTGGGTTAATTTTGGATGTTCGATATTGGCACATTTTCTTTTATTTTTAGTGGCTTGTTGCTGATGGACCTCTATGGGAATGTGCCTGTGAGCGAGAGACCCAAAAACTCTCATGTTGGATAACTCCGGCTTTGTGCCGTAAAACATCTCAAAGGGGGTTTTGTTATCTTTATTGGCCCTAGTTGGGCTCCTGTTTATTATATAAACAGCCGTCACAACAGCCAATGACCAAAAACTGAAATCCAAATCAGAGTCAAACAGCATAGCCCTTGTCCTTACCATAATCGTCTGATTCTGCCTTTTGACCATCGCATTCAACTCTGGTGAATACGGAACAACTGGCTCGAGGTTTACGCCGTTGTTCTCACAAAATGATTTAGTCAAGATATTCTCTAGCATTGTCACATCTTAATGTAGCTATAGGGTGATCCGGGAATTTCAATTTCAATTTCATATATAATTTTTTAAATTCTTCAAAAACCATTGATTTTTTCTCAATAGTGGAAATAAAAGTATATTTTGTGGCATGGTCTACGAAAATCAAAACATATTTTTCACCATATATGCCTGGTGAGAAGGGGCCCATTGTATCCGATGAAACGAGCTCGAGTTTCCTCTCAGGTTGTGTGCGAGTTCCATTGTGCCCTAATCTTCAAGAGTTAGCTTTCACGCATACCTCACACAGACTGAACTCGTCATCACAAAAAGTAATTCCATTTGGAATACCTCTTGAGACCTTTGTCAAGAATTTTAAATTTTTTCCGGATAGGTGTCCTAATCTCCTATGCCATATCATTTTTTTGTCTATTTTTGATGTTTCAGTACTTTCATTAGATTCCTGCGTGTCACTTATTATATTATCATTTGTGTTTCTATATTCTCATTCATTTCATTTCCACCTTCATTCATTTCATTTTGTTGTGGATTATTATTATCATTTGTGCCATTAGGATTTATTATAATATTATCTTCTTTATTATTATTAATTGTGTTTTCTTGTGTTTTATTATTAATATTCTCTCCATTCTCTTCATTCTCCTCCTGACTCCTCTATAATTTCTTCTTCTATTTTATATTCCATCCACTCATCTTGGGAATTTATATTGGGCATGCATGTCAATTTATTAGATTCATTATTATAAGGACAAATTTGATTTAATTCGTTTTCATCTTCTACAATATTAACGGCGGACTCTGGTACAATTTCATACTTAACCATGTACACACCTCTTATTTTTGGGGCTGAAAAAATGACTTCGTCCGTACCTCGGACGTATATGTGCGCTGTGGAGAAATTTTGATCTATGCCAAGTGCTCTATTTTCTGTTATTTTAATCCGTGACATTAGGTCTACGTTTAGGGATGGTACATAATGTACGTTTTTTAGTCTTATGACGTTAGGTTTCTCTCTGAGTTTCCCACTCTGATGAACATGGTACCTATATGTGAGGCAATCAGTAGAGTGTCCTGGATAGCACATCTCAGCATCATGGACCATTGAACGTCATTCTCTTTTATTTTTTATTATTATTATTGTGGTTGTTGTTTCATCCGTGTCTTGTGTTTTGTGTAGGACCATCTAGTTTATCTTGGGGTTTTATACCCTCTTTATTTGACGGACATACTTTTGCCATGTGTCCTTTGCCATGACACTTAAAACATACTAAAATATTCGAACTTGGCAAAGTATTTTGTTTTTATTATTGTTATATTTTTTTATTTTCATATGTATTATTATTATTATTATTCTGAGACATTTCTAGTTGTTGATTATTATTATATATAATTTTCCCCTGATCTACATTTTGACTGATTCTGATTTCTATTAGTATTATTATATCTATTGTAATTTCCTCCATATTGGAACCTTTGATTGTTATTATTGTGGTTGAAATTACGAAATTTATTATTATTATATCTTGACTTTTTTTCATCGTACAACCTATCAGACCTTTCAGTTAACATGGTATGAAGTGTTTCAATTGTTTTCTGGTTCTGACTTAATGTATTAAACTCGAGCCTTGTCATGTCATAGTCCATGTTTAATGATATTAAGAGTTGCTCTATCTCTTCCTGTTTGTCAAGAGGTTTTCCACAGTCCCTTATTTTTTGAGCCGATCTCGAGAAATTACTTTCACTATTAAATTTCAATCTTTGAAAGGCCTGCTTCGCATTAATGTATGTCACCTGCGTGCAGCTCTTATACCTTTCATCTAAAACTTTTAGTATTTGATTTATAGTTTTTAAGTCTTTTACTCTTTCAATGAGTTTGTTATTAAGTCCCTGATAGATTAGTGCTTTTCCCTTTTCTTGATTGCGAAAATATGCCATATGATTAGCTGGACTAGCATTTCTAGGGTCAGGGTTTAAAAAATTATTTAATTCTACTCCCAAAAATAATACTTCGGTCTCAACATCATGCATAATTGTATACAATCCCTCTGCATAGAGTGTCGAGACCATCGTGGTCCTTCAGGCATCATAATTCCTTCCATCAAATACTTTTTTAGTATCCAATCGTGACATTTTATCAATTTTGAAAGTTTGGGGAATTTAAATCCTACCTCAGAAACACGAGAACTTAAATCTAGAGGGTAATACGGTCTCAACCACACGATAATGCACAACCGGGTCTCAACCGCTCGATAGGGAATGCAAATTAAATATATTATAATACAATATCTAATAATTATTCAATATTCTAATATTATTCTCACTAATTATATACTGCCGATGATGAGGTGATCTCTTCGCCATTGTTTCAAATGTATGAGTGTTTGAATTACTTGGACTTTATCGCCAAAAATATTCAAAATCGATTTGATTAATACTTTGGGTTTTGTTCCATAATGAAAAAGATTCTGTTAAACATGTTAAAACATAAATTAATTGTCAATTCAAAATTGTTCATCGAAATTATAAAAGAGATTGATGCTGAAAAGAAAATAATCTATTAACCTTCAACTATTGAAAATATATTTTATTGTTTGTGATCAAGAAAAGGTTTGTCACCAAGGTTAATGTTCATAAATTCAGGTTTTCTTTTGTTGGATTTGATGAAGCTCTTCCAACAAAGATTTCCTGTTTCTGCAATTCTCGACCAACAAGATAAAGTTTGAAAGGATAGTTGAATCCACCTTTCAAGTTTCAACTTTACTTGAATTTTGGTCGAGAATATACACGAAAATATACTAAAATTTAATTTTATATTACCAAAATATTAATTTTTTTCCAATTTTTGAGCAAAATCACATGAAATAATAATTAATTAGTCTAAATTTTTTACTTATCTTATATTCTTCCATTGACTTTCGTAGTTTGTTTTTATGTATTTCAGCTACTTTCATGCCCAGTTGACACCAAACTTCGATGATTCTTCTCAGGAACTTTTCAAATTTTTGATTTCTCTTACTTCCTGTTATTCTCTGGAACACAGCACGAACAATTGCCAACCGTTTTTGACTCTATGAACTGGTTTGCCGAACCACAAGATCTTTTCATATTTGATCTGCTTCCTCCAAATTCTCGATTTTGACGTTTTCACAGGCACCCAAGAATTCAATGTTGTTTTCATTAATTTCGCGATTTTATTTTCAATTCACTCAAATTAAAACTTTTAACTTTTTCAGGATATTTACTTGTATAGCTGAAACGAACTTTGCGTTCACAAATTTTACACTTTTCCTTCCACTTTGCATGGAGGTATCACACAGCACTAAGCCTTTTTTGTATTTCACTTTGCGTGAAACACGAAAATTTAACTTTCAATTAATTACACGATCAACACATTTTAATTACTTGCACTTCTTTTCCATTCTATTGCTCTGCCTACCATATTGAGGTGAGTTATGATCTTTGGATGCGAAAAAGATAAAAACGGATTATCAACTTTGAAAAAGATCTATTCACGACATTAGTACGACTGACAAGCGGAGAATATTCTCCGTTGCACAGTGGCGGCAAAAGATTATGCCGGCGATCAGTGTCGCCACATGTGAAAAGATTAAATGTAATAAACATGTTACATACAGTGTTAGTCAGAGATCAGGTTATGTGTTTGTGAGGGAGTGAGGGAATCGTATCCCAACAAGTTGGAACTGATGAAAGTACACTTGTTTGTTGAAGTGAGGTTGAAATCCAAGGAAAGGAATAAGTTAGTTAGAGATACTTTAATGCAATGATCGAAAGTACAAATTACAAGTTTGAGGAAGATGAACGATCTCCCTCCATTACGAGATTACAGTTTGAGTGGGAAACGAGTTTCAGCGTTCTCGGGTGAACGGACAAAAAAAGTTGTGTTTGTTCGCACAACCTGAAAGTGTTAGTTTACGTTGTTCAAAGTAGTAGCGCTAACAGTTAGTGAGCGAGTGTTGGTGGAGTGTAGAACAACACCCCCCCCCCCCACAGTCCGATGAAAGGAGCGAACATGATTTATCGCGAGAACAAAAATTTTGAATTATAATATTATTACACTTTTACATTCATTTCCCAAACAAAAATAAATAAAATAAATTACATAAAATTAAATTAATAATGAACAATGACTAGATTACAACATATATTTCGATGTATCTTCGAAATTATTTATCGACATATTATACTACGCTAACGGATTTCGATTCGGATATTTTTTCGATCTTTCATGTTGTTCGAGAAAAATTTTGTTCAATTTTGTTTAGTACTTGTTGAATAAGTGTGTTCCGAAATGTGATAATCTAATATCAACTAAATGTGTGAAATCATGTCCATGATTTGTATTCAGATCTCTGTTCATTCAAAACCTGAATTTGCAGAGATGACAATGAATACCTACACGAAAATAAATTTTGTTTCAACAAGTATTATTTGGCCTAAAAGTATATTATATTATTAATTTAGTTTGAACATGTGATTTTCTTTTTCTCGAACATTATATTTTTCATGTACTATATTACAAAAGGCGAGATTATTGTATTCAGTGATTCTTGACTTGAGTTTCTATGTTTCTTCCCCTTTTAAAATAAACGATTTTCCATATGATTATTGTGAATTTAATGAATTTTATTGTGAGAGGTTTGATGTTGTTAATATTTTATAGACTAGATTTCTAAATTTTTGTTTTTCGAGACTTTTTGTTAGCATATCTACTAATTGCGAATTTGTACCTACAGTTTTGAATTCAATTTCTTTATCTTCTACTGATTGTGTAATGGCATAACATTTTATCATTAAGGCCCTTGCTCGTTTTTGAGCTCCTCCCGACATTATTCTGAGGGCTGAAATATTATCTTCGAAAATTCTTACTGGGTCATTTTCTTGGAATATTTAATTTTGTAGAAGGAATGTGACTTGTATATCGTCCAAGGCATCAAATACCGCAATAATTTCAGCAGCAGTTGAGCTTGTAGCTACGATTGTTTGTCTTCTTACATTCCAATTAATTAGATCCTCATTTAAATATATTAAAAATCCTGATATCTATTTTCCTAGATTTAAATTTGATATTTTTATTTCATGATCTTTTACATCTGGGGCATAAGATGCATCAACGAAAGAATGTATGCCTTTACTATCTGATGTGAATTTAATTGAGAAACCTTTTGTGGTATTTACATATTTAAATATTCTTCTCACATGATTTTTTAATTTACAATTTGATTTTGTTTGGAATCTTGAGAAAAAGTTCACTGCAAACAAAATATCTGGTCTTGTTATTCTAGCTAGATATAGCAGGGCTCCAATCATTGAACGATATTCTGTATCATCTGTACAATTTTCATCTTCTTCAATTTTTAAAGATGTTTCTATGGTGGTATTTATGAAATTTGATTCATTTTGATTATATTTTTTTAAAATTTTTTCTATATATCGTGATTGTATTAGAGTTATGGTATTTTCTTTTCTATCTCTAATAATCTCAAATCCTAAATAAAATCTTGGATTATCAATAATTTTCATGGTAAATCTTTTGTTAAAGGAATCATTTACGTTTTTAATCCATTCAGGGGTATTTGATGCTATTAATATGTCGTCAACATATGTGATCATAAGAATTATTTTTTCATTTGATTTTTTGAAATATAAACATTTGTCCGTTTTGGATCTTTCAAAGTTCATTTTTAGAATATACTCATTTATTAAATTGTACCATGATTTAGACGATGTTTTTAGGCCATAAATAGATTTTTTGAGTTTCAATAATTTATTACTTTCCATTAGTAAACCTTCTGGGGGTTTTAAATATATGGGAACTATAGCAGGGGAATTTAGATACGCCGTTTTTACATCATATTGAACCATTTCCAAGTCATATTTATTAACGATTGATAGGAACCACCTTACTATCCAAATTGGAACAACCGGGGCGAATACTTGTCCCAATTCGTATTCGGTTCTGTCCTTAAATCCCCTGGCAACTAATCTCGCTTTTGGTTGGTGGTATCCTTCATTGTTAGGTTTGGTTACAAAAACCCATCTTGTATCAATTGTTTTTAAAGATTTATCGTAGTCTACATCTTCCCACACATCCATTTCCCCTAATGAAATAAATTTGTCTTCAATAGCTTTCATCCATTCTTTTCTAAATGGATTATTTTTAATATCTTTATAGCATGTTGGTATACAGTCTTCGATCCATCTATTATCTATAGTTTTTGTAATATTAAAAGTATTTATATTGACTATGTTTTTTAGAAAGTTTGCTGGTTTAAGTACCAGTTCTTGTTCACAATTTTTTAAATTTGATATATTTTTGTTTTCGTCAAATTTGGCATCACAAGATATATTGAATTTATTTGAAAAAGGGTCTTTAATGCAATATCCCGTAGTGGTATATCCCATGAGTATACCTTTTTCTCCCCTTGGTGCAAATTTTGGATCAATTTTTTGTTCATTTCTATTTTTTGATTTAGTTGCATTTTGTTGTCGAACTTCTAATGGAATATGCCTATAAACTAATGATCCAAAAATTTTTAAATTATCTAAGTTTGGTTTTTTACCAAAAAAAATTTCATATGGAGTTTTGTACTCTGAGTTTACTCTTGTTGGTGATCTGTTTATCAAATATGCGGCTGTAGCTATTGCATGTGCCCAATATTTAATATCCAGATAACCATCAATTAGTAAACTTCTTAATCTTTTCATTAAGGTTTGATTTTGTCGTTCAGCAATTCCATTTAGTTCTGGTGAGTAAGGAACTACATTTTCTATTTGTACTCCATTTTCTTCACAAAATTTTACTAATTTTTGATCTGTATATTCCTTTGCATTGTCGCACCTTATTTGACTTATTGGTGTTTCAGGGAATTTATTTTTCATTGAGAGAAAAATATTTTTAAATTCAGTAAATACTTGACTTTTATTCGATATTGGTATTACGAAGGTGTATTTGCTATAATTATCAATAAATGTTAATATGTATTTTTGGTTAGCTATTGTGGGTGTGAATGGTCCCATAATATCGGAAGATATAATTTCCAGTCTTCTTTGAGGTTTATATCTAACATTATTATGACCTAGACGTTGACTGTTTGCTATTTTGCAAATTTCACAATTTATGAAATCATCATCTTTAAAAATAATTGTCTTTGGAATTCCTATTGTGACTTTATGTAAGTATCTCATGTATTTTCCATTTAAGTGACCTAAACGTCTATGCCAAATCATTTTTTTATGGTTGTTTGTATTATTTTGGATTATTTCTAATGAATTATCTGAAATATTATTATTTTTTTTTTTGTTATTGTTATCATTATTATCCTCATTATTATTATTTTCAGTGGTAATATTATTATTTTCATTAGTTTCTTCTGAATTATTATTATTATTATTGGGTTCTTCTTCCTCTTCTTCTATTTCTAATTCGACAGAAAAGGAATCCCATTCATCGTCATCTTGGTTTTGAATGACGGGCATACATTTTTTTGGTATGTTTATGTAATCATAATTTACTTGAAAGATACCATCAATTTTATAAGATGTAAATAAAATGTCTCCTGTTTCTATAAAGTATGTTTGTATTTTTTCTTTTCCCTGATCCATATGTAGAATTCCAGATTCTGTCACTTTAATCCCAGACATAATGTCTAATGACAGATCCGGCACATAATGTACTTCCAATAATTCAATTGCTGTTTGGATTTTATTTTCATTTTCCACTAATATTCTCATATTTCCCATATGTGTGGCATATAAATACGTATCTTTAAGTGCACACTGTAATTTTACTGGAATTTTAAATTTGGTTATATTAATTAATTTTTCCATATTTGATGTGAGATGGACCTCCGCCCCCCATCAAGTAACATTTTTTTTTTTAAGTGTATACAATTTTCATTTTTTGTATTGTCTTTAATTAATTTTTTAGGAGCCATTCTTCATTATTATTGTATTTTTTTACCATGTATGACAATTTAATTGGTCTCTCCTCCTCTTTTTTATCTTTATTTTTTTGTTTTTCCTTATTCTGTTCCTTATTTTCTGGTTTATAATCAGGGCATTTATTTTTATAATGTCCCGTTTGATTACATATAAAACATATTTCTTCTTTATTATTTTTTCTGGGCGATTGATCATTGTTTCTATTATTATTTTGATTTTTATTATAATTATTTTGATTATTATGATTATTATTTTCATTTCTTGAGTTATTGTTTCTATAGTTATTATTATTGTTATTTCCATTATTATTACCGTTTGTATTATTATTTCGTCTATAATTATTATTTCTATTCCATCTATTGTCTTTATTATTATAATTCGTATTATTATTTTTAAATTTTTTCCCATTATTATCAAATTTTTTTTTAGACGATTGATATTGTAATTTAATTTGTTTATCTCTTATTTTTTGATCACCGTCTTCTTTTAATATTTGTTTAAATACTTCTAGATTTTTTTATTTTCAGGGAGGTTATCAAATTGCAATTTTGCTATGGTCTGTTCGTATCCTAATGCTAATTGAAGGTTTTCCAATTCCTCTTCTTCAGATACTTCCTTCCCTGCATCACAAACTTCTTGTACTAGTATGTCCCATTTATTTAAGAAACCTCTTATATTTCCACCTGGTGTAAATCTAAAAGCAGTCCATTTTGATTTTGCCATATTTGCGACTATTTTTGTTTTAGAACCGTAAGTTATATCTAATTTTTCAAAAATTTGAACCACCGTTTTACATTCCCTAATTTGTTTCGATACATTATATGTCATCCGTTCCATAATAAATGCTTTTGCACATTCTTGTTTTTTAAAATATGCTTTAGCAGAATTCGAAGATGGTCTATATTGTAAATTATCCATATTTTCGATATAAATTTTTAGTTCAGGGTGTGGGCCAAAAACATCCCAGTATCCTGAACCCCTTATTAAAGCTATTGTCATCCGTTTCCAGTCCAAGTAATATTGACCATCAAATATTTTCCCACTTGGACCTTGTAGTGGATGTATAGTTTCATCAGCTGGCATGACATAATGTACTTGAGGGTGTGTACTCCCAGAGCCTGATCCTCCTTGAGGGGATGGGGTAGTGGTTCTTTCGCTTGCTGTATTCATGCTTTCTGGAGTACTTGGTAATGTACTTAGTTCTGACAACTCAATTTTGAAAAAAAAAAAAAAAAATTTATTTTCAAAAAAATTAATTACAAAAAAAAATTTATTTTATTTTTTGAAAGAGAATAAAAATATTTTATTTTTATTTAAATTATTAATTTTTCGTAATATTATTCATATGTTTATTTGTGTTTTAAAATATAAAAAAAGAAAAAGAAAGGAAAAAGAATATTCCAATTGAGAATATGTTTCAAAAATAAACTTGAATAAATCTTGTTTAAATTTGAATTCTTTTGATTGTTTATGATAAAGGATATATTGAAAATTTTCCTTGAATACTATCTGTAATATTTTATTGTAATAAGTTTTCAAGTTTATGCATTAGTATTTTGAACAAAGGAATTTTGTGACAAGAAAATTTCAGAATTAAACTTGCCCAATATGACAAAATGTTTTTTTTTTTTTTTGTGACAATAAATTGTTGAAACATGAAATTTGTTCAACTATGAAAGTATTTTACTTATTAATATTATGTTATATTTTTTGATTTTTGTAATTTTAAGTGTTTTTAAAGCGGATTTTCTCTCTCAAAATTTTCAAGAAAAATTCTGAAAAATTCTATCGAGTCTAAAGCTTGAATACTGAAGATATTTTTTGAAATTTCTATAAATTTTGCGACTTCGATACCTCTTTTATAATGAATTATTCCACTAACATTTACTGAGAAAGTTTCCAAGATTATTTCTCCCGAAAATGTTTTCCAAAATGGAAATTCAATTAAATTTATTCTTACTTCTGTTATTTTTTTGTTTTGAAAAATATCTAATAATTTTTTATAATCTTTTCCTTTAATTTTTATTGTTCCTTCACAGTTTGATGTGCAGTTAGCAATTTGTTTCTAAAGCCTTACCATTCGTAACCTGCTTTATTCGAACTTATTTTTAAGCTTAATCGTCCTGTGAAATTTCACTTGATTTTTACCGAACTAAAGGGGGTTCTTGAAATTAAGCATTTTGGAATTTAAATAAAAGAAGGAGAAAAAAGAAAAAAAATTTCAAGGAAAAAATTAATTTTTATATAACTAAATTTGCTCAATGTCCCACAAAATCACTGAATATATCCCATCGTTTTCCACAATAGTAAATGAAATATATAACTTGAAAGTATCGAAAATTACATTACCCGTAACCTGTGGAATTCCGTTGAATATCTCCCAGCTGAGTTCGTGAGTAATCGGCATTTTCCCGTGGGTCAGTACTTAGATCAATTTCAGGTCGTCCTCAGAAAATTTCAATCTTGGCAGCATACGAAACAGTTGAATCAGCAGCACTCAATCGACGAAATTTTGATGATGATGCTGTTCGAAAATTACGATGACTTCGTTTGATGCAACAGTGGTCTCCGATTTTTGAATTTACTATGTTTCACCTTGCTGTAACTGACAATCCAGGTCCGAAGTAATCTGCAATCCCACGACGAAAAAATTTGGTTTCACCTTACTGCAAAAAGACGATCCAGTATTTTTCGGAAGATGATCAAAATGGCGTTAAATTAATTTGGCGCCAATATGATTTAAGTAACCTTCGAATAATTTTCGATGAACTTTTCAAAAAATTAAACGAAAAAAAAATTCACTTGAGTTAACAACTCTTGAATTAAAATATATTTCGTAAAGAAAACAACTTTTAACAAAAATAAAAGCTTATAGTTCCTTAAACTTTTGGATACTATAGCAAAAAAAATTAAATTGAAAGATTAAGTATCACTCTGTACTAACAATTCAGGAATCGCAGCTCTGCCTACCATGAAGTGAGGTTGAAATCCAAGGAAAGGAATAAGTTAGTTAGAGATACTTTAATGTAATGATCGAAAGTACAAATTTCAAGTTTGAGGAAGATGAACAATCTCCCTCCATTACAAGATTACAGTTTGAGTGGGAAACGAGTTTCAGCGTTCTCAGGTGAACGGACGAAAAAAGTCGTGTTTGTTCGCACAACCTGAAAGTGTTAGTTTACGTTGTTCAAAGTAGTAGCGCTAACAGTTAGTGAGCGAGTGTAGGTGGAGTGTAGAACAACATTTGTAGAAGCGCTTTCTTTAGGCAGGACACCGAAACTGCCCATGTATCGGCTCCATCATACATATCCTCGAAGGTCGTCTCCATCATATATGTATCCTCGAAGGTTCTATGTAAAATTGGTCAGTTTTTTTGCACTTTTCTGACAAAATTGCCTTTTGCAGTTTTATTAGTTACTAGTTAGCTAGTACGAAAAATTATAAATTTCTTCTTCTGTTCATTCTTTTGTTTAATTTTATGTTTTTAATAATTGTTTCGCTTTCAACTTTCAACAATTTTTCCAATTTATCATGTAAGACCGTTCAATTGTGTGTTTTCATCCGCTGAATATCTGACAATCTTTTCGTTCCTTGCAAAGTGATTCTCGAGTTTTGAGTAATAATTACGTCTCCATCGACATGAGCTTTCTTTTGTGAGTATTATTTCTTCGTCACTCTAGTATTACATGCAGCTTAAGGAATCGAATTAATGCAAATAATTTACATTTAATTTTCTTCATTCTGAATCAAGCTATCTCGTCTGGGAATTTCGTTACATTTTTGACTACGTAATGTTTATAAATTACAAATTTTTTGAACAAGCAGTTATTTTTTTCACTCAGTTTGTATTTTCATGCGCTATTAGTTGGTGAACATCGTATAGAATTTTTGTCATTTTCTGCAGAAGTTATTTTCTGTTTGACTGATAATTTTTGATGATGATTGATGTCCATGTATGATTAATTAAACTCATCCTGTATGATCTATTCAGCGGAAGTCGATCATCTAAAACATTCAAGCCAAAGAAAAATATTCCTGAAGGTACGCATCAATATGACTTGATGAAACAAGCTGCTGCTACCTTAGGTTCAGGAAATTTGCGACAAGCTGTCATGTTACCGGAAGGGGAAGATTTGAATGAATGGGTTGCTGTAAACAGTACGAATGAAATTTTATTATTAATGCTATTCTCTGTATGCTCGAATATTTTTGAACCCTGTATTTTTCAGCTGTGGATTTTTTCAATCAAATTAACATGTTGTACGGAACAATAACCGAGTTCTGTACTGAAGAGAGTTGTCCTATAATGTCGGCTGGCCCCAAATATGAGTATCACTGGGCCGATGGTCATACTGTCAAAAAGCCTATTAAATGTTCCGCGCCAAAATACATAGATTATTTGATGACGTGGGTTCAAGATCAGCTTGACGATGAAACGTTATTTCCTTCAAAAATCGGTACAGTCTGTTGACATTTACGTTACTTATACGGTAGTTAGGCGTACTCACTAAACATTAATTGAATTTTAGGTGTACCATTTCCTAAAAATTTCTTGTCGATTGCCAAAACCATTTTAAAACGCTTATTTAGAGTATACGCCCACATTTACCACCAACATTTTACGGAAGTTGTTCAACTCAGCGAAGAAGCGCATTTGAATACTTCGTTTAAACATTTTATTTTTTTCGTTCAGGTAAATAGAGATTATTTGCTTCTTATATTTTTCGTTCTTCTTTGAAATCCTTGGTGTAAATATGCATTTGAATATTGATATTTTTAGTAACGATGTGGTATTTTTTATTTTTTAAGGAATTCAGTCTGATAGAGAGACGAGAACTAGCACCTTTACAAGAATTAATCGAAAAGCTTACAGCTAAAGATGCTCGATAGAACCTGTGTAGAGGACTTACAAAGTAAATTTCAAAATATGTATTAGATTTTTAATAGTTTCTGGGTTTCGTTGAGTATATTATCTTCGTGATTTGAAGTATTGGATGTCTTGAGACTCTATCCATATGAAAAAACGATTTTTCAGATCTGAATGAGTTTAAAATGAACTAGTTCAACTCGAATTAGTTTCTTGATTATTTTATCGAAATTATAAATACCAGATTTACGAAGTGGTATTGAAGAACCTTCCCAAAACGCAATCTCTTCATTTCATCCTTTTTAGTTTTGTCTAATGCCCCTTTGACTTTCATAATTTTTTGAATTATGTGACTATGTTCTTTGATTTATGATAAAAGTACTCGCATCTCATTCAATTCGTCTTTAAAGCGAAATTCTAATCAGCTCTTCATTTTTCAGGAACTTGACTAGAACTATTGGCCCAAAAAGAGTTGGAAAATTGGCGATTCCCTGTATTTTTGAGCTTAATTTTGATAAACATTGTATAATTTTCTGCAAATTTATTCCTTTAGTCTTCTAATATTCTAATGTTCAGTTCGTACTCGCACTTTCTTATGGCATCATTAGAACAAAATAAGTAATTAACTTTTTCAACATATTTCGTGCAGCTTACTTTGCAATTTCATTTTAGAAGCCTTATTGTGACTCGACACCCAAAGTGGCTGACACCTGGCGGATTTTTTTGTAAGCTTTGAAACCGGTATAATGATAATGGACCTGAATCCACTGAAACCAATACTAAATAAATCCTTGATGAATGCTTTGTTGATTTTGAGTTGAAGATGCTTGGTATTGATTTCATTTCCCATCATTTATTGTAAAAAATCATTCAGATTGACGAGTAAAATGATTCATATCGAAAAATATCATTTTCAAAAATCACCAAAAAAGCATATTGAGAAAAAGAAGTCCATTAGTCTGTTTTGAAGCCTCTTATCAGCAAACGACATTATCGAATCCCAATTAGCTTCCAGGGCTAGCATAAAATGGACTGGTAGAAATCCACATTTTCCAGAGTTAAAAATTTATCAAGTTTGGAAAAGGAAAAGCAGATTTAAAAGCTTATAAAAGCTTCAGAATTCTAGAACATGAATATAACATTGATAAGAAATTAATTTGTTTATATTCTACTGGTTTTCTACATATTCTACGTCACAAATGTAGAATATTAAATTCTAGACATAGAATACCATCCCTAATATACATAATCTTTGGTGAGAGGTCTGTCAGAATTTAAATCAGAATTTAAATTTAGATATAACAGGTACCAATAAGAAAAAATTCCTCTTACAAGTTTCATTTGACTATGTTGGTTTTGTAAATTTGAAAATTTGTGATGTAATGAATAAATTTTTAAAACAATTGTAGGGGAGAGCTTTGAAACTTCGGATCTAAGTATATTCTTACATAATTAAGAAAAAAGTTTATCTTAGCTTTTGCCTTATTTTTGAAACTGACAGAGTTATTAAGTTTGCAAGTTTGAAAATTTGGAAGTACAATTAGGCATTATTGTAACAATACTCTAAAAAAAATTGCTAACACCTAAATATTTATGATTAGTCAACTTTCCATACATGCATGCATGATAGGTAGCCTATCTTCTTCCAATTTATAATTTCTTAATTCTTTCAGTTTTAAAAATAGAGAAACTTGTAAGAGAAACTTTTTGTTAGTGATACCTAATTATATCCAAATTTCAAGTCTACAGACCTCTCTCCAAAGATTGTGTATATACATGTATATAGATATATTTACAGGAAAAGTGACGGGACTTTTTTCTTAACAACAAGTATTGTGGCATATTTTTGGTAGTGGTGTATTTTTTTGTTCGCCACATTATAACCCACCTTTTCTTAAGAAATAAGAAAGATGATGTTTTACCCTTTGGAGGTTTATCATATTGGACCTTGAACCATAAGAAATCGATCACCTACCACTTCTCAAGTTGATACACACTTCTCAGCCCCCCAAATGTTTTTTGACTATATTTCAGCTTGGTTCCCATTATTTTCTACGGTAAGGGTTGATTTTGCAGAAAAATTTATTCTTAGTAAAAAATTTTATTCTACAATTTTCTGAAAATAAAGTGGTTTTTACATTTTTTGTAGGCCCAGTAGTTTTTGAGCTATAATCAGCAGAGCAATTCTGATTTTAGTGGGCTGTCAAAGTGGCCATTTTGTTTTATAATGTACACTACTTGACTTACAAACTCTACAAAATACTTTCTCTAAACATTTTTTTTCAAGTTAACAGGTAATATGGTAACCTAAAAGCAAAAAAGTAACCTTCAGTGAATGGAAAAATATCAACAATAGAAAAATAAAGGGGCCTGATATACCCTCATTCTAACATGGATAAATGAACATACACAGTAAAAACAAAAAAAAGTCCGCCACTTCACCTTTTAATTTCTATATACAGGGCACAACATCACGCACCATTGAAAAATACTATTAGGTGCGTGATGTTGTGCATCAATATGAAAATTAACCCACTCTAGGTATTTATTGATGCACCAAATAGAAAATATCTTGTTTAATGAAGAAATTAGCTGTATTCAATACAATTACATGCTAATTCAAGTATACCCACATAATAAGAAAATATTCCCATCAAATGACAAAATTAGTACTGTTTCACAATAAATGCTCAAATAATTCCCCTGAGCTGCTACACAATACCCCAGGCAATGATACATTTCATATTGGATGTTTCGTAGTTGGAGGTTGGTAATATTATCACAGCACTCCTTGATGGCTGCATGTAAAACTGCTACATTGGGAAAAGGAGCAGGTTTGTAACTGCCCCATAAAAAAGTCTAGTGGACTGAGGTCAGGAGATCTGGCAGGCCATAACAGTGTTTTTTGTAGGTACCAATAACTTTATTTGGATAATTTGTTACAAGTCGAAAATTGTGAGTGGGGCTCTGTTCCTTCATCTACAGACTAACATGTTCTTTCATGAGTGGCATGTCAATACATACCTACAGTGAGCTAATTTTCACATTGATGCACATCACGCATCAGATGGTATTTTTCTATGGTGCATGATGTGCACATCACCCTGTATATGTATCACTCAAAATTTTGTGTTCGCGATTTTGTGAAAACTACCAGGTGGGTACGGATGAAATTTTTATGAGAGATAGTTCTTATATTGGAGCAGGTCTGAAAGAAGTTCGTTGCCTATCCATTAATTAGTTTTAAGAAAACTGAAAAATAATATTACTGAAAAAGTTATTTTTCCTGGATTCTAAAAAAATGATAAAAAAAAAATCGGGCTAAAATTTTTATGATAGGTTTTCTTTATATTGGTGCAAGTTTATTAGAACTTTGATATCTATTAGTTTCCTAATTTTTGAGAAAACTAGAGAAAAAAAATTGCTGAAAAAAATTTTTTGTTCACTGTTTTGAGAAAACTATATAACAGATAAGGCTGAAATTTTTACGAAAGATAGTGTTTGTATGGGGGAAGTCTTAAAGAAATTGGGTGCCCGTTGATTTGGTAGTTTTTGAGAAAACTGGAAAACAAAAAATCTTTGGAAAAGCGGTTTTTAGCAATGAAATATCGATAGATCGATATTTTTGTAAAAGATATGTATAACTACGGATAGTTGTTTTTGTAATTTCTTTACCTGACACTAGCAATGCAATATTGATATGTCAATATTATCTTGAAAAAGAAAATTTTTCAAGTAAGCTCTCTTTCTCCATCTGTATATCTATCTCCATGTGCAAACTAAGTTTTCTAGTGAAGCATATCTGCACTAGTTTTTTTTTTTTTTTTTTTTTTTTATTTCAGAAATTAACTTTATAATGTTGCAAGTTTGGCTGAGAATCAAATCATATTTTTCATTTCGTATCAAATGCTTTGAATTGTTTAAAAGATAAGCAAACTCTTTTCTGACAGAACTAAAATTCTGAAATATTCATGACTTAAGAACATGCTCCTTCAACAAAACTTATTGAACCAGAATCAGGAGCACATTTAGGACTTCGAAGGCCTGTGACCCAATTCTTTGCAGATGCCCTATTACATACATTCACGAGTGGTGAAGCTGATGGAGGTATGGTATTGACCTTCCAAAATTGGCAAATAATGTGACAAAAAAATATGGAGGTCCCCTGAATGTGAAGGCTCTAGGCTTTATGACTCCAATACGGCCCTGATCAGACTTTTAAGATTTTCATACGTTTCGAAAACTTATTTTTTCTCGTAAAGCTTCCTGGGTTAGAATGTTGAAATTGAAAAAAAGTTTGATAACATTTTTGTGGCAACATGCGTTCTCATGACTTTCTATTTCTTAAAATATTATTTTTTAGAGGAGTATGCTGTACTAATATTTTTATTCCTTCTCTAGCTGGTACCCAGTTAGAGATTGGACTATTTAACTAGGAAAATGCTGTTAGAAATAATTTGATCTTAAATTTGGTCTTAAATAGGATTTCTGGACAATCTTCCTGAAACATTCTCACTAATACAGTGGTTAACATCGTTTCTGAAATAGACAATTTTCAATTATTAATGTGTTAAAAGAGTTTTTTTTCTGCCTGAGAAGAGCAACTTCAATTGATTGGTTTCAGTACCTACCTAAATCTTTGGTGTTTTTTAATCTATGAATAAATCTACTCGTAATTAAAGGGAACAGTGGGGATTCCGTGTTGAAAAATTTTTGTTTTCTTTGGATTTGGGTGAATATTTTATTTGGCATCTGCCATTATAAATGATAAGAAGTATCTAATAAAAAAAATAACCTGACCAGAATTTCTCAGCTCTGAACATACTTTAGATGTGTTCAATATGGCAAGAAGTTCGATAAAAGGGCGAACCCAAAAACTTTTAAGGACAATATTCCGCTAATGTTTGAGTCACGTTTGATTTTCATTGGCGCATATTATCAACATTATCAGAATTGTCTCCTGAAAATTTTTTGGTCCGCTCCTTTATCTAACTTTTTTCCACGTCGAACACAGCTTCTCAGGTGAATATTGCTCATAACTCTCAGAAGTAAATCCAAAATTTGTACTACTGAAACCCATATTACATCAAAGACCTAGTTCAAAATTTATAAATTTTCTTAAAAGTGTAATTAAGGAGGAACCCTAGAATTAATCACAAAAAATCACACTATCAAAAACTCGAAAACCAATGTTCCTCCCAACTAATTAAAACCAAAATCAGTTGGGTTTATTTAGATTGTAAGACTTATGTGGGGACTCTCCCGTATGAGGTATAGGGGCTTGGACCCCTCGACAACAGTCACCGCCCCAAAGGGCAGGCAAACAATCGTCATCTCAAGGACACAGATACCTGTTAACGATAATAGACAGGGCAAAACGATGGCTTGAACACACTTAAATTCTGTTGAATTTCCTTCTGGTGAGAATATCTCTCACGACAAGGTATACCACAACGTATATATGTGTTTAATTTTTTATCGTTTGGTGCATATTTCTTTTATTATGAAACTAAAAACTATTTAGGTCCGAATCCAAATAATTTTAAATTGGATATTTTTCAAAGAAAACCTACTGAAAGAAACTGAGAAAATTTGTAGTATGTTTTTCTAGGATTTTGCTTGTAATTTTGTAACTGATAATGAAAATATAAAATATGTATCTCGTACAAAAAATTTAAAAATTTGAAATTTTCCATTTTTTGGGCTCTTGGGCAAGTGGGTAATGTTCTTAAAGGGAAAATTGTATGTAACTCACGAACAAATTATTCAATTTTGATTGAATTCGATAATATTTGGTGTCAATGGGTTTCTTTTGTCGTGAAACGATTAAGTCCCAGTCTAAATTTCCACCATGAGGTAAACTTTAAATTGCAGGTTTTTTAGAAAAAAAAACCTGCTAAAAAGGTCGGTTGAAGAAAAATGCCCGGGCTAACTCAATACTGCAGTACGCCCTCGGCTGGAACAGAAAATGCGTCTTGTGTATTGTTCCATTCATTATTATCTTATTATTGTGGGTTACCAATTTTCGTTTATAACTGTTTTTTTATTTCTAAATTTAACAAACGTCTAAAAAAGAAAAAAAAGTCTTATTTTTAAGTTTTTGACTGCTGAGAATGTATCGTTTCAAATCAATTATAAAATGAATTTGAAAGATTTTTGGAAATTTTTTCGATGATTGTGGCCAACTTTTTAATTTAATTTAGCTACCTACGAGCCTATGAACTTTCTTCTGCCCATAAGCTGATTTCTTGATTGATATAAATGGAGAAAATTTACGAATAAGTGTACCATTTTTTATTTATTTTATTTGCAGAGACGATTTATTCGCCCCGTGAGCAGTCATTGTGCAACGATCATTAATACTCATGGACTCCGTGACTACAGTCAGCAGCTATTTTCTTGTTTTAATCATGTAACGAAAAAATTCTTGATGATTTAAGCATTGTTCAAGACGTAAAAATCATCACCTTTGCGTTTTTAATGCTAATAAGAAAGATTTTCATTGGGTTGGTGGATTCGAAATCAATATAAGTAATTATATTACCCATAAGTACATTTTGGGAGCTTAGCACACCTAAGTTGCATTTGTTCTACTAACCCATTGTTTTGTTTAGTCGTCGACACCACTCGGAATTGGCAAAATGAGTTCTTACTATATTTATGCTTGATTAGTACTAATTGACGAAGTGAAATTTCGATTTTGCCTTACTGTAATGAAATTTCATTTCTCATTTTGCAACCCGCGATGTCTGTTTAAGATTTTTCTTTTACGAAGCATTCTATGAATTTATGTAGACTCGGAACGAACTTTATTTGGAAAATTAAAATTTTTGTAGGTATAAACATGAAGTGATGGGCTATTAAAGAACACGAATTTATCAAACGATTTCCGCACATTCAACTATGTTGTAAATTTTTCCTCTGAAATTTTATTATATTTTCTTTTATAAAATATATCGATTAGAAAATTATCTGTTTACCTTCCAATCGCTTACCATCGATTATTACAAATATTCGTATTTTCAGTAACTTTTTAAATACGAATTTTGAGAGCCACCACTCAAGATCGCTGCGTGTCGCTAGATTTGACCAGAAAAGGTTACGAGATAAAAGAAACTTGATTATATTTTTCTGAATGAAAAATCAAGCAAAAATTGTAATTTTTTTTTTCATTATTTTTTTGAATGATCAGTTCTATTATTTGGGAAACCATGTATATACAGGTCTGAGGTACGATGTATAGCATACATAATGATGAAAAATATCAGTATGCCAATTTCTTCGTTCATCTTTACGTCTGTATCAATTTTCAGCTTCCCAATTAGAAAATAATGCAATTATCAAAACGGAAAAAAAAAAATTTTACCACCCTGTCTCCGTCTTCAAGAGAGTAGGTAATGATAAATATGAATTTAAGTTTTTTGTATTAAATTTTAAGGAAATTATTTTTATACTGACGTATTCTTATTGTATGTCATTTAGCTATCGAAGAAACTTCAAAAAACTAGAAGTGGTCGCACGTTTGATTCCCCCTGAGGGGACGCACTGTGTATAGGGGTTAAGAATTTTTATTATTTATTCAGGAGTGCCTCATCATCTTACATTTCAGGAGTAAAACCTTTTGATACTTTTAATTTCATTTTAAAAGTTAATTTTATTCGGCTAAACTGGCAAGTGAAAGACATGACTGCCGTTCAGTTCAGGTATTTCTCCAAATCTTTTCACAAAAATTCAATCGAAAAAATTAATTTATTTTTGCAAATAACACATGCCCAATCTGTCGTAAAAACCGAACCAAACACATTATTATTTGGAGAATACATATTTGTATATATTACATATAATGCTATAAACAATTAAATTACAAGGAACGTCTAGGCTTTTTTCCATAATTTTATTCCAAAAAAATAAATTGGCAAAGTTAAAATGCAAAATCTACATAAGTGTGATGATTCAAGTAATTTGAAATGTTAATGAAAGTGTATTTAATTTTAGCATGATTTGTTAGGCAAAAGAAATCGCCGAAATATCCAAATTTGGATAATGTTTCTGATTTTGAAAAATGAAGAGCAAACGGCAAGAGAATACAAACTTCTATAGTTAAGATTTCATTATTAATTATTTTATCGTTGATGAAGCTTTTCGCGGTTCCCTTTCAACACAGAACGAGACGCAGAAGACTGAAAACTGCAAAATGAAAGAATGTGTGCGATAATGCGAAGAAGTCGGCCCTGAACATCTTCAATTTCAATATTGAAAATATTCAATCAAAATGCTGATTTATTCCGATGTTCAACCAATTATCGATCAATTCCTTCAAAATTAAATTTATATAAAAAAAAGATAAAAATTAAAAATCGAAAAATTTCGATGAATTCTAGGTCATTGGGTGGTATCTCTAACTAGACACGTTGTATTATACTAAAATAAATACACGGAAAATTTATTATCACTGCCTCCCTTTAATTTAACAGAAATCAATGGCATCAAGTTTAATTACCAGTTTATCACCACATTCTTAATTTTCAATAATATACTACTTATTTCAACTAGGAGAACAACAGAATAAAAAGCTTCGATTTTTCATAGTATTGGTAAAGTGAAGTTGATTGTCAATTCCCAGAAAAATATTTCAAGTAATTATAAACTTAATCATAGAAGTTTTTATTTCCTTACCCTCATTTTCCACTCAGAAAAAAAAAAGTAAATCTGGAAATTTTGGCGCGGATTGAAGCTTCCCACAGATCAACCAAAGAAATGCACTTTTATTAAGAGTGTCATTATGAGATTTTGTGATTTTTAAAAACTCATGTAACGATGCCAACTTTTCCTCATTATAAAGTGGTAGCCTGCCACTTTTAAGAATCCATCAACGACAGATTGAACGAGGTATTTCCTTACTCTGTTATAAAATTAACATCAAAATTCACAGTGTTAAGAATACGAGACAATGAGAACAACGAGTTTTCCAAACAAATACACGCGATTAAATAATAACCACTTACTAAAAAATATAAAACATCATTAGACAACAATATATCAAATTTTCACAATCTCTGTATGCGTTTCGCTCGTTTGAAATGGGGAATTTATTTTTGACCTCACAGTACGGGTGACGCCTTGGAAAAAGAATTCAACTATGTGGACAAACAAATGATCAACCAATGAAAACGTCTAAAAACAGTGAAATTGAGACAATTTTTTCTTAGTTTTTTATTATCTCGGTTTCTGAGGGCTCAAAATTATTGTTCTTGGTCTCATTTTATTCTTTAGAGTCTCCTATTTAATTTGGTATCTCCAATGAAAATTCAAATTTTCTTTAAAGAAAATAACGAAGAAGTATTTGAAGTAAATTTGAAGACCGTTATATGCTTACCATGCTTTTATCTCATTTGTTTGTCCACATAGTTATATATTATGCCGCAAACGTCACAGTGGATCTTTGAGGGAGAATCCCCCATTTTGATGAAATTCATTAGGATAGAAAATGGTTCGAAGAGTACATTAGCATAAAAATAAAATACAAAATGTGTTTCTGTTTTTCTCAAAAAAAACTTTTAATTTTGAAAAAAATTGCGACAACTCCATAGTGGCAGTTCGTTACAAAATTAATTAAACCCGATTGTACAGAATATTCAATCTGTGGATAAGCCGGGTTTAACTTTAAAAACGCTCGATAATATAAAGTTAAACTGAGCTCATCCACCCTTTAAATACTTGGCACAAGCGGGTCTGAATAATTATAATTTGAATTTTATCACGACTATTTACGATGTTTCGTTGAAGTATAAGTCATCTTAAAGTCAGTCAACACACATTCACAAAATCGGAGCAGAGGTTTCGCCGATCACATATGTATGACTCTCTAGACAAGGGCGCACCTAGCATAAGATGGAGCGGAGCTATTGCCTTCCTCTTATATAGATTTCCACTCGAATCCAAAAATAAATACGTCTCTAACAAAGGAGAGCAGCTATTATTCTGAAAATTCATCAATTTAACGTAATTCGAGTTTTACATAGCGTCTTTTGATTTATGAAGAATAAAGACGATCAAAAGTCTCTTGGATAACAAACGAATTTATTTTTAATTGTTTTTTTTTCTTCCGAACGTAATGTAAAAAAATTTTAATCATGCCATTCTTTTGGAAAATGTTCCAGGCACATCTTTGTTTATAGATATTCGCGCATCTAGATGAAAAAAACCTACAAAAAATATCATAAAAAAGAAGTATCAGAAGGGTGCAACAGAAATGTGTATTGTTCAAATGTTGCATTATCGAATGTATCGGTCGTCTATGACGAAAATTTAATGATCAAAAAATTTCAAGCGTAATATTTCATCGAGCAGATTCATAGAAGTTATACGAGACTCATTAATACACAGTTAGATCAGTGCAAAGGCGGTTTTAGGGTTTACAGCTTGGGAGCGTAAGCATCTGTTTTTGCAATAGAGATGAGGGGAAGAAAAGTATAAAAATTTCTAGTAAAATTTCCGAATATTAAGAATAAATTTTAGAATTCTAAGGCTTTAAATGTGACTACTTCTGAATTCATTAATAAGGTAGCAACCTACGAAAATAAGAGTGTATAACATACATTTTCAAAAATTATGCATAAATTTTCAATCTTTGTTCATTTTTTATGCTGAAAATTCAATTTTTCTATTTTATTTACTTTAAGGAAATTTTTTTTTGGGAGGGTGGGTCCAACTCTAGCCCAGAGGAAACATTTCTGAAATTTTCCCTCTTTTCGTGAAAATCCAGCACAGATGTAAGACACAGCATCTCGATCGTATACTGCTCACTATGGATGAGTGGAACTGATGAAAATTCGTTCAAATAACTTTCCAGTAAAAGTACAAAAAACAAAACAGTTGTTTCTTTTTGTTTTGTAATTTTTGAATCAAAAATCAAGAGGAGCCCGCGAGGCGATGATGTTAGGAGTGGTGTAACCGGTCAATTTTTACAACATACCCACAAAATTGCAAGTTTTACCAAAACAAATCCAAAACAAACGCCAATTAGTCAGTGGAAGAGCAAAATACAATGAGTGTATTATGATGAAACTTCTAAAGAGATATTGCGGAACTACTTCTGAATTCATGTAATTACTAAAATGAATATCAAATTTGAAATCTATGCCCCAAAAACATATCCACTGACGCACACAACAAAATATTAGAAGTCAAAATTTGGACTCTTTTTAAAGTTCTTGGGGTATGAAAAATTAAATGAATGAAAAAATGAACATGAAGTTTGAAATCAGCGCTCCAAAAAACATATCAGCTGATGTATCACAAAACAAAATATGAGAAGTCAACATTTGGTCACCGTTTGGAGCGCCTGGGGGTCGAGAAATGACGGATTGAATGAAAAAATTAACGTCAAATACGAAATCAATGTCCCAAAAAATATACTCGCTTATGTATCACACAACAAAATATGAGAGGTCAAAATTTGGCCCTCTTTTGATGCCCGTGGTGGTTGAGGAATATGCTAAATGAAAAAATACACGTCAAATATGAAATCAGAGGGCTGAAAAACATACCCGTTGATATATCACAAAATAAAATAAGACAATTCAAAATTTGGCCCCTTTCTGAAGCCCCTGGTGGTCAAGGAATGGGTTGAATGAAAAAATTTACGTCAAATACGAAATCAGCGTCCTAAAAAACATACCAACTGATGTATTACATGACAAAATATGAAAAGTCAAAATTTGGCCTCTTTTTGAAGCCCCTTGTGGTCGAGTAATGGGTAGAATGAAAAAGTGAACGTCAAATTCGAAATCAGCGCCCCAAAACACCTACCGTTAATGTACCACAAAATAAATTACAAAAGGAGAATAGATAACTATCAAAATTCCATTTTTTTTATTGGACGCTTAGCCCTCCAAACCTTCATTTTTCATTTCTTATTATAATGGGGGCAAAAGCAAACTCCTTTTTTTCTGTATTAAAAAAGACCAAGAAAGTGCTTCACAGTTCAGTCAACTAATGTCAAATATTTTTAGCCAGTGCTTCATTATTGGCTCCTTCCACTGCGTCTGATTTTTTTAGTCGGTAACGCTTTTTGTCGTCGGATTCGTCGTGTCAAGGTTATACGAGTTTAATACCGATATTAAGGAAGTTCTCTTCAGGGAAAAAAAAAAAAAAAAGCCACCATCTCTTTATATTTTTAAAACAGCGGTCCCTGAAAATAAGCAAAATAAAGCGACCAAATCATTAAATTGATACATTGTTTTCTAATTAATTATTAAGAGTCGACAAAAGAAACAGACCTAAATTGTAATTGTATCCAGCAGAATTTTACTCCGAAAGATGTTACGACTCTTTTTCAAGCACGAAACGAAAACAATGATTTTTCATCAATTCGAGTAGTTCGTAAGTAATCGACACTACCATACTATCAAACAGATTTCTAAAGGGGGAAAGTATGGCACACGAAACAACAAACTGAAAAATTTGACTATCTAACGATAAAACAACGAGAGTGAGAAAATGAGCACATTACGGACACAATCGATCATTCACATTTGGCATTGCCTATTTCAACTTCAGAAAAAAAAAAAGGAAAAATGTGTAAGTTTTTACTCGAATGAATAGGTATTTGACAAACGTAACATCAACAAAATAATGTTGATTACGTTCAATTTTTATACAGTGAGATGAATCATACGGAGTAAAACATCAGGAATGCAGGATTGAATTTAAATCCAAGGAAAACACTAGGTACTCTACATGTATAGAGGTGGTTGAATCAGACCAACCACACGTCACTACATGAAATTCGAGCAGGGTCAAAAGTATTCTTAAAGGCGGTCATCTCTTAGAATGACGAACTCGTCGGATGAACAGTACACTTTTGTGAAAGATGGCAGATAGACAGACAGAAACATTAAGATTCACGAACCCGTAAAAATCAAACAAACCTTTGAACCGACGAGAGAAAGAACCCAGTGGAACCCTTTTCGTTCATACCTGCACGTGTGTTGTAAATTAACTCGGTGGTGGTGGTGGGGGAGGAGGCGGCGCCATAAGCACGCTACTCGGTAGGTTGCTAGGCAGGCCATGGTTGGAGGGCGATGCCCCCTTTATTCCGTGGTAGGCGGGCGTCTGCCACATCGGATGTGGGGGCATCATGCCGCCGGGAGCGGCCCAAGGACCCATAAGCGGTGGTGGCGGTGGCATGGTGGATGCCGAGGTAGACACGTTGCTGGTTGATGACGAGGTGGTGCTAGTGGTGCTTTGCGAAGGCGGCGGCCCCATCTGGAAGGAAGGCGGCGGCATCATCGAGGGCCACGGCTGCATCGGCGGCGGCATCATATTTGCGGGAGTGTTGACAGGAGTGGTTCCAGGCGGCGGCGGAGGTGGCGGCACGTTCACGTTGGGAATGGCGGAGCCATGTGGCGGCCCGGCGTTCCACACGGACGGCGGCGGCGGCATCGCATTCGCCATCAGCGGCATTGGAGTAGGGAGGGCGAGGGGCGGCGCGGCGATAGCGCGTGGTTGCGATGGACGATCGAATAGGTGGCCGCTGGAGCGGTTCTTATCGGAGCCGCCGCCGCCCCCGGACTCGCCTCTCCCGGACATAGAAGATGGTGGAGGCGCTTCACCCAGTTCTGCCATCAGTGATAAGTACTATAAACAGAAAAATGATAAAAAATGATCACAACACATGGCCATTACGATACTGCAATGCTTTTGAATATCTAAATCTAAGTTTAGCTAGAGGTTACATTCATTTATCCAGTCAACTTTTGATTTTTTTCTGTACTATTTGAGCACTCGATTGAATGATGATACAGGTCTCTTCTCCCGGTCCCTTCGCCCGAAGACCAGGGTGAATCATTCATTATTCATCCCGATCTTCACGGAGCTAAGAGGGGTTAGTTTAAGCGATTGAAGACGTATCCAGGAAACTTATTATGAACCTGTAATCGCAGTGACGATTTTTGTGTTGATTTAATGAATTAACGCGTTAAGTTACCGCGATTGTGTTGGAAACAGGGTCAAAACAATTTTTAATAATAAAGCGGTACAAAGTTAATGCGATAAAGAATTTTCTTCATTCTGATAAAAGTTTCATAATAGATTCCCACCTCGGACACGAAAAATGAAACATATAAATCACTACAAGGTATATGAGTGGATGCATTAGTCAAACGATTGCGCACACTTAACAAACCCTATGACAGTAATTAGATGAACATTGTAAAAAATTACCTCAGAAATTACAGCTTTAATTTGAATAAGACCTTAATGTATAAATCTACACCCTGTAGGGAGTACTCAGTTTACAGCAATATTAATTCAAAATGTATGAAGTCGATAAATTATAAAAAGGGGACATGTGACCAAAAAATGTATCAACCAAATAACGCATACTTCAGTTCTTAATGGGAGGAAGTGGTTGAAGGAAAAGTAAAAGAAAATTATTCTATTTTAAAACAAGATGAGGCGTAAAAGTATTCACTAACCAGAACAGACACTTAAAAAATAAAGTTCATGTACAGGTAAGTCCCATCGAAACAAGTTTAAAATTGTGAAATTTATCCTTTTTATCAATACGTCAACAACATTCAAATTCAATATTCTCAAAAAATATATAGCATTTAGCAGTGAATACAACTGGGAAATTATTAAATATATTCAATTCAAACATTTTAGGAGAGAGTTGCAATGAAATGAAGAATTGCATAAAATTAATGTTCAGCACACGTTTAAGTTCATTTCGATAGAAAATTTAGAAAACGAGTCTAAAGTCCGTTAAATATCACTATTCAAAATGACCGAAGGTCCGAAAAGAAACTCAATAAATAAAATTGATACAAAATTCGAACTAAGCGCCTCGATAAAATTTTCGTCGAGATTCAAGAAAACTATGCATTTTTTAATATTTACCTCTTCGTCAATTTTTGCCTTATCATGTGTTGGTGCATTCGGTACGGGTTGACCAGGGCGTTTCTGTTTACAGTCTTTCGACAAGTGACCAGCACCGCCGCAAATGGTACACAACACGTTCATGGTCACATTCGGTTTATCAGGACACTATGCGAAACAAAAGAGCAGTACATATTAATCATTACCGAAGGTATTGTCGCCCGACAAATCCAATGAAATAGCCGTTGAAAAAACCAATTTACTCACTGCCCACGACTTATGATCCGTGGCTCCACAGTTAGTGCAACGGGCGCCATCATTTTCACGCAACGTGCCATTCAGCAACGCCAATTCACGAAGTTGTTGTCGCCGTAAATCATTTTGACCTTCCGGAACTTCGACACCTTGTCGAATAATTTCTTTTATCTACACATGTGAGAAAGTTGATGTTAATAATTATATTATGTACTAGGTACAAACGGACAAAGAATTCATTACTGTAAATATTTTCTCTGAAGCTCGGAAACCCGTTTTAATAACAAAAAAATTTTTTTTAGTTAAACAATTTTCAATTGTCTCACATGTAGAAAATCGTTAGTGAATTCGATCGAGAAAGAGATGAAGACCGGAAAAATCAACTCACCTTATCGACAGCTTTCTTCACGTATTCGGGATTATTAGCCGTAACGTAGGCATGTAGGGGCTCATTTTCTCCAGGCAGAGGTTGACCATCTTTTCGGCCAACCTTGCCCTCTTTAACGGAGCCTTTGCCACGAATAATGATTTTCGCACCAGTTTCATGTTCCATGGCTAAAAACATAAGGCGACCAGGTTAAAAACGCGCTAAGACACTGACGTCGTACGCATACGAAAATAAGACACGCTTACATTTTAACGTATTTCCACGAGGACCAATCAGAAGACCTACGAAATTAATATCCGGATGAACGTCCTGTGGTATCATAACTTTGTCACTAACACGAGTCAACGGTGGTCTAAAACAGACGTTACATCAAACATAGTATTTTACAAAGAGAAATAAGATAAACCGACGATTTGAGATAAACGTAAAAAATTTGATCTTAACAACAGTTTTAATAATTTATACTCTTATACATTTTCCAAAAGAAGAGCAAAACATATTGTATCTTTAAGCAAACGAATTTCCCAAAGATATAAAACAATAATAGCATTAAAGATTCTAAAGGCTCTATTTAATACGCACTTTTTTACCTCGCCAAACTATAGTCAACCCAATAAAGAAAAGTCGATCGCTTATGGTAACCTCGATTAAGACTGTTTCAATAACCTATTCTTATAATTTAGAAACAGTGAGAAATGTGATCAGTGAGCTAATCAAAGAAATGTTTCGTTCGTCTATCATGATAAAGTACAAATGCTTCTGAAAGTTACAATTATAAAACATACAAATACAACCTGATTAAAAAGCTTAATTCGATCTGCCACCAAAGAAAAAACGTTTTCCGATTGAGATTGTTTCAATGGTTTTTTTTTTTAGAAAATTTTTATTTCATTACTTTTTCCATTAAAATAACAAAAAAACAAAAAAAACTTACGCCTAAATTCAGAAACCTGAACATAGTTTTATTCATTTTTATTGATTTTTAAGGTTAGCAAGATTTGAAGCTGTTAAAGATAATTATTTCTTAAAAAAATAAAAAAATGAGTGCGTGACGGTACACAAGGCTGAAGTAAAACTTCTATCTAATTTTCGTTCAATGAATCAACAGATCAGTCACGGATTGACGTCATCACGTTATTATCAATTGAAACTAAGTCCAAATAAACAATATGACCAATCTAATTTGTACCGTAAGAATATTTCATCCGCACGTCAACTGCGGTAAGTGTGTATTTTCCAAAAATGTCAAATTTTGTAATGGCTGCCATCCGAAAACCAGGGAATCAAATTCAATACCAAACCTGTTCCTAAGAGTCTCCAACTTCCACAAAAATTTCAAGCCAAAATCTCTCAATTTACGGTAAATTACGGGAGTTATCATGGTGACAACATGGTGAATTTGTAACACTTTGAGAACCCCTTATTCCGAAACTAGAGGATAAATTTCAAAAATTTTAACACGAATGTGTAGTCCATGAAAGCTTCTGACATTACCCCAAGTTTCATTGCCACAGGTCAAACAGTGGAAGCTCCACAGACCTCCAAAAAATGCCAAAATAAACAAAAAGTGAAAATATATATGTATATATATATATACATTTGTGTACAGAAGAATTTGAGTGACCTATATATTCGTGATCTACTACTCATGATTGGAACTTTTCCACAAGTATCGCCACTGCACTTAATATAGTTGTATTTTCCAAAGGAAAATACACTAAAAAAAGAAAAAGGACGAAAATCAATCAAGGTAGAAATTTTTTCGAAGATATACAATAAAACTTGAACCTATAAGATATAAATGGAATGAATTATCTCAAATATCACATGACGTATTCATTCACAGTATTTCTGCAAAATTGTTTTCTTTTCAGCACAATAAACTTCGAAAAGTATTCACAAAATAATCATAATTACTTCTGATTCATTAACAAAAGTAATAAAGGATGAAAATTTTTCAATTTCAACTTACTGGGAATTCAAAACATGGGGCATTTCATTCAACTTCTAGGTGAGTAAATTGCTTCAAAAATATACTACTAGTGACGACAAACCATGAACAAACAACAGACACAGCTTCAAAGTGTATAAAATATAAATTACTTGTAATCGGCTGGTGGTTTAAATCCAGGATTTATTTTGATCATTCGTCCAATCAACTGATGACGTTCTTCTTCCAAACGTTTTCGGGTTCGATATTCTCTAGTATTCAGACGTTTTCCATCAAAACTGTAAATGGGCTCCGGAGAAGGTGACCTGTAAATGGTGATGTTTTCAAATGTATAGACAACGTGGAAGAAAAATTTTCAAAAAAATGTGAACGATTCGAATGAAAAAACTAACAAAAAAAAAGTAACTAAACGAAACGACCAAACCAATGAAATATCGCGCTAAAATTTAAACTAATAAACAAAAAAATTAATTACACACAGGAATCTGGAAAAACTGATTAATTATTCAAAAGAAATTAAATAATTTTATGGCCTCAATTATGAAATAATAAAAAATTATTCCCTGCAAGAGAAATTAAATTTCTAGATATATTCATTGCTATTAAAAGAGAAAATGATACAAACTAAAATTAAAATCCACCAACAATTGGTATCTGAAAAAATTGAGTATTGTAACATACCTACCACTTAACCTAGAAAAAGCTGAAAAAGAAACGTTTCGTAAAAAGAATGATAATTAGGAGCATGAATAAAATAAATTTATCGCCGTTTCCCAATCCTGTGAAAAAATGATGCTCGAAACGTTTCTTCGCTGCATAAAAATAGTAAATGAAAAATTATCAAACCACCGTCTTGTCTTATCACACCTTTCTTCCGGATTAGCTGGAATACCGAGATCACCGGTGCGTAATTTCCTACTGACTTCTTCGATTTGTAATTGCACTGGAAAAAAATTCGTTAGTACGGGGACAAACCCCATAATATTTTAAAAATAGCACAAATAATATTAATTAGGGAAAGAGAGTAGAAAAACATAAAATGAATGACCTAAATGAATAAAACTGGGAATAAATTAATCGATTAAATATTAAACATAAATGATATCTGGATTCTGAATGAAATCACCTGTGTTCATAGATTATTAGGAACAAAAGAAAAATTAATTTATTAATGATACGATCGATAAATACTTACACACATAAGCTTCCTCCTGTTCTTTACTTAAATTGGTCGGTAAAACGGTAGGCATTCCGGGAATGAACGTTTTGTCTGTTTCTTCGGCACCCCATCTTGATTTTCTACGACGTTTACGTTCTGATTCTGCTGATGCTGACAAACAAGGTAAAGCAGAAAAATTACCATCTTCGAGCAAAGAATTAATAACAGTAGAGAATATTAACTACTTACTTCCATCGAAAACTCGCTTGTCAGAATTCAAGCTCGGTCCAATCATTTGAGAACTTTCTCCCGGATTCATGGAATTACCTAATTTGAGATCCGCGGATGGCATAATTATAAGAGTTTAAACTCAAGAAACCTTGAGGAAGAAATCAATCTTTCCTCGTTGTGGTATCAGTCGTAAATCTTAAGTTATAGAAGCTTCACGCATGCAAAAATGTGACAATTGTTTACACTGATAAAAGTACACCGATGGCAATTGAAATAATATACAGAATACTTAAGTGTAAATTAATATCACGACATTTCAAACGCAATCTTTATCATGGCTCAACTATAAATTACAATAAAATATAGATGCAATTCTCAAAATTTCTAATCAATAGTGAATGAATTATGAAATCTACAACTACCTACTTTCCATTTTGTTGGACGAAGAAGAAAACATTGTGTGATTTAACGCTATTTAACGAGTAAAGTGGCGGTGCAACAAAATGTATAAAATATTTCTATAATTCTATTTATTTTTTGTCGGATTATCATTCTCATTTTCACCTCTCTCCTATCGGTATCACTGATCTAGGCCTATATTCACAAACGTCACTTTAAACTCCCTTCACTTAAACCACACTTTAAAAAAGTTTTTTGCACAATTTCGTACATTAAAATATGGGAACATTGTGTATCTTATGAGAGTTCCAATGTAAAAATAAAATGTTACCACATTCGTAGATACAAAATTGTGCCAAAAGTCATTTTTAAGTGAAGTTTAAGTGAAGGGAGGTTAAAGTGATGTTTGTAAATATAAGCCATTGACTGAACTTTAGGATCTACATATTATATTTCTCATTTGTGTTAACACTTGTTTCGTTCAGAGCTGGAATTTGAGTATATATATATATATATGATGGAGACGACAGGTGGGCAGTTTTGGTGTCCTACCTATGGAAAATGCTTCTACAAACACTGTACTTCCAAATAAATATCTGATTCTTCAAGGATATATATGTATATGATGGAGAGGACATGGAACAGTTTTAACATGGGGTTGAGTGTCCAGACAATACATGGCATATACTGGCATATGAAGTACCCCAGAATGAAGAAAGTCTCGCAATGTGCATTTGTTTATAAACCTTTGAATATATATTATTTCATATGAGCTCTGTTTGATAGGATTACACTAACTTACACCAACTTACACCAGTAGGGATATTCCACAAATATTCAAGTAAAACTTGACGCAAAGTTACACAACATTCCTACATTTGTAGAATCGCCCTCCTAGTGTAGGTTGGTGTAAGTTGGTGTAGTCCTATCAAACAGAGCTATAGAGAGCTGATTCAACAAGTTCCATTTTTCAGCAATAGTGAGCGTTCTTGGGGAATGAAATGACTTCTTTTATGTGCGAGTATATCTATATACACGAATTTTATATATAAATATACTCGTGTGTAAAAGAAGTCATTTCATTCCTTAAAAGTGCTAACTATGTCTGAAAGTAAGTATTTGTAGAAAATGTATGCGAATTAGCTCTCTGTATGAAATAATACATACTCAGTACCTCACTTTTACTTTGATTTTTGATTCAAATTGGTTCAGGTGTTCAGTCTGGAGGACTTTGTACAACAGCACGAGGCATCTATAGTCTGGACAATCAACCCCATGTTAAAACTGTTGTGTGTCCTCTCCATTATTGTAATGATAATTTTGTATCATTCATAATATCTCTCTCTTATATATATATTTCACATATATATCAATCACCTAAAACAATTCTCATTATACTGACGTCATGTAAACAAGTCTTTACTTGCCTTTACTGATTCAGTTGTTCTACATTCGATGTTTATAAACAAACATAAATACACTTTTCATAACAACTCTTTTCTATGAAACTATTCTGCAGATATTGCAAATACCCAAAATCACCATTTATGTCATTTCCTTAAACTCCTATTGGACAATATCTAAACTTGTATTGTCATAACTCTCCAATCATATCACTACCATTTCCACTCTCCAAGAAATCGCCATATTCTCCTACCAAAACTTCTAGCTATAAAAACTCATGTAACCATGTACTTTTTATCTTCTTTACCTTTTTCTATTAATCTTTTTATTCCTACTGTAACTTACTATTTAGTATTTCACCGTTTTATATCTTGTTTAATACAACCTTTTAACATTTACGAGTATTTAATTATTTTGTAACCAATATTCTCGTTACAATTATACATATATCCTCCAAAGAACTTGAGGAAGAATCCTTCGACCATATACTACATAGACACGCCCTGTACAATCTTGTACAATGCCATTGAAGCACTGATACATACAGAGTGTGATGTCACATTAGGGCAAAAAGTTATTTTACCCAGGTTAATACACTGATGTTATTTCCAGGTTTTTGAAGTTGATTTTAACCAGATTGGAGTTGTTTTTTTTTTTTTTTGAAAAATGTATGCAATCATTTCTTTTTATTTCTATTAAAAAATTCATAAAAAAAATTTTTTAATTTTTTTTTCTTCAAAAAATCCTTATGGGATTTAACATTTATCTGCCTGTTGTGACGTCATTTATGTATGCTTCAATTTTCCATTGACATAGCGTGTCTATCTGGTACATAGTTGAAGGAAGAATCCTTCACCACTACACTTTAAATATTTCTAATATTCTGCTTTTGAATCATTATACTTTTTGAAGTGAGGTTGAAATCCAAGGAAAGAAACAAGTTAGTTAGAGATACTGTAATGCAATGATTTAAAGTACAAATTACAAGTTTGAGGAAGATGAACGATCTCCCTCCATTACGAGATTAAAGTTTGAATGGGAAATGAGTTTCAGGGTTCTCGGGTGAACGAATGAAAAAAGTTGTGTTTGTTCGCACAACCTGAATATTGTTAGTACGTGCTATCGAGAGTAGTTGCGCTACATGTTAGTGAGCGAGTGTAGGTGGAGTGCAGAACAACACCCCTCCCCACAGTCCAACAAAACGAGCGAACATGATTTATCGCAAGAATGAATAATATTACGTATTAATGTTCATTTCCCAAACAAAATAAACAAAATAAATTACATAAAATTAAATAAATTATGAATAATGACTAGATTGTAACATAATATATTTCGATGTATTTTCGAAATTATTTATCGACAAAATGTATTGCGGTAATCTTTTTGATTCTGATATTTTTTTGATCTTTCATGCTGTTTGAGAAAAGTTTTGTTCAATTTTGTTTGATACTTGTTGAATAAGGGTGTTCTGAAATGTGATAAACTAATATCAACTAAACGTGTGAAATCATGTCGATGATTTGTATTCAAATCTCTGTTTATTCGAAAGTTGAATTTGCAGAGATGACAATGAATACATACACAAAAATAAATTTTGTTTCAACAAGTATTTTTTGGCCTGAAGGATATAATATATTATTAATTTTGTTTGAACATGTGATTTTTTCTATTCTTTTTCTCAAACATTATAATTTCATGTACTATGCTGAAAAAAAAAGTTATTATATTCAGTAATTTGTGGATTGACATATTATTAGCTTCGAATATTTGTATTCCTTCCCCTTTCAAAATAAACGATTTTCCCATATAATTATTATGAATTTGATGAATTTTACTGCGAGAGATTTGATGTTGTTAATATTTTGTCAACTAAGTTTCTAAATTTCTGTTTATCGAGACTTTTAGTTAGCATGTCTGCTAATTGCGAATTTGTACCAACAGTTTTGAATTCAATTTCTTTATCCTCTACAGATTGTGTAATGGCATAACATTTTATCATTAAGGCTCTTGCTCGTTTTTGGGCTCCTCCCGACATTATTCTAAGGGCTGATATATTATCTTCGAAAATTCTTACTGGGTCATTTTCTTGGAATATTTCTTTTTGTAATAGAAAGGTGACTTGTATATCGTCTAAAGCATCGAACACTGCAATTATTTCAGCAGAAGTTGAGCTTGTGGCAACAATTGTTTGTCTTCTTACATTCCAGTTGATCAAATCCCCATTTAAATATATTAAAAATCCTGATATAGACTTTCCCAAATTTAAATTTGATATTTTTATTTCATGATCTTTTACGTCTGGGGCATAAGATGCATCTACGAAAGAGTGTATGCCTTTACTATCTGATGTGAATTTATTTGAAAATTCTTTTGTTGTGTTCACATATTTGAATATCCGTCTCACCTGATTTTTTAATTTGGGTTTGATTTTGTTTGGAATCGTGAGAAAAAATTAACTGCAAATGAAATATCGGGTCTTGTTATTATAGCCAGATATAACAGGGCTCCAATCATTGAACGATATTCAGTATCGTCTGTGCAGTTTTCATCTTCTTCAATTTTTAGGGATGTTTCTATGGGCGTATTTATGAAGTTTGATTCGTTCTGATTATATTTTTTTAATATTTTTTCTATATATCTTTACTGTATTAACGTTATTGTATTTTCTTTCCTATCTCTTATGATCTCAAATCCTAAATAAAATCTTGGGTTATTAATTATTTTCATGGTAAATCTTTTTTGAAATGAATCATTTACATTTTTAATCCATTCAGGGGTGTTTGATGCTATTAATATGTCAACAACATATGTGATCATAAAAATTATTTTTTCATTTGATTTTTTAAAATATAAACATCTATCTGTTTTAGATCTTTCAAAGATCATTTTTAAAATATATTCATTTATTAAATTATACCACGATTTAGACGATGTTTTTAGGCCATAGATAGATTTGTTAAGTCTCAATAATTTATTACTTTCCATTAGTAAACCTTCTGAGGGCTTCAAATATATAGGGACAATTGCAGGGGAATTTAGATATGCCGTTTTTACATCATATTGAACCATTTCCAAGTCATATTTATTGTCTATCGATAGGAACCATCTTACTAACCAAATTGGAATAACAGGGGTGAATACTTGTCCTAACTCATATTCAATTCTATCCTTGAAGCCTCTAGCAACTAATCTTGCTTTTGGTTGGTGGTATCCTTCATCATTTGGTTTTGTTACAAAAACCCATCTTGTGTCGATGGTTTTCAATGATTTATCGTAATCTACTTCTTCCCAAACGTCCATTTCCCCTAGAGAAATAAATTCATCCTCAATAGCTTTCATCCATTCTTCTCTAAATGGGTTGTTTTTGACATCTTTATAGCATGTTGGTATACAGTCTTCAATCCACCTATTATCTATAGTTTTTGTGATGTTGAAAGTATTTATGTTAACTAAATTTTTTACAAAATTTGCTGGTTTGAGTACCAGTTCTTGTTCACAATTTTTTAAGTTTGATATATTTTTATTTTTGTCAAACTTAGCATCACAAGATATATTAAATTTATTTGAAAAGGGATCTCTAATGCAATATCCTGTAGTGGTATAACCCATAAGTATTCCCTTTTCTCCCCTTGGTGCAAATTTTGGGTCTATTCTTTGTTCATATTTATTTTTTGATTTAGTCGCATTTTGTTATCTGACTTCAAGTAGAATTAATGATCCAAAAATTTTTAAATTATCCAGATTAGGTTTTTTTCCAAAAAAAATTATGTATGGAGTTTTGTACTCTGAATTTACTCTTGTTGGTGATCTATTTATCAAGTATGCAGCTGTAGCTATTGCATGTGCCCAATACTTAATATCTGTATAACCATCAATTATTAAACTTCTTACTCTTTTCATCAAAGTTTGATTTTGACGTTCAGCAATTCCATTTAATTCTGGTGAGTAAGGAACTACATTTTCTATTTGTACTCCATTTTCTTCACAAAATTTTACTAATTTTTGATCTGTATATTCCTTTGCATTATCGCACCTTATTTGACTTATTGGTGTTTCAGGGAATTTGTTTTTCATTGAGAGAAAAATATTTTTAAATTCTGTAAATACTTGACTTTTATTTGATATTGGTATTACAAAGGTGTATTTGCTATAATTATCAATGAATGTTAATATATATTTTTGGTTAGCTATTGTGGGTGTGAATGGTCCTATAATATCGGAAGATATAATTTCTAGTCTCCTTTGGGGTTTATTTCTAACGTTGTTATGGCCTAGACATTGACTATTTGCTATTTTGCAAATTTCACAATTTATGAAATCATCATCTTTAAAATTAATTGTTTTTGGAATTCCTATTGTGACTTTATGTAGATATCTCATGTATTTTCCATTTAAATGGCCTAGTCGTCTATGCCAAATCATTTTTTTTATGATTATTTATGTAATTTTGAATTATTTCTAATGAATTATCTGAAATATTATTATTTTTTTTTATTATTATCCTCATTATTATTGTTTTCTGTTGTAGTATTATTATTTTCATTATTTTCTTCTAAATTATTGTTTGGTTACATATAAAACATCTTTCTTCTTTATTATTTTTTCTAGGCGATTGATTATTATTTCTGTTATTATTTTGGTTTTTGTTATAATTATTTTGATTATTATAATTATTAGTTTCATTTCTTGGATTATTATTTTTATTATTATTATTATTATTATTATTACCATTATTATTTTCATTTGTGTTATTATTTCGTCTATAATTATTATTTCTATTCCATTTATTATCTTTATTATTATTGTAATTTGTACTATTATTTCTAAATTTATTCCCATTATTATCAAATTTTTTATTAGACGATTGGTATTGTAATTTAATTTGTTTATCTCTCATTTTTTGATCACCGTCTTCTTTTAATATTTGTTTGAATACTTCTAGATTTTTTCTGTTTTCAGGGAGGTTATCAAATTGCATTTTTGCAATGGTTTGTTCGTATCCTAATGCCAATTGAAGGTTTTCCAATTCCTCTTTTTCAGATACTTCCTTCCCTGCATCACAAACTTCTTGTACTAAAATGTCCCATTTATTTAAAAAACCTTTTATATTACCACCAGGTGTAAAGCAAAAAGCAGTCCATTTTGATTTTGCCATATTTGCAACTATTTTGGTTTTAGAACCATAAGTTATATCTAATTTTTCAAAAATTTGATCTACTGTTTTACACTCTCTAATTTGTTTCGATACATTGTATGTCATGCGTTCCATGATAAATGCTTTTGCGCATTCCTGTTTTTTAAAGTATGCTTTAGCAGAATTTGAAGATGGTCTGTATTGTAAATTATCCATATTTTCAATATAAATTTTTAGTTCAGGGTGTGATCCAAAAACATCCCAATATCCCGAACCCCTTATTAAAGCTATGATCATACGTTTCCAGTCCTAGTAATATTGACCATCAAATATTTTCCCACTTGGACCTTGTATCGGACGTATGGTTTCATCAGCTAACATGACATAATGTGCAGAACAACACTTTAAAATGTCAACAACTTGCTTTATTACTTATTAAAAAGATCCTCATCCATTAAATACTACCAGTGCTTTAGTTAATTGTTTTTTCAAGTACACATAATAGTTTCTTCTTCTTTTTTTTCTATTAAAAAATTTATTTTAGAAGAAAAAATAAACTTTTTTAATTTTTTTTTTCTTCAAAAAACCTTATGGGATTTAACATGCATTTGCCCTATTGTGACATCAATTACGTGTGCTTCAATTTTCCATTCACATGGCATGTCTGTCTAGTATATGAAGTTTGTAATATTCGTGATTCAAATCACTTTTAATTGAGTGATTCGTGATTCAAATCATTTCTTTTAGGATTTTCCTCATTCGTGACTACAAGATTTAAAATTATATTGAAAAATAAATACTTTTCTTAAGCAAATTTAATAATAATAAATAAAATTTAATATTAAAAATAAATTTTTTATTTACTAAAATTAATTAGAACTATGAAATCAAAATTCATTTACCAAATAAAACTTTTTATTTATTAAAAATTAAACTTGCAATTTAACAAAATAAAATAAAATATTTATAAAAAATTAAAAATAATAAAATACACGGGCACATTTTAGTTTTCAGAAATTTTACTTACAATTTTTCGAACGCAGGAAGGTACAAGAGAAGTTGGAATTAATTTTATTCGTGGTTTAAAATTACTTTTAAAAAAATGGAAGCTACAGCTATGTCCTCTACATTGGAGCATACTTTTTTAATGACTTGAAAAAAGATACACAGAGAATGCGTACGTTCCAAATATTTCCTAAGAAAAAATTCCAATTTATGCTATAATTATTGAGCATTTTTTGATGCTTTTAACAAATAACGTAGTGTTGGATTAGATCATTAGTCAAGTTTATACTTCTAAACAAGATTCATCGTGAACTTATAATATCTCACTAGGCCATTTCTCTCAGTTTATTCAATCAAGTTCATTTATTTGGCTAGGTTGGGAGAAAGGATGTTTAGGTAATAAAAGGATTCGAATATTCGTTTGACCCTATTATGTCGCCATAAGTTAATTTAAATTATAGGAAAGCAAGATCACCAACTGAAGCATTGCTGTAACTTGTTCTCTCTTCAAAAGAAGATGCAATTCGTTAATGAACCTACGACGTCCTAGAACCATCAAATTCAATTAAAATTTCTTATAAAAATTCCAATAAGAAAATATCTTAAAATCATTCTTGAAGATTTCCGACAGTGGAATAATTTTTTGAATCAAATTTTCGATTATAATACAGAAAGGACAGAAGTAAATTTAAAAAAAAAAGTTAGTAACACCTACCGTACGTCGCTACTCACAACCCTCAAGTCGCTTAGAGAATTTACAATTTAGAAATACAGAAGGTATAATAAATTAATCAATTTAAGCTTCGAATATTGGAGGGTAATAGGGTATTAGTATGATAAGTTTGAGGTAAAATGACTAATATGATCCCTTGAATATTATTGAACTTACTATTAAAATCCTAACGATAAAGATAAATTAAAACAACGATTTAAACATTGAAAATTCTGTATATTATAAGATAAAATGTATTTACAAGAATTTGTGAAACAGCACCAATTATTTTTAAAACAAAAAAAAAATTTCGTAACGATAATGTAAGGATTATGAATAACCCAATAAAAATTAATAATCACAGCAATTCGAAAAAGAAGGAAAAAAAACAATATAATAGGTATGAGAAAGATTAAAAAAAAAAACGATAGATGAGCAATAAGAAAAAAATGTTTGGTTTCACGGTATCAGGATTTTTTTTAAAATAAGTAAATAAAAAAATGAAAATATATAAATAATAATTAATATTTATACGTGAAAAATTAAAAAAAAAAAAAATCCAAAATGAGAAACATAAATTGTTAGTTCCAAAACATATATTTGGGGAAAAAAGTTTAATAGTACCGACTCTATAAGCAAAATAAATTGATAAAAATGTAAGGTTTACAAAATGTATAAGTTTTCCGTGTTGTGTTAATGAATTTTCGATTAACATTATAATTCAATTTTGATGATTTCTACAATTAGTGCAGTAAATGAGTCACTTGTATTCATTTGACTATTGTATTTATAGATATTGAATAATAGTATAGCGACTTTTCAACCACGAGAATCAACGGTCTGCTACTAGGTCATCGAAAATTGTCGGCAATTTTTTTCGGACCATCAGTTTATCCTTTGGCCAAGACACTGAACGAATTTTCGAGTGTACTCTCAACCTTTTGAATAAAAGTACTATTTTGGCTGCTTCAACCTCAGTAAATCTGGCGAAATTGAATAATTTTCGTTCTATCATGATAAAAATTTTCGATACGTCAGCATCTATGGTGTGGAGTACTCTTAAACAGCTATCCCGAATGTTACAATAATCAACTATCGTGTGATACCGACATAATTCCAGATTCAAATCCAACATTAATTGTCGATTTATGCGGAAATTAGTTTGGTTGAGACAAGAAAATAGTTTTTCTAAATAACAAGTTACTTTCACGCGGAAATCATCTATTCCGTACGGATCATTTCTAATTTTGAACTCGTAATTATGAGAAATTAGAACTTGCGAAACTTCAAAGAAATAAATCATGGTGAGTAATTTGTCCTGCCGTAAAATCAAATGATGTTTGAAGCGAGAGGAAATCTCTTGATTGTATAAACGAGAGAAATCCGATAATGACTTGATGCCTGTATGGAAAATAAACAATAAAAACCATTAGTCTCACACTGCGATGTTTAACTCATACCAAAGGTGAGGAAAAAACACTTTTGCTAGAAAAAAGAAATAAAAAAAGAGAAAAAAAACATAATTTAATAGGCATATTTTGAAAATGGGAAATGTGAATGGTTAATACGAGGCTCAAAGAATAAACTAAAATGAAAGTGTCAAATAACAAACTCCAAAAAACAAGACAATCAATAATTATGCATGAGATATAGATTTCGATCAAGTAATTTAATTAACGACAATATCGTAAATAAGGATAGGAATTAATGAAGTCTAAGTCGTTTTACCGATTGTCATTTCACCAAAGGGAATTTTCACCGTTTAGTATTTTTCACCTAATTACTATTTCATCGACTACACATTCACCGACAGGTTTTTTCACCGATTGCCTATCTTTTGTATGATATGGTCCGCTGTATATTCGACAAAACATACATTCTCTCTCAATTTTCAAACTTTAATTATTTTTTATTTATTATTTAATTATATTTAATATAAAATTTTATCAATTAAAAACAAAATTAAAATAGAAAGTAAGTACCTACATACACTTTCAAGTATTATCAATTTTTTATTTGAAAATTTTTGTTTTTTTATTGTCTTCCTTTTTCTTGATTCTTATAATTTATATATTAAATTTTATGTTCTTTTTTTAATGTCCTAAAAAATAAAATTTTACAAAAAGGTACCAAATTAGTATAATTCAAGTTTTTAAGGTCAATTTTCGAAGTCAAAATTTTTACTTTTTCATTTCAATGTATTCAAAATTTCATTAATTAATTAATAAAATTATTATAAGCTTTTGTTTAGCTTAATAGGGACCTTGGTTGACAGTTTATAATAGAAAAAAATTAATCGAATTAGTGAAAGGACCCTTAGGTGAAATTTTGCAACAGGTGAATTAGCCTGGAAGTGAAAAAATCTATCGATGAATTATCTGCTAGGTGAATTTCATAGATGAAATATCTGTCGGTAAAAAGATAATCAGTGAAAAGGTCGCCCCGAATTAATGGTGCATTAAAGTGTAATACCTATATAAAAATACAAATCAGTGAGACAGCTATAGGCTAATCCTCTAATGCTGAAAAGAGAAAAAGAAAAGCCCTAACGAAACCTTTAGGGCTATAATTCAGCAGAACGCAGTCGTATTACTCGTAAATCACCTGAATACACTAATGGGAAGGTCATCGGTTCATGAAACCATTTTTTCGAACTGAAAGATCGCAAGTCATCGAAATTCTTTTCCTTCACTCTCGCAAGCTGTTGGTACATTCTTTTAATAAAATTCATACATCGTAGGGTTTTCGTAATCGGTGATCTACACAATGGACATCCTCTAGGTATGATTTTGCCGTCTATAAAATCCGATGATAAATAGCGCTCCAAAGCTTTCGATTCGATCACATGATTACAATCCACGAGAAGAACAAATCTGTAAAACAAGAAAACATGAACAGTGTTTTTTTCTCTATAAATAAATTTTCTTTTCAATGATGGGAAAAAAGTCATAAATATTGCGATACATTTTTGAATGTGTAAGATTAAGTATAATACGAGTATTTGATATAATATAAATAACCGAGCATTTGGAGAATCCTCGTCACCGTATACAATATTACAGATTTCCGAATTGCAAATACGACATTGTGGGGGACACGGTTCTCCACAGAATCCGATGCAGTCATGACCACAAGGTAATTTTAATTGACAAGGTTTACTGCAAGGTTGACGATTGCAGATATCACCGCATTTACGGGTGCATCTACTATGTTGGCATTTCCATTCGCACGGTCTCTATATTAAAGTAAAAATTACTCTTATACAGGCAAATGTACTTATTCAATCGGTAGACGATGAAAATTTCAAAGAATATTAAAATATACCTTGCACGTAAAACAAGGTAAACCACATAGCTCCGGGCAGCTGGAATGGATACAACGAAAAGTACAGGGTTCATCGCAAGGAGAACACAGTTCCTGACAACGAAATTTGCATCTGACAAAAATAAGTAAGAGCATAAAAAGAAGAGAAATTACAATTTTAAAATAAATACCGTATTCCACACACACTCGTTACGTCTCCTTAACCTACCTATGACCACAAACAAATGTACGTCCACAGTATTTTGGACACGGCAGGTGCAATCGGCCTTGAAAACATTGATTGCAAGTACCACTGCAAACATCACCGCACTCAAGAATCGCGTTACATGGTTCTTGGCAATTGTTCAAGAAATCTTCCGGTTGTTTTATCCCCACTAAAAATAGAAAATTTTAAACACACCGAGTACGAAAGATGAAATTTTGAATCTACAAAATAAAGCCTATGCGCTCTATTTTCCGAACAAGATCAGCAATATAGTATATATTATATTCCCCATAACCAATAATATTCAATTCCTTCACTGAAATGTTCCATAAATCAAATTTTATAGTTTGAAGGTTATTTCATGAAGTGAGTTCCGCACAATGATACATATCGTTAAATAAGTGTTATATAGCTAAAGCTTGACTAATCCGCAAGTTCCAACATCAAACCAGTGGCCATCACCGTTAATGTTTTAATAATTCTGTTATAAAATTTTTTTTCATCCTTCATCATTGAAACAGGGCTACACCGTTTAATGCTCAACAGCAAGCAGCACAAACAAAATATTTTGTTTCTGCTGCTTGTTGTTGGCTACGGAGGTATAGCCTAAAGATAAAGGTCTTCTCAAGATATTTCGTTACTTAAAAATGAACTGAATTAAATTTAAAGTTTTTAACAAGTTTTCAAAGCTGCTGTACGAAATCGTGCGATCGTAGGTATATCCATATATACACGATGTTCTGGGACAATTAAAATTTAGTAGAACAAGTTGTAAAAAGAAAAAAGTTTCGTACAAACACTGGGTGTGCAAAATCACTTCATTCAACTCAGTTAATTGAAGATAGGCCGAGATAGGCACCATACTCTGTTCATTATAAGATTATCCCCGGTTTTAACGCTACGTTGCCAGTTGTTACACATGGAATATTATACAGCAAGAGTTAGAAATAGCTAATCATTTTATTTACAAATGGCAACAATACGTAAAATTTATCACTTTAAACCAATCGTATTGCTAGGTCGACGTTTTGTTTGATATATGTCAGGCAGGCCTGACAAGAGAAGGGAAGGGAAGATTCCTCAAGGCCGGAAAATCTTAGGGGCCTGGGATTATGAAAAAAAAAAAAAGCAAAATAGAAAATCTACGGAAAAACCCACGAGAAAATATTTTCGCGATCAGAGAGCGTGAAATAGGCTTCCCAAGTATTGTAAAACCTGTCCCACAGATAACTTCTAGATACTGCACCTAAACATAGATGGGATTTTTTATTTTTCAATGGGCCCTAAATTTCTTCTCCCTGGGCCCAAATTTCCTATCTACTCTCCTGATGTCAGGGATCATCTTATAATAGCCAGAGTATAAGACATTTTATTCTGTGTATGGCGGGATACTATCCTCTGTGTGTCTGATTTTTATGTGATAATGTCAAAAAGCAGAAAAAGGAAGTTGAAATTTTTAGCTGAAACAACACATCACATCCTACGAATATTTTAGCGCTGAATCGAATAAAATTAACCGCTGGTCTGTAGGACAAACAGTTTTAAATTACAGGTATTCGATGTTAACCAAAACATCCCATTCTATTTTTCATAAACAATATACAATTTACCCATCTGAAACGTCACAAACAGTGAAATCCCGTCGCCACTGTTAGCAACCTAGAAACATCTGTCCCTCAATATTATTATGAATCAGCAAATCCCTATTGTAACAATCCCTACTTCACTTAGTCTATTCACCATATCCAGTCACATACACCATGTACCATGAACAGGTATATAAATCCTGGCAACGATACATTTGATGCTCAATTAATTCAGTTTAATTCTTTATATGTTCTAAAGTATTACATGTACTTACTTATCCCAATATTTGATTTTATGTGTTAACTTGTTTAAATTCAAAGTGAAGGGTTTGAAATAATAATTGTGTTTTTATATTTTAGTCTCATACCAAGTTAAGGTCTACAATAGTCTGTGGACAACTAAATTCAATATCTTAAATAATCAAGGAATATTAATTATTATTCCTTCGTATGGTGTAACACTGAAAGTGGTTCTAAATAAGTACTTTACCACCTCTTTTGGCCGTTACAATAAGAACCTTTTTTATTGCAAATATAATATTAAACATTTTTTGATTGCACTATTCTCTTACTATAATCAATATTTTCCAAGAAAATTCCAAAAAACTAATTTGGGGCACATTTTCTATAATTTCAACTGTAGCAAAAGGGGTGGGGGTTGATACTTTTAGTACGTTATTTAGGATGCTCATCCCTAAAGATTAGTGGGAAAAAACAAACTATGGCAATTTTTCAAAACAAGATTTCGATCTTCTCTGGACTACATGAGTATTTTTAAAGTAGAATTATAATATTTGTTTGTCACATAAAAATTAGGAGAATAGTATGCAACCCGTAAGGCTGCAATGAGGAAATCGCCCCGTACTCCATAGGCAGTTCTCAATCAAGGGAAACTTTTTTCATGTAGGGCAATTGGAAAGTGGAGGCTCCACAAAGAGCACTAAATTCGCCTCATATTATAAAAAAATGAAAACAGGACTATGTATTTTTCCCATGTATTTTTCCATAAGAAAAGAAAAGATGCTGAATGGGGGATTCTCCCTGAAAGATCGACATTGGTGTTTGGTGCATTAAATATAACTATGTGGACAAACAAATAAGATAAAAGCATGGTAAGTACAAGCAGTCTTCAAATACTTTTTCATAATTCTCATTTAAGAACCTTTGGCTATGGATTGGACACACCGAATTAATTAGGAGACTCTAATGAATAAAATGAGACCAATTAAAATAATTTTGAGCCCTTCGAAGCCAAGATAATAAGAAAAACAGAAAAAACTGTCTCAATTTTACCGTTTTTGGGCTTTTGCATTGGTTGTTTGTTTGTTTGTCCACATAACTGAAATATTTTTCCGAGGCGCCACCCGTACCATGAAGTCAAAAGTAAGATCGCCATTGATTTTCTGAGAATGAGAAAAACTAGTTTGGATGATCACTAATCGTCAGATTATCTCTAAATCCTACCCAATTGATTTTTAAAAGAAATTTTCATATTACAAGACCAATACATTCATACTCATTTTCATCCATTATCCTGTTTTCGGCTGATTACTATCTTCGCCACCAGAGTGCGTATCGTTTGCCCCTATTTTCTAATTTGTTAGATACGAATTTCATTTTAAAAAATGGAACTTTTTCTTCAATTTTTCTCACTTTTCACTTTTTCCATTTAAAAAAAAAATAAAAATGTTTTACTATCACAAATAATTTTCGAAATTTCCGCCATGTTTATTTATAAAGAGTTGCACACATGTCAAAACATTTTCTTTTGCTACTTTCTGAATTCTTTTTTTTTTTTTTAGTCAGTTCCGATCATTTATTTTCTCTTCATAGACCATCGATTTTAATCGCTTCCAGTTCCATATTGAAAAATCACATGGCATCAAATTTGGCGAGCGCGCTGGCCATTCAACAAAGAGACTACTAAAATCACGCCAACAATTCGCAAACGTGCGGTTTAAAAATTCACTCACTCGTTCAATTCGATGTGCGGGTGCATCATCATATACCCGTACCACATTTTAGATTGGACCGCAAAGTGCATACGGCATATCTTCTTGTATTAATGCAGGTAACTCGATTTGCAAAAACTGTAAATCTGTCCGTCCAGTCCTTTGACTATATAGCTTATGGACTGCTAGAACTGATAAAATCTTGAAGCCAAACACTGCAGGCGTTACTTTTCGAAAAAGGTACTTTGTGTGAAAACTGAATTTGTATCAGGTAGAATATCGTGTATTTTATATTTAGACCTAATTATTTCGTTCCGTAATTCTTACTTTTTTTTATACAGAACGTTTTAATGCAAATGGGATTAAATGTTATTACTGTTGATGGAAAACTCATCAAAGAATTATGTACTTATATACAGGTAGAATAAGGAAAATATTAATAATTTCCTTATTCTTATCTTAATACTATACTATACAGTTAACTATATAATAGTTTATGAGGATGCACCAATTACACCTACAAAATCCAATTTATTACAAGCTTCTTCAAAATCATTAAGAGATTGCAAACAAATCTGTTGGTAAGCTATTGCCATTAGATGCTTCTAGACCATTAGATAGTGGATGTATACTCATCTCTTCTGTTAAGTCAAGTTTTGATACACTTAAAGTATCAGTGGAATGAAGTTTTTAGTAAAGTATTACATATTTATGTCATTAATTATTCTGTAAACTTACAAATAATGCCATTTTATCATGTGTCAATGGCAAAGTAGAATAATAATAAAATTAATTATTTTCAAATATAATTTTAATTACTAAATTAACGAAATATAAAAATTAATTTTTTTCTAGCCAGAATTGGAAATTTGGAATCACTATCACTTATCACCAAAGGTTGTTTTTTGTAAAAAGAACGCCTGTTAACAGTGGCTTCAGCGGTCTTCCATTTAACCCTATGTATTTCTTATCAGTTCTAGCAGTCCATAAGCTATATAGTCAAAGGTCCAGTCACTGTGCCTACGAAAAAAGTTTGGGCCTAACTGTGTTTTACCAACAATGCTCCACCACACATTACAAATCAACACCCTGCACTACCTTTCACCACGATAATAATTAATAATAAATATTTTTTCAATATTTTGCGACCCATAAGCTCACATTCTGAATTCCCAAGCTCAAAAAACCAATTACTGCCCCTTTCCCCCTCCAAATAATTGTTACTCATTTTGTAACTAAACAAAAGCATTCAAGCCTTACCGTACTTTTGTTCACTACATAGCACGTAGATATACTCGTGGCCACATACAGGTTTTAATGCTGTCGATTTTACTAACACTGTGCACTTCTCAGAATCACACGGCTTGCCACACATCGACTGACATTTATGGCCGCACGGGGCGTTTAATCTGCATTTTTGCTGGCATACTTCCGGAACCGCTTCATCGGAACAGTTTATCGTTACTTTATGTCCACATTCTGGAATGATTTTTTCGACCTGGTAAAAAATTTTCAGTTAGTGATGACTTTAACCAGCGTAAACACAGCGTCTCGATATAAATATTCAAAACATATATTATCAACAAAGAAAAAGAGGGGAGGGTTAAGAAGACTGGGGAAGGTGCAATTCAATACATTAGTCTCCTATCCAGTTTTATTTATCTTGGTTGACATATAGTTTTTCAAGAACAATTTTCAATGAAAATTGGAAAAATTACTTTGGGAATGTTCAATAATAATGTTATTAAAAAATTATTACCAATCACATAACATCATAAGCAAAAATATTCGATAGCTGCATAATAACTTACCTTGTTGGTACATGGGTAGCATTTTTCCCAGCATAATTTTCGACACTTCAATTTGCAATTAGAACATACTTTTTCGCAAGAGCGATTGCATTTCACTGATTTCAGGCTGCTAGAACAGCGTGAACTAAAAGTGTGACCGCATGGCAAATTAACAATTTCTTTCATTGGGCACTTTCCACACTTTTCGTAACATAGTTTTTGACATACGTGAGCTCTTTTACAATTTTCGTAATATTTTAAACATGGCTCTTCACAATAATGCTAGAAAAATTATAACAATATTTTTTTTTAACTTGATAACATAGGTTCCTTATGACATATTATACTGTACCAGTGGCAGATCCAAAATTTCAACGGTGAGCTTTTCAATAGAAAAAATTTAAATGAGTTTTTAATTCCACCACAATTTCTTCTCAATCCTGCACGAATTGATTTCCTTCATCACTAAAGGAACCACACTTGACAACCAAAAATTTATTTTGCAACTAGGTACAAAACTCAACTCATGAAAAAAATTTTAAGAATCAACGAAAACTGAAATACTGCGGGTTAAATTTTCGAGTGAAAATTTTGTAATCTATTTTTTAGAATTAAAAAACCTCCTTTTTTCCTCTCAATGATTCCTCAGCCGCTATTCAAACTAAAGGATTGCGGTTTGTACTGCCGAAAATTTACTTAAATTACTTTTCTTAAATTTTTTAACCGTACTTAGCTGTTTGAAGATAAACGAACAACAAAATGCAAAATAATGGAAAATTTGCCGTTTTTGCGTTATTCGAAATTTTGAATAATATTTCCAAAATTTTTCATGTATGAAATTTGTTTTTTACGTGGGACGTTGCCATTTATTTTTGCATCAGTTACTAAAATGATATATCCCCTGGTTGAAGTTGGCAGCACTCACCTTTGTCTAGTTTGACTTCGCGCACGCTCTCTCTCTCTCTCTCTCCCTGTGTTTCTGTCTATCTGTCTGTCTATCTCTCTCCCCAGTTCAAACTCGATACAAAAATAGTCACATTACACACTTGTCACATAATATACTATTTCCACACTGTCAGAGGAATAACATTTATACTTTCTGAATTAGTAAAATAGGTTTGAAAAAAAATGATAGTGGGTACACTGAATACATAATAAGCATATTTTATGAACAATACAAAGTCACCTCTTTCGTCTTTGCACGTATATCCTTTATTCCTCAAAATTTCCGCAAGGCTCAACAAAAGATTCATAAAATGACGAAGTGTGGCGATGAGGTAAACTAAATATAAATGCGAAATTATCAGGAGAAAAAATTACTTTCACATCAAAATATTAATTAATTCGTATAGGAAAAACCTTCCCTGCATCAGAGGCTATACAGCCACTACAAAAACAAGAATTTGCAGGTTTTCCAATAGTACCGATATAGGAAGGAACAATTTTAGGACATTAAGGAATAAGGGGCAAATCCCATTATAAACTGTAAAAACAAAAAACTTCGTAGACCGAGTATTCAAAGACAATGATTAAAGCCTACACACAAGAAGAATCTATAACCTTGCTCCAAGGATCTATCACTGATATGATGAAGAATGAATTCAAAAATATAAAACATACAGTAGGATCATGATAAGGGTCATCTTGTCCGGCGCACAAACGTGAACATGCGTGACCACAATCCATGCGTTTCTCGCAAAGTTTCGCACATAAAGTTCTTGATTTTTGATGGCACTTGCATACGACGATATGATGACAAGGAAGTAATTTCAACACCACTTCTTTGCAAATTGTGTTCATGTGTTCTTGGTCCAATGGATGACATTGTCTCTGACATAGATGATCGCACTTCAGGGACAAGTTGCAGACAGAATTACATCCTCCTTCTCTAACAAATTCGAAATCTTTGGCAGATGCAACGAAAGTAGTTTTATCGTGTCTGCAGCAGTATAGTGATAGTTGTTTACCTGTAAAAAAGGATCACAATCAGTATATTCGAAGAGTGGGGGTTAGGTTCCAAAAATTAACTATACGTATTTTTCCAACCAATTGCGTTGTCTTCTGTTAATGTTCTTTTGATATTCTGCCAAAATTTATTGGTTTTACTTAAACAATCCATGTTCCCAATCATAAAAAATCCATTTCTTGCTCGAGAAAGAGCCACGCAAGCACGGTTTTCAATATTCAAAAATCCAATTTTCCCATTGGTATTGCTTCTGACCAACGAAAGTAAAATTATTTCATTTTCTTCGCCTTGGTATTTGTCCACAACTACACATTCTACGTTATTAAGAAGTTGAGAGCGTTTCTTCAACTGCGAAGCAATACGTCAATAATAACCGAATTTCTTAATGAAAATGAAAAACAGCAAATGTACAAAAAGCGCGAAAATTAGTTCCCGAAGTCTTCAAATATGTTCAACAAAATCTTGTTCAAAATCGAGCAAAAAGTAAAATTAACCAAAAGAAAAACCAAAAAATTGATGTTTTTCTTTTCTTTATTTTGAGTATGCTGAGAAAGGACGAACAATTTTTTTCATCAATCAATATGAATCCATTTACACGGAGTACCTACGTTACAGTTGAGTAAGAACGGGGAATCGCTCTTCCGAGTCAACCTTAGATTGCTTTTAAGCTAACATTCGATTCTGTCAAATATCAGCTTTGAAATAATTAGTTTTTGAAATAGTTTTCAAATTTTGAAAATGTTTGATTTTTCCTCAAAAATAGGGTTGTGAATTTCATATATGGGATTGCAGTATGTCACACTGAAGTACTAAAAATCTAACGGCGTGAGAAAATCAGTTTACCGATTAGCACAACTGACAAAAAAAAAAAAAAAGCATTTCTTCGAACATTTGCAATATTTTAGGTATAAACCGCAGTGGCAAAGTGTGAAAAATTTGATTGGGAAGACAATTAAGTTTCTTTTATTAGATTTGATATAGGCATATTATGCAGCTTAAAGAAAATAAACAATTAACCAGGGGCACCCAGAATTCTCATCTGTATGGAAGCATAAAATTGTCTACCTTGGTCTTTACAAATTGTGACAAAAAAAATGTGCGCATATTGGATTTTTTACTCTTGAAGTTGATTTTGTCAGAGACAGTTTTAAAAATGTCTACCTAAAAAATTTTACTACTGGTAGATCAGGTGGATTTCAATAGGAGTGCGCCTTGGCAGTCGATATTAAACTAGTATTGTAGCGTTATAAAACTCATGCTGTGTTCCTTTTTCATTGTTTGTTTTTTCTAATCATTTTTTTTTTTATTTGGCTATAAGTATAAAATTTATGTGGGTAGACAATGTCTACCATAATTGTCTTCCCTGACACCACGCCACTGATAAGCCCAATGTTTGTATATTAATGTACGCTTACAAACACAATGAACATGAAAGTAATGTGAGCGATTCTTTTTTTTTTCGGGTGCGAATCGGTGTCAACTTTTTCTCAGCCTTACCCCTCAAAGGATAAATTTCTTTGATATTTCAACTTCATAATATACGTGGAGAAATACGATTAAAAATTTTCATATCTTCAAAAAATACCACACTCCCGGTGCGGAAGAGAGGATGACCTTTTTCTGTCAAATATTGTTCATATGCCCATATATTATACATAAATTTCATAATTTTCTGGTAAATACAAACATATCAAAATTTCTGATGGACACACCCAAGTATAATACTGAAACTTCCAAAATTCTCGCCTAGCAATTGCTCCGCCAGAAAAGCAAGTCTTCAAAAATCATTAATGTTTCAAAATTTTACCCCAAAAAGTACTGCTGCAAAAAGAAGATCCTGGTTGCCAGAAGTAATGAACTTTTCTGGAATTTTTTTTTTTTGATGACAAATGATAAAATTTTCTACTGCAAGTCAACCCTCTTACATAATACATAATATAGTTAAATACAAGTACCTACACAATTAATTTTCATTTTCACGGTTGTAACTTACTTCGTTAATCAAAAACATCTGACCCTGGTAAAAAGTGAGTATTGTAATTTGTTTTGGATCGTAACCTTGCTGAATAAAATATTTGGCCAACATTACAACGAATTCGGCTTCATGGCGGTTTTGCTTAGATGTCTGATCATCCTTAGTCTTAAAAATTAAAAAAAACAAAACAAAACAAAGAACAAATTAACGAGGATCAGGAATATAATGTATTCCAAGATGCAGTATCGAAATAAATGAAATCAACTTTTTCTTCTAATATACTGTGCTCTACGAAAAACACGTTCTTGCTGACCCCTTTAACTAACTCGAACTGCAGCACAGACTCATGATTCATCAAGTTGGGATATACTAAAGGAGTTATAAGCCTGGATATCTCAGGTCTCATTCGATGCTGAACACTCAACGTTGGACAATGCATGCCATTGTTGACCATCCGTTCGAATAAGGATACGTCGATGTTGTAATTTTTTGATAGCTCATAAACAGCAGCACTGGGTCTGAGTTGCTTATGATCTCCTATAAACAAATTGAAGTGTGTGTAGATTGGCCTTTATGAATTTACGATACTAGTGAATAGTTCGATAGACGATGTCGGTATTTCAAAAAAAATATATTAAAAAAATACCAATCAGTACGACTTGTTGACAAGCAGGGGATAGCGAGGCTACAATGTGTGCTTCAAGAACTTCAGCAGCTTCTTCAACTATGACTAAACAATAAAAACGAAAGAAAGTTGTTAAAGAAAATACTTACTTTAACATTTGCGTTGCATTGAGCGGCAGGCACATATGACCTGTGTTTTTTAGAAAAATTCAAAAGTAAAAGATTCCTAGAATGTAATAATAACAATATAATATAATCATCACCATCACATAAATATATATACGGTACCTATCTATAGGTATTATTATAATGAGGTTACGCCGTTACAGTCAAAAATCGACTTTTTGATGGGGGTTATGATTATTTTAGGCTAAAACGAGAACTTTTCTGTAAGAAATTTGAGGAATGGATTTTTCAGAGGTATTATATTCGAGGAAAAAAAGGCGGAAAATAGCACTTAACTAGTAATATAACTGGAAAACGAATTGAGCAATAAAAACAAAAATTGGTAGGTCTAGTTCTTGTATTCGATGAAATGTTAATACCAAATTTCTTGAGTATATTGGACAAGAATTGCAACTTTTGGCTGTGCTAACATCAAAAACCAGCCCTTCCAACAGTCCCAAGGCATGAACCATTAAGTCTAATACAAAAAAATTTGTAAGAATGTGAGAATAGTTTGAAATAAATGTGTGTTTAAAATTTTGAGACATTTTAAAAATTACTCATTTCAGAACCAAACTCCTAAAAATTCAACATAATGGAACCTACCAAAGATACCATAAAACCAGTCTTTATTGAATATACAAGTCATTTTACTCTTTATCTTATCATTAAAATTTCTGTAACGTACCATGCTAATTATTTCCACATTTTGCCACAACGCCCTACGAGATTGATATTCTCAGAATTTCCATTTATTTCCATTGCTATTAGTGTTATCGAGAACTATTGTAAAAGAAATGTTACTTTTGGAGATCTCAAATTTTTCAGAGATATTGTCATATGTTGAGTCGAGATTCTGTGAAAATTTCATCGAAATTGTATGTTTGTTTATGAAGATATCGCCGAAATTTTGTCAGATTAATTGATTGGAATTATATATGAACTCAATCAATTCTCAAGAACCAAACCTAGGATTGAGTAGCTTGAGAATCTGTAAAAATTTGGATGAAATCATAGTTAGGATTGGGAAATATCGCTGAAATTCTATTTGGATTCTGCGATCCAAATCTAGTTGAAGAATTTCAGTGATATTTCTCAAACCCAATGTACAATTTCATCCAAATTTTCACAAATTTTTTAGGTAACACATTAAAATGATTCATCAAAATTTAAGCTCAATCCTTAGTTCTTGAGAATTAATCAAGTTCATATAATTGGAATCATTGAATTTGACATAATTTTGACAATATCTTCATAACCAAATATACGATTTTGATTAAATTTTCGCAAAATATCGAGCTAACATATGTCAATGTCTCTGCAAAATTTCAGTTTTCTAAAATCTATGGTTCTCTCACAATTATTTTTGAAACTTCAATTGCAATGTAATTAATATAGAATCAAAGGGAACACTCCATCGAAGTGCACTGAGGTGGTGATTTATGGAACTGAATTTGATCTATCTCCTTTTTCGGGTAATGAAATGACTTGTATATTTGATAAGGGCTTTGCATAAAACTAATCAGCACCAAAAACAGTAGGGTTATTCCTTGCCAAGATTCGAATTTATGTACCAAATTTCGTAACAACTGGACAAAAATTAAGACTTGAATCGAATTTGATAGAAAAGGGAATATATAAATGAATTTTAGAAAATAGTTGTGGAATACCTTGTCGTGAGAGATATTCTCACCAGAAGGAAATTCTACAGAATTTAAGCGTGTTCAGCCACTTCATACAAATGTATGGGCAAGCCAAAACCAAACCGAACACTGGCGATTTTAGAGCCGGTTCTGTGAGTTTTTATACAGGTTTTGGCGCGTGCACACAAACACACGTACGTAGTAAAATACGTACGTTGTTAAGTACGGCCAGGTCGCATCATCCCCTACTATCGTAGGTGACGGCTGGCCGGTTCGTGTACGAATCGTGACATTGATTGATGGATGACGTCACGATTCGGTACTCGTACATTACCTGCAAGTATTCGCAGGTAATTACGATCGAACGTAATTTTGTGTGTTCGTTTAACGTCGCAAGGACGATAAGTTGCCTGCCCTTTGGGGCGGCGACTGTCGTCGAGGGGTCCAAGCCCCTATACCTCATACCGATGAGTCCCCACAGCTACTCCCCCCCAGTTTTTGCGCCGCAAGAACGACCAAAAATGCGCAAGGCCTGGGGGATGTGCAGGTTTACTTTTGCCTCTGGTCGGCCTCCCACTTCGCCAGAGCACTGCCTACCGCAGCCCCAACGCACTCGTAGGATTCCCTACGGGCGTATGCTCGGGCCAGGTAATTCGCCCAGCTGCCTTCACCCCTATGCCTCGGTTTCGTGTTTTTAGTGTGAGCATAGGGGTGTCGATGGGAGTGAGGGGGTAGCGGACGCTTGAACGTCGGCTTCCTGTGCATCGGAGAGTTTGAGTTCTCCGCTGTCCAGGTGGCCATCTTCGCTCGTTCGTTCGCAGCCCTCTCTTCCCTGAACAAAAATCCCATGGACTCCTTTTTCTCCTCGGGTTTCGGCTCCGGCTTCGGGGGTTCCGGAGTCGGAGTCGTCTCCTTCGGGGATCGGGGAGGTGAGATTATCGGAGGCAGCGGAGTTATCATCTCCGCTAGGACATCGTTAACTGGAGGAGCCGTGTCCATCAGCAGCTCCTCTTCGATCCTCTCCAACTCCGTCTTCATTTCGGTCTTCTGCTGAGTTTTTGTGTTCTCAGCAGTTTTCCTAGCGAACTGGAAGTTGGCGGACTTCGGGATGGGAATTGGCAATAGTGACATTACAGAATGGGTTATTTAGGAGAAGGCACCAAAAATTATATCAAGAAACACGTCCAAGTATTTTGGCGGTTCTGAAATGGATGATTTTACTTCGTTTTTTGATTTACCATTACAGTTATTTTTCTTTATTTTTGAATCTTCTTATCTACACGTAGAGGGGATAGCGCATAAAATTCTCGGCCGTATACAAGTTTTCCGGTTAAGTTCTGATCGGTTTAAGCAGAGTTATGCCTGAAATAAACTCAGTGAATATAATTTTTCGAATTTTCCGTACAAAGGAACCTCCGTTTGTGACGTCACGTCGTAGAGATTATCTTTGTGTTTAACGGTACTCGCACGTTGCAATGTTTTGTTTCCGTATTGCACGTGGATTTGTTTATTCCTGTCTTCTTCTTTTTGTTGGCATTCCTCGTTTGCTTATCTCCGGAGTTTCTTTTGTCTCGCGGAGTTCCGATATTCCCCGTATGTTTTTAGCGGGTTTCAACTTTTGTAGTGGATATTACTTTTCGGGAGTAAATTTTATTTTCTTCGCATTAACCTCTCAGACGTGCGAGAAGGATGTGAATTTTTTCGTTTTTTAGTGCCAAGGGGCCTGCCTCTTTTACGTGGGCATAAGGGGGCCTCGGGATCGAATGTTTTGGTGATAACATCGTCCGAAAATCTTACTGATTTCTTGGATTTTTCTTGTTGTGAGGTATTTTTCTCACATTTTTCGACAGATTCTTCCGTTTTTGTTTCGGAATCCGTCTGCACGTTTTCTGGGTTCTCCTGCTGTAACCTTTTTATTCTTTTATCGTCACTTACCAAGTATGCAGGCTTCAATCTGTCGATTGAAATTGTTCGAGGTTCGCCTGCAATGAGTATCACAAAGTTTTTCTCATTTCGTGATACTACTTTGTAAGGACCGGCGTATGGTTTCTCCAGCGCAGATCTCATTTTTTCGTCTCTAACAAATACGTGTGACGTATTAGCCAAGTGTTTCGAGACGTAAATCTTGGGCTGGCCATGACGAGCTGCCTGTTTTAGGAAATTGTTGGCATCGTTTCTTATGTTCTGTACCATTGTTTCGGGGCTAACTTCTTTCGATTTTGTGAAGAAGTCCCCTGGGAGGCGTAGCTCTTCGCCGAACGCTAATTGCGCTGCAGAGTGACCTGTATCGGTTTGTAGGGCAGATCGAAGGCCTAAGAGGATGGTAGGGAGTATTTCTACCCATCTCTTAGTATCATGTGACATGATGGAGGCTTTGAGAGCTCTATGCCATCTCTCTATTTTGCCATTGGCTTGAGGATGGTAAGCTGTGGTATGACTGTGTTGAACACCAAGCTTATTTGCCAGCTCTTTAAAGAGCGAGCTCTCGAATTGGCGACCTTGGTCTGTGACTATGACTTCTGGTACGCCATACCTCGCAATCCAGGTATCGTATAATCTTGCAGCTACTGTTGGAGCTGACATCTCGTGTAGAGGGATTGCTTCTGGCCATCGTGTTGCCCTGTCTATTATCGTCAACAGGTATCTGTGTCCTTGAGATGGTGGCAATGGGCCTACCAGATCCATGTGAACCGTTTTAAACCGCTGTGTTTGCTTGAATGATTTGAGGGGCGAGCGAGTGTGTCTTCCTACTTTGGATTCTTGACAGTTCAGGCAACTGCGAGCCCATTTGTTGCAGTCAGACTTCATTCGTGGCCATACAAATCTTTCTGAAATTAGTTTAGCACTACATTTTGGCCCAACATGTGACAGGTTATGTACACTGTTGAAAGCCAACCTGCGATATTTTACTGGTAGAAATGGCCTATTCTTACCTTTACTGACGTCACATGTTAATAAAACGTCAGTACCGGGAATTTTTCGCTGTCTCAATTTGAGAGTAGTATCATCGTTTGATAACAACTCTTGCAATTCTGCATCTTTAAGCTGTGCTTTAGCTATTTCAGCGTAAGGCAATTGGACAGGAACCGAGATAGCTTCGATTCTACTTAGAGCATCAGCTGGAGTGTTAAGTTCTCCACTTATATACTGAATGTCGGTAGTCAATTGACCAATATAGTCTAATTGTCGTGCTCTTCTCGGAGATGCCGGTTCTGCTTTTTGTGTGAAGGCATATGTTAGGGGTTTATGGTCAGTATACACAGAAAAACATCTACCCTCTAACTGGTGCCTGAAATGCTTCAACGCAGCAAAAATTCCGAGCAATTCCCTATCGTATGTGCTATAGTTCTTTTCTGTTTTTGAGAGCTTCCTCGAGAAGAAAGCTAGCGGTAATTTGATGTTGTTTGTATCCAGTTGGTACAGAGTTGCACCAATAGCAAAATCCGATGCATCGGTACTTACGCATAACGGCAGACTTTCGTCTGGATGAGCCAATAGAGTTGCATTTGCCAGTGTTTCTTTGATATTTTCAAAGGCCTGTTCGGCTTCTTCGTTCCATTCGAGTGGAGTTTTATCTTTCTTTTTGCTTGTCTTTATTAGTGCAAACAGCTTACTTTGTTCAGCTGCTGCATTCTTCATGCAACGTCTATAGAAATTCACCATCCCCAAGAAACGCCTGAATTCCACGACATTTGAGGGTTTCGGGAAGTTCAAAATTAGCTCTACTTTGGTCTTCAAGGGGGAAATGCCTTCGGTCGAGACTTTGTAGCTGAGGAAGTCAATTTCGGTCTGTGCATATAAGCTTTTGCCTACATTGATAGTGAGTCCGGCTGCGTGTATACGCTGTACCACGGCTCTCACATTCTCCTCGTGCTGATGCTCACCGCCTTCTGAGCAAATGCAAATATCATCCAGGTATGCATATGCAAACGGCAATTCCCTAAACAGTCCATTGATGAATCGTTGGAAAGTTTGTGCTGAGTTGCGTAGTCCAAACGGCATTCGAAGGTATTCGAATAGTCCAAAGGGGGTTATGACCGCTGTCTTTGGAACGTCCTTGTCGGCCATAGGAATTTGGTGGAATGCCCAGTTGATGTCTGTTTTTGTGAACATCGTTTTACCCTTCATGTTCGCGTTGAAGTCCATTATGTTGGGGACTGGGTAGCGATCAGGAACTGTTATGGCGTTTAAGGCCCTGTAGTCGCCAACAATTCGCCACTCTCCACTTGCTTTTTTAGTCATGTGGATAGGGGAGCTCCATGAGCTTTTTGAGGGGCGACATACGCCCTCCTCAATAATGCGATGGAAGTACTCTCGTGCCGCTTTGAGTTTGTCGGGTAATAACCTTCGTGCTCTAGCGTGGCAAGGCTGTCCTTTGGTTTCGATGTAGTGAACCGTGTTGTGTTTGTACGTAGGATGCCTGCGAATTGAGGGTTGAGTGACTCCAGGATAGTCAGACAGGATCCGTAAGAGTTGTCCGTCGACTTTAGTACAGCTGGATATATTTGTGTCCAGTCTGTAAGCTAGCGTTTTGCCTTCTACACTTTTGTTTTCACTATTGATCAATTTGCCGTGTTTGAGGTCGATGATCAAGCCATAGTGTGCGAGAAAATCTGCACCCAGGATTGGGTTTGGAACGTCTGCAACCGTGAAGGACCACGTCATATTTTTGCTGAGTCCGATGTCGACTTTGCTGGTTTCAAGTCCGTAAGCTGGAAGGTTTTGACCATTCACAGTACGGAGATAGTATTTCGGAGGAAGTACTTTTTGGGTTCTATTTACTGGCAGTATGCTCAGGTCTGCTCCCGAGTCAATTAAGTAACGTCTCCTATTTGTCCTGTCCTTTATGAACAGGCGGCGTGAGTATTTTTCCGAGGGGTCTTCGGCCGCACAGATGGCCCCTCGTTCTAGTTTGACGCCTCCTTATTGAAAGTTTTACCCCACCATCTGCATCGATTGTTGCATTTGGTGGCCTCTGCGCCAAACCGGTTGTGGAAAAAGCAACTCTTATCATCCCAATTTCGAGACTGGGTTTTGGGAGATGATGTTCTAGGGGGAGTTGAACTCTGACCCCTGTTTCCGGAACTAGATCTGTGGTCTCTTGACCGGGACTGTCATCCCCTGCTACTGCTGCTGTTGTTGTTGTTGTTTCTGCTTTTCGATCTTTGTCGCCAGCTGCTATTGGGTTTCGTCGAGCTTTGGCTTTTGTTCCGTTTTACCTCTTCGGTCAACTGAGCTATTTGGGCTCGAAGTTGAGCGAGCTCTCAAGTCTCTGCAGATACTGCACTGACCACCGGCTTTGACCTGGTGTACTCGAGCGCATTATCTGCGGATTTCGCAAGGAAGTCAAGATCCGCGGATGTATTGATTACCATGGAACCAACGGCGGCTAGGCATTGCACAACACTTTGTGAAAGTGACACGTAGGGCACGTTGTAAAATGACTCACTAGAAAGAACTTATAAGAACAAAGTTTTAACTCGGTATTTTTTTGATTGTTATCTTAGGTTTAAACATAATTAATATATTGTTGCATATATCACAAATGAAGTGGAAATGGTGGAATAGAAAAAAACAATCAACATATACCGACAATGAGTTGGTAAATAGAACAATTCCATTTTTCACAAATTTTTCAGTTTTGTGATATTAATTGGTAGACTGGGTAAACTTAATTGAATAACTTCGTTTCAGTCTTAATTAGTCTATTTTTTTAAATTTATTTTCATTCAAGCCCTGAAGTGCCACTTCACAGTACTTTGGCTTTTGCCAGCCCTGGATTTTTGCTGGCATATAGGTAACACTGTAGAATTTGTTGTTTCGGTGGAAGCAACGAACATTTTATTTTTGTGTCTGTGTGTGGTTGTGTGGGTAATGGTGCATGCACATCGAATATAAGGGAAAATATTGACGAAATAATTTAGTGAAATAATTTTGACAAACAAATTATTTTCCAGCTTATATGTTTATTATAGTACAAGCATTTAAATCTCACTCTGGACTCTGGCTTACGATGTTGTGATTGGGCATTTTCGATAAGCTTTTATTCTACTCACTACTGTGATTTTAAAATATACCAAAAATGCAGCCAACCTTCCACAATAAAATAATATTTATTTCACACGAAACTAAAGCCAAAAAAAAATAAAAGCTTATTTATAAAAGTGTGTTTTTTACGTAATTTTAATTAATTTTGGTATTTCTTACATGAGTCGATCCTATACTTGCCAGCTAACTCATGAAAAAAAAATAAAAAAAATACTCCTATTAGGATTTTAACCACTTACCTCCACACTAGATACACAGATTACAGGAGGGTGCCACACCAAATACAAAATTTGCAATTCAAACTACTATACATACGAAAAAAATAAGTAAAATCAACCAATCACAATTTTGTAAAGCCAGAGTCCTGAGTGAGATTTGAGGCTTTTATTATATAATGTGTTGTATTACAACACTAAATAAAACATAGTATATGTGTCACATTACAACATGCCCCTGTCACTATACAACACAGGTGTTATAAAGTGACATGTTGTAAATTGACAGAATCAAAATTGTGAACGTACCGTGATTTGAATTCAAACTTTCTCAAGTTCACATTCAAGATCTTGGCATTACCCACCAAACATTTTTTGTTTCATCAAAATCTGATCAAAACTGACCGAGTAAAATGAAATTTTTTGTGTCAATTTACACTTGCCCCTAACTATGTATTGAGGCATCCAAAAATGAGAAAGATGGAATAAATCATCATGTTATTTTTTTCTATAGTTTATACTATGTTCTTTCTTACGTTTTTCCCCAGATATACCTATTATATTTTGCCATCTCTATTCGTTTTATCATGACTTATACTTTTCAGATAATTTGGCATCTAACTTACGTTTGTATCTTACATGTTCCTCACTCCATCGTATTAATATATTTTTTCATGACGATTAAACTAAATGACAGCAACCAAATCCAGATAAGGTTTTCCCCATAGATTTTGTTCTTTTTATTCTTGATTCGTTTTTCTTTTCAATCTCTGAAAAACAAATCAGTCGTCAAAGACCATGAAGTAAATTACGAGTTCTCTCTCAAAAAATGAGAGGAGATAAGTTTTTTTCTTTTTTTTAAATTAATGCAATTAAGTTCATCGTGGGAGAATAATCCTTTTTAGTTTGTTCATAACTCTGAAGTATGTCTACTGAAGTATGTCACCTTCCATTCATAATCAATTCACCAAATTTAGACTTAGTTGCTGTCATCCTTCTGGAGTCGTACCACATTGTGAAATATGAAGACAACTTGCAATAAACAGAGCCATCGATTTACTGGAGTTTATTATTAGCTGTGGATAATTATATTACAATTGTCTTGTGTAATGTGGAGTAGGGGTTTCATCCAGTGCCTCGCAATGGACCTATTGTAGGGTATATTTCAGCGGATGACGTATTTTGTTCATTATGGAATCTGTGGGGTTGTACCATGACCATATATATTTATCTTCCTTACATGTGGGATGTTCTTTGTTTCTATTAGGGAGACTTTTTACCAATTTTCACTATTTCTTTCAACCATCCTATACTCTTTTGGTTCTAATATATCAAGCCCCATCTGTAGTATTGATGTTCCTAGATGTCACAGTATACATACTCTTACATGCGCCAAATGCTATAAAGGCTAACTATTATTTTCATCGTTATTATCAGGCTTGATGAGAGGGGAGCGAAATGGGATATTCCCCCGAGTCCGGGATTTTTAGGGGCCCATAATTTTTTTACCTCCTGGCCTGAATTTCCTCTCTACGCCCTGGTCATTATCATTAATTTACTGCTGGTTGGTTGTATGAAACTATAAGTCCCAATTTTGATTTCAATCATACAGTAGACGTAGACCATTTCCGGATTTTCTTGGAACCTAATGCGGGGATATTTTCCAATTTCTGCGATCTTTACATAATTTTAGTCCGGAGTCTAATTTGAATGTTAGGTGCCTACACTCGCTGGCCGATGGTAGCTTCGTAAAAATGTAAAATGAGGAAATAATAAACGAAACTTCGTCATATTTTTCATCTGTCTCCTTCACTCGCTTTCACCCTAAACTTTCAATTAGAACGATTTCTAAAATTAAAATAAATTTTGTTTTTTAGACAGTCGCATAAATAAATAAACTGCAATTCTTTGGAAAACGAGAAAAAGCTACCATCGCCCCCCACAAAATGCACCGGTACATACAAAGAATTTACTATCGAACATTCAGTTATTGATTAATAATGATTTAATTTACTCACCAATAGCAGGTTGTAATGATTTCAACAACAAATGACGTCGAGCTGCTCCAGTGGTAGTCATACCAACGACATCAGAATCCTTCATGGTGGACAAATCATCCAACATTTTGAGATCCTCGTACTGAAGTACTTTGATGCGACGCCGCATCTCCGCCTCTTCCAACTCTTCAGTCAGCTTTTTTCTAAAATCTGACAACCAACTCCAATAAATCAACCATCGCCATTTTGACAACAGACGGTCCGGATTTTCGTTCATCAAATTTTTGACTAATTCCTGATTTTTCATCGGCCTCTGTAGATTGGCTTTCAGCTTGTAAACATGCCGAATTAATCGTTTAATTTTATTTTGCAGATTTTTTTTTTCAAAATATATTGAACTACGATCGTAGCCATCTCTGAGAAACGTGCCGTTATTTTCTTTCTCGACAAATGATTCGTAATCGCGTTCACAGCGCTTGATTTTGTTTTCCAAATTCTCAACCGTCATTGAGTAATGCTTCGCAATGTCAAATCTTCTACTGACAATTTTGGCGTCAAAAAAATTATTTTCATTTACAACGCCATCCTTATGATCTGTTTCAATGCTCACTGATTCTCGGAATTCGTCATTCACTGCATAATGGTCATCCTCTTCATACAAGTGACTAAAATCGATCAAATCGTACTCCAGAGGCTCCGCATATTCACTTTCTTCGAGGAGCCATTCTTGCAACGTTTCATCATCTTTTAGCAAGTGAGTATAATTTTGATGAACCACACTTATCAACAAACGGGTACTTAAAATACCCAAAGGCGTTTCCACATACTTTTTCTTTTCATTCATGTTCTTTATTTGCACACTTAAATCGGAGATTATTTTTCTCGTCTCAAAGGCCTCATACCTATAGTTTCGAATATTTCCGAGAACTCGCAAATTGTAATCTTTCAGTTTTTCGCTCCGCGATTGTCCTCCAACTCGAACAATTTTTTTAGTAAATGATAACATACCCTCTAAAAACTGATCAAGAGCATGATTCGTAAAGCAAATCACCAATATTGGCAACTTCAGTTCTGCCCGGAAGTCAGCATTCTTCAGCATAAAGTTTACAATTTTCAAACTCAAGTAAGTTTTTCCTGTTCCCGGTGGTCCTTGAATAATGCAAAATTTTCGCGTTAACCCAGCCACGAAAGCCTCGTATTGTTGCTGATCCAATCCAAGTTCGCTGGCTGTTGGCCAACTGTCGGAATTTCGGACGCTGATGCTGCTGTGGCGACCGAATTTGTTGAGGCGATGCGGATATTGATGGTCGGACCTACCTTCGACGATGTATTCACGCATAGGGAATGTTCGATTGTCCAGCGTTTTGAACAATTTCAAAATCAAAAAGTAAGGCTCAAAAAACAATTCCGACTCAGCCATCATCAGAGGTGACGCGAAAAAATTCTTCTCAACTTTTGCATTCTCGGGTATGGCTATCAAAACTTGACCCAATTTCAGACTCTTGATATCGCGTTCCAAAACGGTGGCGCATACAAATGTTTTGAAATCGTTCACAGAAAGCAACAGAAGTGAACCGTACATAAAACGTTTCGACTGTTCCCAATTCACAGACCTCAATTTCGAATTTGGGTCGAAATTCAACAGAATGCCCACTTCGTGGCATTTACTCCGTGACCACCGCACGAAACACGTATCCGGATAGAGGCGAACGTTATCAAACACGAATTTACGTGCTTTTTCCGATGGATCCGCATTGGACGCGATGTACTTCTGAACACCATTTCGCAATGAGTGGACAAAATCCTCACGCAGCAGTCTAAACTGCACATCCAAATAGTCTTCTACGCTTTCGTAGGCACCCTTAATCTTATTAGGACGCACGAAGCCTAACTCAGTTCGAGCCATTTCTTCCACAGTCGGGTACACGTTGAGACAGCGAAAGTTCTCCTGTGGAGAACCATCAGCCACTCGATCGACTATTGAACGCTTCGTCCAGCACTTTAAGGACGTACCCTGTTCTTGGATCACTCTCTTGCAATCGTCGAATTTGTCGACAAGCATTTCCAATTTTTCAACAACCATTCCATCGACCTGCACGCCCAAATAACAGTTAATGTTGTCGACGGCAATTTTAGTCTCGACGATAATTTTTCTCAGGTCTTGATTCACAGCAACCAACGGCAAGGTATTCAGCAACGACGAATAAAATTGGCACAAATCAGCAACGAATGTTGGCAGATTTTTCACAGTTTCCTCATTCATTTCCATGTAGACTTCGCCCAAATACTTAGATAAGGTGGTGAGAAATCGAGAGTTGCACAGTCTGTGCAGCAGATCGCTCAGACTACCACCGAAATCTGATAGGCAAAGCCGCCGAAGAATGCGCATTAAGAGTAACAACCAGTCAAAATCTAGTTGCTGCTTTGCGAAGTACGCCTCAAAAGGTGACTCTTTTCTAGTTACCTCGAGCACGATTTCATGTGATTCTCTGCGCGACAATTCTGCCAAATATTCGTAACTGAGGATGAAAGATTGTGGCGAATCAATGTTTCGCCTTTTTCCGCTTTCATTGCTTGTGAAGGTCACCCATTTGTCATCTCTTTTTTCTTTCGACTCGATGCAACCATCAGAAGAGAATTTTGTAGGTCCCAAAACATTCGGTTCACGACGGCCTCGAACTTGTCGCGGCTTGAAAAAGCCAAATTTTCTAGTTTCTTTTCGAAACACTCGATCGATGTTGGGATCTTCATTCAGCGACAACACAGGCCAATTCGACGCTAAACTCACGTTGTCGTCAAAAGCAGCTTGAGATCTCCATAAATCGTCTCTCGAACTGTGCTTCAATTTTGATGGATGAGATTGATAAATGGATTTCGGCTGACCAGATGCGACGGTATCACTTCGTTCGAATAGACTTTTCTTTTCGAAATAAACTGTATCACCAAGATACTTGGAATACGCCCATGTTTCAGAACTGTAACTCCTGCCGCGCCAGTACTGATTTCTTTCATCACGACCTAAATTAATGTCAGACCAGACTCGTTGTCTGGTTAACGACCGCTTTCCTCCTCGATTACGATTTTTCTCAAGTTTTCTATTATCTACCACTGACGATGGGATCGACTTTACTGGCTCAGCTTTCAACATTACGTCTGCAAGCACAGCAAAAAACGCAATTTACATGTCTCACTATACTCGAAAAGCATCATCAAATTTATGAAGATTGAATTTACCAACTGCAGAACAAAAAAATCAGGTAGGTTACACATTTCTTCATCTTATCCTATATCTTTAAAAAAAAGTCTTATGGCTATTTTGTGAGGGTGGAGTCCTGAACTTACAATGAAATAAAATATTTTGTTTGCAAACGGACATTATCAAATTCGCTATGTGAACTCAAAGACGGGTCAAAAAGACAAATTCAAATTTTGGGAAACATTACAAAGTAAGGCTAAAACGTTTTGAATAATCGCACCCCTTTTACGTATACCTACGCATATATGAAACACAACTAAAATCTACATTTCTTTGCTTAAAAGAGTAAATGACACTATTGGGAGAAGAATAATCCATAGGCTGTAAAATAGTAATGTAATTAATTTAATATATTTTATAATTAATAAGGTAACTTCTAAGTAGGTTTTCTTCAGAAAATCTACTTATTACACTTGGTGCGGTATTAGCCCCAGGGCTAGGGGTTGGTAAGTTTTTCATTACATGACCTCAGGAAAATTTTGGCACCAATAAATCAAATTTAAACACACACACACACACACACACACACACAAAACATACACACACACATATATATACATAGACAGACAGACAGACAGACACAGAGATATATATATATATACAGGGTGTCTGGTTTTCGTTTGGCTAGCTGGCAGGTATGTATAGTACTCGAAAAAAGAAAAACAAAAGTCCTGTATGAAAAGTTGCCTACTCAAAAATTGAAGGGGCTACCGAGTTTTAAAGATTACAAAAAAGCACAATTTTCAAGCTGATATACAAGACACTGTAATTGATGGAATCAATAATGTAACTAGTGGGGCTGGTAGTACTGGCTTTGACGAAACAAAAATCTCCTTACCATATATTTCCTATTCTCAAAATTGAGGGCGCTAGAAAATGCTAAACTTTGGGAAAATGGAATTTTTCACAAAATCACAAAAAAGGCCTATTTTTACCCTACCATTAAAAGAGTAAATAACAATTTTGGAGGGATTCCAACTAAGTGAATTTTTTGTAGGTATCTAGAGGAACAAAAAAGTATATCACCATCTTTTCTCAATTCTGAGTATTTAAAAAGTTATCCTGCGTTGAGTAAAGTTCAAATTCATAGTTCATTGTGTTTTTAAGCTATGTTCATCTGAAGACATAAAAATTCAACTATAAATTTTTTGAAACAACATAGTCTACTAGTACTCAATGAGATAAGAAAAAAAAGCTCTATGAACATACCACTTATTTTCAAAATTGAAAAAGATACATCGCTCCAAAATTTGGAGCCCCAAACTTAAAAAAAAATTTTTTAAATTTTAAACTTCAAAAATTTTACAAACATGTTGAAACATTGCTGTAATAGGAAATTACGCCAGACATGCAATTTTTTGACAGTAATGAATAAAAAGTTGCATACTTGCAAATTGGAGGGGAAAAACTCCTGGCAATTACATACGTCATATTGTTTGTAATTTATGAATTTCCATAGAAAGAAAAATGTGGGATATACCTACCTAAAAGACATTAATTTATTTTACGATTTATATCATTTGATTTCCCACAAAAATGACTGACCCTACTACTGGAACCAAGTACTCGATAAGTGCATATGTCCAGATGCATTACCTCTATGGTAAATGCCATGGCAATACTTCGACTGCTACAGACGAGTCTTATCAAGTACTTGGTTCCAGTAGTAGGGTCAGTCATTTTTGTGGGAAATCAAATGATATAAATCGTAAAATAAATTAATGTCTTTTACGTAGGTATATCCCACATTTTTCTTTCTATGGAAATTCATAAATTACAAACAATATGACGTATGTAATTGCCAGGAGTTTTTCCCCTTCAATTTGCAAGTATGCAACTTTTCATTCATTACTGTCAAAAAATTGCATGTCTGGCGTAATTTCCTATTACAGCAATGTTTCAACATGTTTGTAAAATTTTTGAAGTTTAAAATTTCTTTAAATTTTTTTTAAGTTTGGGACTCCAAATTTTGGAGCGATGTATCTTTTTCAATTTTGAAAATAAGTGGTATGTTCATAGAGCTTTTTTTTCTTATCTCATTGAGTACTAGTAGACTACGTTGTTTCAAAAAATTTATAGTTGAATTTTTATGTCTTCAGATGAACATGGCTTAAAAACACAATAAACTCTGAATTTGAAATTTACTCAACGCAGGATAACTTTTTAAATACTCAGAATTGAGAGAAGATGGTGATATACTTTTTTGTTCCTCTAGATACCTACAAAAAATTCACTTAGTTGGAATCCCTCCAAAATTGTTATTTACTCTTCTAATGATAGGGTAAAAATAGGCCTTTTTTGTGATTTTGTGAAAATTTCAATTTTCCCAAAGTTTAGCATTTTCTAGCGCCCTCAATTTTGAGAATAGGAAATATATGGTAAGGAGATTTTTGTTTCGTCAAAGCCAGTACTACCAGCCCCACTAGTTACATTATTGATTCCATCAATTACGGTGTCTTGTACATCAGCTTGAAAATTGTGCTTTTTTGTAATCTTTAAAACTCCTTAGCCACTTCAATTTTTGAGTAGGCAACTTTTCATACAGGACTTTTGTTTTTCTTTTTTCGAGTACTATACGTACCTGCTGGCTAGCCAAACAAAAACCAGACACCCTGTATAAATACGTGATCACCTATTCCGTTTTCTCCCACGGTACAGGTCGCAATTTTTGTCTGATAATCACAAAATTTGGTACGTACATTTGTATTAAGCCAAGGACCAGACCTATTGATTTTGGTGGGGATTAGTCAGAAGGTATTTCTGGTACCACCATTTTCATTTTTATTTTGGCTATAAAAAACTCAATCTTGCACTGGTAGCCACGAAATTCGTAACAAATATTAGTTATATTTTATTGAAAAACGATACCAATTTTGGCGCGGATCAGACGGACGGTACCTACTTCCGGTTTTCTATTTTTTTATTTTATGACTTTCTTGTATTTCTGTAATTTTATTTGAAATTATATGATTTTTCACCATGCATCATCTTCAATGATTTTTCGTTTCAAGGAATAATACTTTTAAATTTCACATTGTTTAATATTTCGTTAGCTAACAAACTTCATTCAATCATAACATACCATTTACCCATATGAACTTACAGACAATTAATGTAACCATCAAAATTCATAATTCTGTTTTTTCGAAAAACTAATTTTTTTAGCGAGGCTAGCTGCTTATTTTCTATTTCTTGGTTATAAATTATTTTTGAAATTACATGTTCTTCTAATCTGGAGAAGGCATCACTAAATTTAAATACTGAGTTCATGAACTGTATACAGCAGAAAAATTAAGTAGGCAACACATTCTCTATATTTTATCCTTTATCTTCTAAAAAGTCTTATTTCCAGTTTGTGAAGGCGGATTTCATTATGATAAATTTGCCAAATAGGAGGATTAAATACACTTAGGCTACTTCGAGTAAGTTACCAATGATGATTATTGCTTTTTCTTTTTGAAAATTACGGTATAAAGATTGATATAGAGCACGATAATGGAAATACAACTAGTTAAAAAAAATATCAATGAGAGGGATACCAACATTTTAGAAATTTAACAATTTGAAATCAATTGTAAAATCCATCTAGGCCAGGCCTAAGGATTTCGCTGCCCGAGAAGAATCCCAAGGAGTCCTAGTGTGACCGATTTTGGAGAAAAAAAAAACTTGCACAGCAAGCAACGCTAGAAAATGTAGGTTTTCTTAACAAAAAAAAAATTGAATTTTTGATGAAACTTATAATAAATAATAGCTTGTCGAATAAAATAACAGTTGAAGTGCTCTTCTATATTTTCTTTTATGAACAATAATTCAAGATTTTTTAAATCAATTGTTACACGAGAAGTTTTAAGTTTATTAAGAACATATTTTGCTATTTGTTGGAATATAATATAATTTGATGAAATTAAATACAATAAAAAAATAAAAAAATTAAAATTATTTGGATGAATTGTGAGTAAAAATGAAGTGTCAAAGAAATTCATAATAAAGTGAAAGAACAAGTTGAGCCGATTGAAACCAAATTTTGCAGAATGTTAAAATGTAATAAATTCAATGTTTGTACCAGATTTCGTGCCAACTGCTTAAAAATTATGCAATTTATAACCATTAAAGCTCCAAAAATACATCATAACAGGATGTACCTGACTTATCATCAGGCCAAACCGAATAAAAAACAATAGGATTCCTCCTTATTAAGATCCGAATAACTGTACCAAATTTCAAGACTATCAAGTAAAAATTACGACCTCCATCACGTTACGAAGAAATGTGCGAGTGAATATATGTATAATATAGAGAAATTTCAGCTAATAGTGCCAAAAGTTTTCTGGTGATATTTTTGAATATATATAGTATTAAACATGAACTGATTGAACAGTGTGTGGTTGGATAACAAAAATGAAACAAACACCTACAGCGAAGGCGAAAGAAAAAAATATGCAGGTAATGGGATTATCACTCATTCTCACGCGCTGATTGGCTCACTCCACCATTTCTTGCATATCCAGTTCATAATTTCCTTTCTCCACACCTCCAATATTTTCATCACGTTTTTATCTGTATGAGCTGTCCATACCAAGTACTACAGAGTCAAAGTGTGTCATGAGATGAACCAACCATGTGTCTCAATACCATATCAATTTTAATACATAGATGTTCTTGGAGAACCTACATTAAAAGGCCAAAAAAATGATTTTTAGTTAGACGTGCTGGCGTTAAATTGGCAACCAGAATGTACCTTTTGAAGTATTTTGCTTTGTATTTATGTACGCTATTCTTATGAATTTAAGGGATCTCTTCATCAGATGCATTCTAAATTGTTGAACTCAAGCAAAATGTCAAAAATACGCAGAAGGTACGCCAGGGTTGCCTACTGTTTTGCTGATATGTCTTGACATTAAAAAGTACAGTGGTCTTATGGAGCTTTACTGGTCCAGTACTAGATAGTCAAAAATATAGATACCTACATATATAGATATAGATATGATTATACTCTGACAAAATCTATCTTCTCAAGATGATGATCATGTTTAAGTATTACATGCCTTTCTTATTAAAAACAAAAAAAAACAAAAAAACAAAAAAAACTGAATTGTTTTGTTTGAAGATGTGAGTTGCTCTGAGTTTTTGTTAATTTGTCTCTTCGCAGAACTCTCAAGTTTCACACAGATCTAAAATTTTAAGCGGGTAGAATCGAAATTCAGTTTCATTAGAACTTGTTAAGAACTTGGAATTTGAGAGCAGCACTTATTCGCCATATCGATCATGTATACATACCTATAGGTATATAGCTATAAGCTTAGAATCATAGATGGATTTAGAAAAAATGTAGGATATCCATTGAAATTCTGAGGTTTTTTTACTGATAGATAGTAGTGGAAGGAGGGGTTGGAGATAGGTAAAACTTCACCAGGGCACTACCCCCCTCAAACATTAGAACCAAAATCCACCTATGCTTAGAATGTTCGAATAGAACAGGATAAAATGTAAGTGGTCATTTAAGAAACCTTTGACGCATTTTTCTTCCACTTTCCTCTCGAATTGTTATAGTCAAATCATTCCATCGTATTTAAATTCTTTCTAAAAATTACTTTCAATTAACAGCCAACTAAGGTTAATAAAACGCGGTGAATTTAAAGCTTTCAATTATAATCAAATCTGACCTTACCCCAGGATAAGTGGCTGATTCCAAATAATTTTAAAAAACAATCCAAAAAGTTCATATTAAATTTTTTATGGTTGTCCCAACAATGCAAGGGGAGAACATTTGCTGTGTACATTAGAAATATTGTTGGTTTCGGGAGGAACTCTAGTATACCTCTTCAGTTGTGTCTACAGCCGGTCGATGAAAGTCAGTGTGGTCAACTGCCTGTCGCAAAAATGCCTGAGCATAAAAAAGTTTTCTGGTGGTTTTTTTGCCGTAGAACATTCATTTTCGTATTTTTTGAAATTTTTTATCCCTATTTTTCCCGTTATTTTAGGTGTTTTTTGAGTGGCCTGAGGGTTTTTTTTATTGTAAATGCCCGTGATTTTTCTCAAAATGTCCGAGTTCTTAAGGATTGCCATAAAATTATTAAAATTCTTTAGATCTTAGGTAACTGCCTGAGTGTTGACCACTCTGATGAAAGCTGAGTTGATCCATAACCGATTATACCTTTGTCTATCTCAGTATACCAGAATAAAATAAAGGGAGTAAAGTAAAAATTTTTTTAGTGCCTTTAAAAGGTTTCTCGTCCGATTATAAAAATTTTATTATATTACAAACAGATACATAAGTAAGAAGCGAACAAATTTGAATTATTTTCAATGGCCGAGAGTGAGACAAATATAATTATGACAAACAAGCAGATATATTTAATAGCAGACGAAGTGTCAGTTTACAAATACGTCTTGAAAAAACTAAAGTTTATCATTTTAAAATTCAGTTCAAAATTTGTATCCCTATTCCGGGTGCTTCATGAGCGGTTCTGAAAACCTGAAATAACGATTTCCCCTTTCTTCAATATATTTTTGAAATTTTGGTGGCCAGAGGGGATGAAAAGCTTAAAATTTGAAATTACCCTATCCTATTGTTAAATTCGGGAAATCTAGTTTGGGAAAGGAGGAAATAGTTCGACTCATCACATATGCTGTGGGTACGACTAAAAAGTCAATCCCAAACAATATTTCAAACCACTGATTTGTGAATAGTTGCATAAGTATGAAATTAAGGCACTACCAAGAAATCTGTTCATCTGGCTATAGTGTTATGGTAAAATCGTGAAAAGCAGTCGTACTCGGTTGTATTTATATTTCATACTTAAGGTTTGTGAAACTACCTATAAAGCACCCTGTATTACTGCTTCCGATTTTGATGACGAAGGAAAAATGCGTCTATTCATCCTATGGAATGCGATTAATTGCAATTTCTGGAAGATTTTAAAAACTGCTTCATAAAATTGTGCGAGTTAGCAAATTTAGGACTGTGACCTTAATAGTTTTGATTTCATGAAAAATCAAGACTCTAAGCATAAAAATCAGAAATTCATATTGTATCTTTCGCATTATCGTATGTATTATGTGTGTGCGTGTGTGTGTGTTCCGAGAGAGTGAGTGAGTGATGTATGTAGGTACGTAACGTACATATGCAAGTATAAAAGATTTATTTGTAAACACGATAGAGGTTATAATTTTTTTTTGAATGGTGAGGGGGTAGTTCCAAACGTACTAATAGCTGATATAGATTTTCATAGAAACCGGTCAAACCATTCCGCCATTGGGACTGAAGGAAGTTTCACCAATGAGGGTTAAGACGACCAATGAGGGTTAAGACGTAATAATCATTCCTCATTCGATTGAACTCAATTTTGGTGCATGAATAAAGTTTTGAACAACTTTGCTCTCTATTTTCTCAATTTCTTTCTAGTTTTTTGGCCGAGCAGGGAAGCAAACGGCTCTCCCTGCCTCCCTTACACATGCTCTTGTGTGACTGTATCTCATGTCTTTTTTGTAAAAAATAGAATCATTTTTTTGAGTTTTGGGTTTCCAGAACTGACACTGAACTAAAACGCTCTAGTAGAACTGAGAACTAACTTTCAACGGAATGGTCCAGAACTAAAACTTTTTTTGTAGCCTTATACGGCCGACTTAAGTAATTCGCACACTTTTTCCATTATCAATTATATCTGTAGCTATAACATGAACGGTTGGGTGCCAATTACGTCCGATGCTCGAGCCAGGGGATTGTAGATGAATTAGTTGTGGCCATTGGTAGTTTGCTAAAAAGGTTAATTGCGTCCGAACTGTTTTGAAGAAATGTCTGAATTGCGTCCGTTGAGGCAGGGGGAGTTGGGTGAAATGCGTCTGTCAAAAATAAGTTTTTTTTTTAAATAAATAAAAAAATTTTACGTTAATCAAAGGATTACCTGAAAGAATAAAAAATCAATTTTTAAAACTTCCTATAGAAAAGAAATACTTACCCTACAAGACAGGGAGATGCAATTGGCCTATCACCCCTTCCTCACAGGGACGCAATTGGTCTATCTCCACTTCTTTCCACAGATGCAACTGGCCCATCACTTACATCAGTAGCGGACGCAATTCACCCCGTTTTGTTAATTTGGGACGCAACTGACAAAGTACCACATGAACATGTATACAGTATACCAAATAACTTCGCTAAGGTAAGTATATACCGAATTCGTAATTCAATGCGTTGATACATAAATATAGTTCTTGCATTTGGGCCACAGAGTCGGGTCCGGAAGTTGCAAACTTTATTTGGGTAGGTGTTCTTGTAATTCACAGCATGATGTTACTATGCTATGAAAATTTTGCATGATTCTAGGTGCTGTTCTGGTTCATCAATTTTCTTTAAATTTGGCTGAAATATTTTGTTTGACAAGTGAGTTTATCAAATTTGAAGATAATCGCTGAACCAGAATAGCACCCAGAGTCATGATAAATTTTCATAGCGCGGTAACATAATGGTATGAAATTCAAGAACACCTACCCTGAACTAATGTTCTGTAGAAGTTTAACTTTGACAAATAGAATACCCTTTTCTGAGAATTATAGTTCCACACTTTCAAAAATTGAACTGCTCATTACCAAATGAGTGCTTGCGAAAAGTTGATTAATTTTTCTACATCGAAATACGAACATACGCATAGATATTATAATATACATACCCATATATCCGTATATGCAAAGTCAAAGGCTTACGGGCTCGAAAGTTTGGTTAGCTTCCACTCGAGACAGTTTCGATAAATTGATCGGTATTTCATTTCCCTGACATATTAAGTTCTACTTGGTAAGTATTTATATGATACAGGCAGTGATGATAGTATTTTGACCAGCTAATTAGGGAGCTGGGTGTGTGTGTGTGTGGGTATGCGTGTGTGTGGGTATGCGTGTGTGTGATGTACAATATACGTCAGGCTGTACAGATTTTTTCAGAGGACAAGAGTACGTAACAAAAATTACAGAATTGACAAGGGAAAAAAATAATGATCAAATAACTTTATAATATCGCAGAAGAGAAAAAGAAAAATGTGTGAAAAAATAGTTTTCGGCGAAATTGAATACTAAAAGTATAAATAAAACATAAGAAGAGTAAAGTACCTTTTTGAATCAAGAGGGAATTTTTTTTTTTTTTTTAACCCAAAAAGTGAGTAAATCCTAATCTAAAATAGAGAAAATCCGGTATAGGTACGTACTAATATAACATTTCAAATAAAGAACGCTAGAATATCTACCTGAATTTTCACTCACAGTAAGAGCAGTCAGTCTAATTGAAATATATTGTGCAGTATGAAACCACTATAAAATCTGCCACACTATCATCATTCGCAGGGGCTACCTGGTCATCAACTCATCAAGAAACTTCACGCTGCAACTAAATAGGTAGCTGCATATTCCAAGTTGGTAAGGAAACTGCAGGAATGAAAATGAGAAGAACCCCTCAACTAAATCCCGCTACGAGAATCACACTTAAAATTAGAAACACAATCGAGTGTAATTGTCCTTCGATCAAATTAGAAATTTTGAATACCAGCCAACGTAATAATACATCCCCAAATGATGCGGAGCAATCCAAAAAAGTAAAAACATTAGGTATATCTGACAAAACGACTAGGATACATACTCCATACATGGTACGCAGGGATTAATAGAATTAAATCACGTTACAGTTTGAAGCAAAACAAGTAAGTAGCGATTTGCGAGTAAAATGACACATACGGAACAAAAATCGGAAGTTATTGGAACAAATAATGAGAAACACTCGACTCACCTATAGGACTATGGGTACCAATCTAATGAAAACCACCAGACAAATGATCACGCAAAAAACATTACCAATTTTTCATGACACGTTTCAGTAATTAGTTTGATTACAGTATAATTATGAAAGAACTAATATCGATCAATAAATCAATGTTAACTTTCCAAGGAAAATATGCATATTTGCACAAATGCACAATAATCTAGAATGCGTCGCTTCACGTTCACAGTCGGTTACACACGTTTTGAGTTTCATCAAACAGACTCTGGAGTCAGCTCATTAACTTCATTCTCTTTTCATTTGCACTCTCTTCAACTCTGCTGCAGTATTCTGCAAGGACAACAATCCAACAGATCAGAATAGCGTTCAAACCTTGAGTCCCTGGAATTCAGTAAGCGAGTATCACGTGATCGCGTGAACGTATTTAACCTTGAATGATTTTCTGGAAATCTAGTGATTGGGGAGGGGTAAGCCAGATGTCAAATTCAACGAAAGTACTCATTTTTTGACGTAGAACTAGTTCATGTGTTTCGGAAATAAGGCAAATTGAAAGCGCGATTATTCTGATGTGAAGGCTCTTCAAATATTTCGGTGTCCGAAAAAATGCGTAAGCATGTTCTTGATTTCCTTTAATTATTTATCAATAGTAATGGTAAAGACTCAAAGAGCATTTTTTTTTAACTGAAACTTCTTTAGCCATATCTGCGAAAAAAATTATAAAAATGACGGTGAAGTTGAATAAATTTCTGTGCAACGAAGTGACGTATAATTTGTTTCACACTTCCACCAACCCACCAATTCAACCCTCCGGCCGCCATATACCGCGGATATGTTCTTGTGCTGTGAAGGATGCAAGATACAAGTATGCACAAGTGTGCGAGTGTGTGTGTATGTGAATGTTGGCGTCTGCTTATAACATTTTAATTGAACAATGAACACAACATCTAAGCTTTCAAACAAACCTGTTATTTCACTTGACACTTAATGATTTTTAAATTTCTATTTAAGCTAGAGAGCTAGAGTTGATGATGCTGGAAAAAAAATAAAATTTACAAAATTTCCTTATAACATTTTTATTATCTTTAGCTGTTTGACACTCTTTCAAGGACAAATCAGACTGGATTAATATCAGCACATATTTATCTACTTTTGTTCTGCCTGATTGCCACTTTTCTCTCTGCCCTGCTCTTAATTTTTATTGGTGTATTTTTCTTTTTTCTTATCCCCTTATTGCAGTCTTTCTTCCATAGATCAATAATATCAAAATTTTGAGAAAAAAAAGAAAAAAAAATTAACTTCTTGAAAAAAAATGAAACCAACTGTGTGTAGGAACATATAACATAATAGAATTAAAATGTTGAAAACAAGTTTTCAAGGTTTTATAAGAGTAATTTGTTTACAAAGTGGAATTACAACTAACGCAGTTGCTGGCAAAAATGCCTTCCAAGTCACATGTTATAAATATATAATGCAAGATTTTTGAATGAAACAATGTAGATCACTTCATATTAAATATTTTCCTGATGCAATTTTTTGTAAATTTTACATGGATTTGATAACCTTGAAATACATAGCATTATTACATCTATTCAAAACATAAGGGGTTTTATTTATTAAGAATGTTTAAATTCCTTAGATGTGCTGTCGAAAACTCCCCATTTTCTGTTTGATTTCAATCAATTTCATATTAGGCTAAATGATAGGTACTTATGAAATCAACATTCGTTTAAATATCATTTATTGCACAATTTAATTAATGAGAATCAAACAGTATTGATTTTCATATTAATGTTAGAAAGTATTTCTGTCAGTGACTGCGTTAGTTGTAATTCCACTTTGAAAAAATTTACTATTATAAAACCTGGAAAACTTGTTTTCAACATTTTGGTTCTATTGTGTTTTATGTTCCAATACAAAGATAAAGTTGGTTTCACTTTTTTTCAAAAATTTAATTATTTGAATAATTTTTTATGAAATGTAAAATGAAAGTCTAGCAGTTTTTCACAATAAGAAGAATTTACTCTAGAAGTGACAGATAATTGTTGATATTGTATTATTTGGACAAAACTGAATTTAATTTTCAGTTTATTGTTTTTTTCTCAATTATGGCAATTCAAATTTATTTATTGGTCAACAACCAAATTCCAATCAGACGCAAGGAAAACAAATTCAAAGTTTGAAATCAGTTTTAAATATGGTTAGATCTACTATATTGGACTATGTTAACAGTAATAGTAATAATGATTTAACAAAAAAGCATTTCAAAAAATGTATGCTATGATGTATTACACAATAAAATGTGGAAACTCGAAATTCAGCTCCTTTAAGGGGCCACTGGCAGTTGAAGCATAGACTGAATGCAAAAATGAACCCCAAATTTGGACCAGCATCTCAAAAAACATATTTGGTGATGTATCACACAATAAAATGTGAAAACCCAAAATTGACTCTTTTTGGGGTCCACTGGGGGTTGAAAAATGGTTCAGATGGGAAAATGAACACCAAATTCAGACTCAGCGCCTCAAAAAACATACTTGGTGATGTATCAAACAGTAAAATGTCAAAACTCAAAATTTTGCTGGTGGAATGTTTATATGCGTATAACTAAGAAAGGCTAAAATAATACTGAGAGAATGGTGTTATCTGAAATATTTATATAACCACAAGAAATACCATATCATTGACACTTTTGTGTGGTTCAATCAGAATGCGTTATTCCGTTTTATTTGGAACTGGGACTTGTGATTGGTCATCTTAATTTTTGATAAAAAAAAAACCCTAAATTTTAATTTTAATTTTTAGGTTATTTATGGGGAATTTTTCAGATTTCTTTGGCCACTCACTGTAAAATTAACAATTTTTTGAACCATCCTTCATATTTTTAAAATTGAATGCTACAGAGTGGCACAAAATTTCATTAGATTAAAAGAAAACGGGTTAAATACAATACCTCTTTTTAAGACATTGGTAAAAAGATTCAATTGAGGTGAATCATTTTTCTAGCTGGGCTGAAATTAATTTAATTGTACTGATTTGAAGTTATTAAATTTGAGAGTAAATGAAAAGTTTTTTATAAGAGTTGAAAAAATTTTTTGGATAGTGATTGGGATTGAATGGGAGTTTTGGCTTCACGCCCTACTGTTGATGGCACCTTGGAAACAGAATACAGCTATGTGGAGTATGGACAAACAAATAAATCAACTAATGAAAAAGCCGAAAAAGAAAAAACAGTAAAATTGAGACAATTTTTTTCTTTTTTTTTTCATTATTTTGGCTTCTGAGGGCTCAAAATATTGTTCTAAGTCTTATTTTATTCCTTAGAATCTCCTATTTAATTTGGTATGTCCAATGAAAAGTCAAATGTTGTTTAAAGAGAAATACGAAGAAATATTTGAAGACTGCTATATTCTTTCCATACTTTTATCTTGTTTGTTTGTCCACATACAGTTATACACTTTGACTACATATATATATAAAACTACATAGACTGGGCTTATTAAGGCTAGTGGTGTAGTGTGGTTGAAGCCAATGTAGTGAGTATCATTAGAAGAATAAGGTGATTCTTATCACAAGAAGTGCAACTACTTTACCATATCTGAACTCAAAATTTGAAAAATAGCAGACATTGAAAGGGAGAAAAAAAGACAGAACAAAGCAAAATATTAACCTCAACAAAAATAAACAAAATGAAGGAAGAATATTAAAAAAAAAAGAAGAAAAAGTAACAGCCGTGACTACGTCTATCTATTGTAAAGAAACAACCACTATTTTTTTGTTGTCAACAGTCATGTACAAAAAGTTAAACCTGATTCACACTGGGCTAGTTTTTTTACTACTATAGCCAACTACTTAGTGCTGATTGTACCAAATAGTTAAACCACTGACGAATAGGGTTTAACATTACTTTACCATGTGTCATGTCAGTTAAACCTGGTTTATCCTGCAGTTTAAAGTTGGTAGAACCAGGACTTATAGTACTTACTATTCTATTAACAGTCAAAGTTATTCGTCATTTTAACCTTTAAAAATCAACTTCAACTTGGCAGATTATCACATGAGATTCTAATGAGATTCTTGGAAGCCTATCTATCAAGCTAAAGTTAACTTAAATAACTAAAAACATAAAGTGACTTTATGTGTTAACATAATAATGTCCCAAAGAATCACGAATAGACGAAATAGTACTTTCAGTCCAGAGATTAAAAGAGAATGCGTCTAAATCAACTAAAGTTTGTTCACACTCGGCTAGTTTTCAACTACTAGCCAGCTACTTGGGATGCTATCACGTGAGCAGCTAAAGTTATTAGATGTTTTAAATTTTTAAAGTCAACTTCAAGTCTTCAACTTGGCAAATTGTCATGTGAGATTCTAATGAGATTTTTGGTGGATTAACCGCCACAATAAAATTAAATTGAATGGCTAAAAACCGCAAACTGACTTTAACTGTTAATGGAATAGTAGCTATCCCAAATAGTTCGCTAGTAGCTACAAATCTAGCCAATGGTGAATCAGGCTTTAGTCTCACTCCGGACTCTGGCTTTAAGACGTTCTGATTGGTTGATTTTCCTATTTTTTCATTTGTATAATAATTTGAATTGATATATTTTCGTATTGGTGTGGAGTGAATGCGATATTCCGCACGTTTGAATAATATGCACCGTTTTTATTCACAAAAATTTGTTTTCATGAGTCAGTTATTAACGTGAAAAATTTTCAGATTTAACTTCATAGATATAAGTATGTATACAGATATATGTATGTAAGTATATGTATACTTCGTCTAGTAAAAAATAATCCAAGACAAACATTGAAGAAAATGCCGAGTGCCGACCAGCCAATACGATTGTTTTAAATTGCGATACGTAGTTTGATGGGCATTTTTGCTGTATAAAATATAAATAACATTCGAAAAATATATTCATTGACAACATAGCGTTGAAGCCAGGGATTGTCTACATTGAACCGAGTGTAATCCGATAAGAGTAGGAAGAAAGTGATGTAAAAATGGTTGTATTATAATGGAATAAAAGAAATGGTTTCACAAAATAAAGTTTATTATTATTGTTTATGTATATAGTTTATATCAAGCCATCGAAGAGTAAGTGAAATTAAAAGATTCGTAATACTTCTTCACTTAGCGGTTTATATGTGAACAATTTTTCATAAACAAGTAACGCATATGCAGTTGTGTTTTTCAGGATACTTGTAACGAATATAGACGAACATTTTCTAAATGTTCGCCTATATTTTTACACAAACGAAATAATTTGTTTTATTTTCTAATTTCTCACACTTCTATGACTCTTCTTCTTCTTAATATAAACCTAACAGGAAATGGTATCGTCTGAATTCGATGAAAATTGTCTTCCATACAAAAAAACAATTGTGGTTGACCTCAATTAATGTCACACACGTGTACCTTAATTGAAATATCTGCCTAATACTGAAAAACGTCAATTCTCCTTCTTTTTGGTAACTACCAATCATAATAAACTAATCCCACTATTTCTTACCATTTCTTCTTTTTCCCATGTAAAAATTAAATTATAAAAACTCTAACTCTGAAGAACAAAATGTTCAATTCATTATTTTAATTGGTTCAATTCAATTATTTTCGTTTAGTTCTTTAATTTTGTTCAATTCATTTTTTTCCAATGTTCATTTTATCTACTAATGTGCTGTAAATGAAAAATATTATATTTTATAAAAAGATTTCCATTGAAACTTAATTGAAGTCTAAATCTCTCAACAAAGTTAAGGTCCACCATAGTGTGTGGATACCTAGGACATTCAAATTTAAATTATAAAGTTTATTTTATTTAATTATAAATATTTATTTATGGTCTTCCTCAAATAAATATTTTGTAAAGTGTCAACGTCTAAAATAGGAAACAAATTCAGAACCAAAACCTATTTTCTGACGTTACAATACTCTTATTCATTTTAGCTATAATTTTTAAATCGGAAACTCCAGCTTTTAGCGATGTGTCGCGATACTGTAGGTTTATAACGAAGAAAGGCCAAATAGATTTATAATCATCTTTCAAATAATGTGGATTTGGAAACCATGTGAGGTGTTGACTGCGATTATATGAAGCTTCAAATTGAGAAAATTCCTCGTAAAAGTAGGAATAATCATTAGCATCGAAGTCCTCATTATACGAATCATACGGGTAATACTGGGCATCGAGATAGGCTTTAATATCACGCACGTGACAATGTTTGTAGTTACCCATGGAATGTGTAATATCATTTTTTTGACCAGTTTGAATGGCAACGACGACATATAAAAGTCTATCAGCATTATTAACCATTTTTAAACTCCAATTGAAATCTGTAGTTTCCAAAACTGAAGGATTTTCATATAGGTCCCATGCTTGGAAAGGTAGCAATAAGGCCGTATCATTTTTGAAAGAGTTCAAGTACCAAACACATATTTGATCATTAACTTTAATATAAGGTATATGCCAAGAGATGGACGTTAATGTTACAGTTGGTTCAGGTTTACCCATATCCAAGGGGGGGATAGACGTATGTCGTACAAAAATATTTTTATTGTTCGTTGCTCGTTTCAAAACGAGTTCATGTCGAGCGTTTAAAATTGGTTTTTTATAGTCGACAAAAAAGCCAAAAATCAGGTTTAATGGCATAAGAAAACGAATTTTATCATTAGCTATAGATGTGCTGTAAGACTGAACAGTATTTGTACCTTGTTTGTAGCCGTCATTATCGTAATAAACATTATTATGAGAATTATGGAGTAATACAGCTTTCATTGTTGAAGTTATACCGACATTATTAATATGCTCAATTTCTTGACCATTTAACATATAAGAAGCATTAGTAAACAGATGTGATAATCCATTATAATCAATTGAGTAATATTCAGTATTGAAATTATTCAGTTTTAATTCCATAAAAAACCCCAAATTGGAGGGAAAAGTGTAAACATTACGTTGATCAACGCCTATTCTAATTTCATCACTGTTTGCAAGGCCGCTCGATGTGTAAGGATAATGATGGAAAAAAGTAACATTTGTAATACCATCCTCGATGTTTATTTTTTCTAAAATATCTAAACTACGTACATTATTAGTAAGAGTCATAATTAAACGAGTACTTGCAATCCAAGATTTTGCTAAAAGGCTTTACCTTTCGGTGTTAATTTCACCGAAGTCCTCGGTTGTTTAATACTTATTTGTTTACGTTTAGTCTTTTTATATACATTGGAAGACGTATTATTTTTTCCTTGAATTGCGGATAAATTACATCCGTAACCAATACGAGTGATAGGTTGAAATGAAGTATTTAGTAAGAACTGCATTATTACAAATAGTAGTTGTTAGAATTCATTTATTTTCAGATTTTAAGTTTAGTAAAAGCGTAATATCGTCTCCTAAGAAATCGATAGGATTACTATTTTGATCGGTAATGAGAATTTCAATAGATGATATGTCTTGTTCTGTGACTGGTAGATAAATAATATCTTTCAGCGCCTCTACAATTTTAAAACCAATTGACACATTTATCGCAATACTGTACAGTAAGTGCGAAGGAATACCATTTATATAGGAATTGGATACAATGTTACAAAGAACATTGAGACAATGAATGGTAGCTATGTGAACTGGTTCACGACTTTCTAAAAGATTACCCTTTGTAGTTACTGGAAGATGATCTTCGGAAAAACCTAGAACTGGTCTGAGAGAATTTTCTTTTGGAAAACAAAAAGAGAAGGTTGATGAGATTAAACTGAACTTTTGTCGCTGTTTATCGTATTCGAAGACGATTGCATCAACTGCAGAAAGAAGTTGTGTTCGTGCATCATCATAGTTGAAGCGGTCAAGAAGCATCGAATGTATACTGTTCTTGAATTGTATAGCTAAGTCGTCCAACTCGTAGGAGCCATTAGGGATATCACATACCAAAAATGGAACACCAGTGTTTGGAATAGAAAATTCGAACGTATTATTTTTTTCCCTTATGTTATTCACACTATTATAACCGATGAAGTAAAATAGTCCCAGGCTATGGTTTTAAGTAGAAAAGAATCTTATTTGACACAAACAGTAAATAAAAATGATCATAGCAATGCCAAAATTAAAGATGTTTGGTCAGAAAGTGAAATTGAATCAGAAAATTTAGATCACAACTATGATCAAGGAATTAAAGGAAATAAAACACTAAAATCTGATCAAGAACTTCACGAGTATCTTGATTTAGGTGCAGATGTAACACTAGACGAACTTGAAAATTTAAAATTACCATGTGAAAATTCAGTCAAAAAGAAATTAGGATATTTATATCATTTGAGATTAGGTCATGCTTCTATGAGTTATCTCAAAAAGGCATCAGACACTTACGATTGTTTAAAAAATGTTGATTTTGATGTTGAATTACAAGAATGCGAAGTCTGTAGACTAGCCAAAATTATAAAATTGCCACATAAGACAATTAGAGAAGTAGCTGACAAGCCACTTTTCAGAGTACATAGTGATTTGATGGGTCCAATAAAACCAATCGGTATTATAAATAAAAGCACATATGTAGTGACATTTACTGACGATTTTTCGAGATATACAATGACATTTAGTTTGACAAATATATCCGAAGTAGGTAAAGCATTTAGAGAATTTATTGATACAATGAGGACAAATTTAGGTGATAGAAAAGCAAAAATTTTCTATCTACGAATTGATGGTGGTAGAGAATATTTAACGATTGATATGAAAAGAATAATAAAAGAAGAGGGTATAGTTTTAGAAGTCACACCCCCAGACACACCAGAATTAAATGGCACAGCCGAAAGATTTAATCTTACGGGAATACAGAAAACTAAGGCATTGATGTTAGATAGTGGTTTACCACTTGAATTTTGGGAGTTAGTCTTCCAACAAGTAACACATATTCATAATAGATTACCCCATAAAAGATTAAAAATGAAAACACCTTATGAAATGTTGAGAAATAGAAAACCTAAAATTGATTATATTCATAGATTTGGCTGTATAGCCATTCAAAAAATTCCACATGCCAAAACTTCGACTTCAAAATTTTCAGAGGATGGGGATAGATGCATTCTCGTTGGATCTAATCCTCAATCCTGGTCACTTTTGAAACCCGAATGTGGAAAATTGATAAAATCCAGTAACGTAACATTTTTAGAATCAGTCACTTTTAAAGAAAAATATCCCAGAAATTTTTTCGAAAAAGAAGGTTTACCTAAAATAGAATTAATTAATTGGAACAATATTGAAGATGATACCCAAGTAAATTTATCAGATGGAATACCAGAAAAATTTTTAAGAGAAACAGAATCTGAAACAATTTTAAAGGCAAATAAAAATAAAAATAAAGTTCATAAAAAATGCAATAAAAGAAATAAAAATTTAAAATTTAGTAACTACTCCCCCAGTGAATCATCCATTGAAAATACCAATTCAGATGGAGAAGTTGAAACTGAAGTTTCAGAGAAAACAAAAATAGCCACTGAAAGAGAGAATCAATATTTTGCAATGATGTGTGAAATAAATAAAGTGCCAAAAACATTTAAAGACGTACTTAAGAGTGAAGAAAAGGATAAATGGATTGAAGCAATTGATTGTGAAATAATGTCATTAATAGAAAGTAAGACATGGAAATATGTAAAGAAACCAGAAAATAAAAAGATAATGGAATCAAGGTGGATATTTGTAAAGAAGTTAGAACCAGGAGGTGTATACAGGTATAAAGCCAGATTAGTAGCGAAAGGATTTCAGGATCATAATATTTATGATCTATCAGAATTGTATGCACCAACTACAGGTTTGTCACAGATACGTATGTTTTTAAGTACTGTCAATAATTTAGGATGGAAAGTAATTCAATTAGATGTTATAGTAGCGTTTCTTAATAGTAAATTAGATAGAAAAATATATTTGAAGATTCCAGAGGGAGTCGATGTATCTGAGAAATTTAGACAAAGTAATGTATGCGAACTAAAGAAAGCACTTTATGGTTTAAAAGTAAGTCCTAAAAGATGGTATCTGAAATTCAAACAGACAATGAAAGAAATGAATTTTACACTGTATGAAGGAGAAGTGTGCATATTCTATTGGTGTAAAGGAGGAAAAATGGTAACTTTAGTACAGTACGTTGATGATATAAAATTTCAGGAAATAATGACGAGAAAATGTTTGATACACAAGTTGAACTTAGTAAAACGTTTAGGATGAAAGTATTGGGAGAACCTAGAAAATATCTTGGTATAGACATAGAAAGAAACTTTAAAGATAAAACAATGACACTATCCCAAACTAATTTTATCGAGTCACTATTAAAGAAATTTAAAATAGACCATACTAAAGGTAGCGATACCCCTATGATGACAAATCAGGCAATTAAAAAGACATCTACGGATATAAAATTAGAATCAAAATTAGATTTAACTAAAAAGATACCTTATAGAGAAGCTGTAGGAGCTTTATTATATTTAGCTTTAAGTACGAGACCAGACATAACTTTTGCAGTAAATGTATTGACTAGAAAATGTCACAATTTTAATATTCTAGATTGGCAAAAAGTAGAAAAAGTTTTGAAATATTTAGCTAGAACTAAAGATCATAAATTAGTATATAGAGGTGTGAGAATGATAGCAAATTATATTATACGTTAGCTTATTATTCTCACATATCATATGTTGTGGTAACCCTGTTTTTAGTCTTATTTGTAATCTGTGATTTTATGTTTGAAACTCAACTGTGATACTATATTTTGTGTGCCTCTTGTCGCTCATCAAACGTTGATGAATTAACATCTTCACCATCTTGTGTGAAAATAAAAGTTCGTGAAAGTGAATATTTGGTGTATTATTTATGTGTTTGTAATATGTGTGTTTGATCTTCTTTCGATGTCATCGTTCAGTTAAAGTCTTTCGTCGTCATATTTGTCTGGCTGGACCAGTTGATAATTCCTATTTCTTCACAGGTTATGGGCCCAGTTACCTGGATGTCAACGTGGTCGCCATTGTTATAATTCGTCAATGTTGTGCTGTCGAATCCTGATCGCTTCTCCCAAGTAGTAACCATGTCTGCTAATTTATTTTTCGTCTTTTAATATGTTCGCTTCTTGCTGTTCCTGTGATCTCGTTCGAGTTGATTCGTTGGATGGCGTATCTGATAGTTGCTGAAATTGCTGTTTGCGGTGCAACTGATCGTTGTTACCTGTTTTTGAGATGGAAGTTAGGAAGCTGAATAATATTGAACCGTTTAATGGGCAAAATGGCAGAACCTGAAAGTTCCGGATGGAGCTGTTGTTGGCGAAGGAATGTTTGGGTAATATAATAACTGATTCTTTACCAACTGTTCGTAATAGGGGAGATACTTGGTCGAAGGAAAATGCGAAGGCGATGTTCTTGATTGCAAATAATGTGACTGACAAATACCTGGAGATTATACAAACATACACAACGGCGAAAGAGATGTTTCATGTGCTGACTAATTTAATTGACAATGGAAATGACCAGACGCTGATGGACTTACGAGGAGAATTGTATGCTAAACGGTATGTTTTTGGTGCTGATTTGCAGAAGTATCTTCTTGATTTTCGTGCTCGATGTCGTCGTTTGACCAAACTGGGAGATCTGACAACTGTGAAGCAGTTTATCCTGGTGTTACTGAGATCGCTGCCCGCCGAATTTCGTCCGATCAAAGTTGTTCTGGAAGATGCAGAAGTCGTCACCTGGGATCGAGTGTTCATGAGGCTGAACAGTTTCCAGTGTGAACTATCTTCGGATAGCAAGTCGACTGTTAGAGGTAATTCTCTGAATCCTGTGTCACTAAAACCTTCATCAGTACCTGTTGCTGGTGAAGAGAATCTGTTCTTTGGTAACCATAACAATGTTGGTCGTAATTCTGGTAATTTTAATAATCGTTTCAATCGTGGCCAGTCGCAAAATCGAAACAATAATCGTGGTTTTAATCGAGGAAGAGTTCACAATAATAATAATTTTCACAATTCGTCTTCTGATGTTGAAGGTCGAAATTTTAGTAATAATAATCACAATTTAGGTTCACAGAATAATAATTTTAGTAATAATGGTCGTAATTGTAGTAATGATAATGGTCAGTCTAAGATCAAATGTCATTTCTGCAACAAAATTGGGCATATAGCTCGTAATTGTTTTGTTAAGAATAGGAATAACAATAATCAAGAAAATCACAATCACAATCACAATCACAATAACAATAATTTTAGTAGATCCGATGATCGCAATGGTAATTCTAATAGGAATTCTGCACAAATGTGTAACGATAATAATAATGTTAATGACGGATGCTCTGAATTGGGCTTTAGTTTCACAGTTAATAATAATAATAATAGTAAAGTTGATGATTTTGAGATTATTAAAGATGATAATTTAATCCCTCGAACCACATTTGTTGTCGATAGTGGATTCACAATTCATATTATAAATGATATTAACCTGTTCAGTGAGTACATCGAATTAATTCACCCTCATAATATTTGTGTTGCGAAAAAGGGAGTCTCGCTTTCCGTCATGTCTGTGGGTACGGTGAAATTGAAATTATTAAATGGAATTATAATCGAACTAAAGAATGTAAGGTATGCTCGGGAGCTGCCACAAAATCTGCTTTCTGTGAAACGAATGAGCAAGTCGGGTTTTGATGCTCTGTTTAGAGAGGAATCAGTTGAGGTCATCCAACGCTGCAGTGGGAAAATTGTAACCACTGGGGTTAGCGTGGACTCAGATTTGTACACGATTGATTTTTTTTAAATGTCAAGTCAATCGTGCAATCTGACGTTGGAGGATGAATCGAGCCCACTGACTGTGTGGCATAGGCGCCTTGCTCATTTGAACGTTAATGATGTTAAGTTGTTGTCAAACAGAGGTTTAATACTGAATGTTGACTCCAACCGCAGATTGTTGTGCAAACCCTGTGTTATGGGGAAACAGAGACAAAAACTGTTCCTGAGGCATGAAAGAAAAACTAAAAAGCCTCTGGAATTGGTTTATACTGATCTCTGTGGTCCGATAAATCCTCCTTCATATAAAAGAGTGAAGTATTTTATGACGTTTATAGATGATTATTCCAATTTTTGTTGTGTGTACCTACTGACGAGTAAAACGGAAGCGTTCACAAAATTTAGGGAATATCATGAAATGGTTTCAAATAAATTTGGATATAATGTAATAAAACTCCGCTGTGATCGTGGCACAGAATACACAAATACAACCTTCCAGTCATATTGTGCTGAGAAGGGAATAATTTTTGAACCTACAGTTGGTGGCTGTCCCCAGCAGAATGGGAAGGCTGAGAGGATGAACAGGACACTTTGTGAGAGGGCGAGAACAATGTTATTTGAGAGTTGTCTTGACAAGATCTATTGGTCAGAAGCCATATTGTGCTCTGTCTATATAGTGAATAGATGCCTCACAAATAAGGATTTTGTTCCCTTTGAGAGGTGGTTTGATGAAAAATATGACTACACAAAATTAAAGACGTTTGGATGCGACGCATATATGTTGTCATTCAAACATGATTCCAATAAATTTAAAAACAAAAGTGAGAAATTAGTTATGGTAGGGTATTCACCCTGTGGATATAGATTATTAGACACAAATACAAAAGAAATACGTTTGTCACGAGATGTTGAGTTCTTCAAAAATAAAATAGGAAATAATAGTAATAAGTACACAAAAGATGATAATATTTTTAATGAAATTACAGAGTCTAATTTGGAGAATATAGAAGTAGACGGGGATCTAAATTTGGATTGTTTACCACAGGAGGCGACTGATCGTGATGGCATTGCAAATTGTATATATGTTGCTGAGGATGGCGTCCCTTTGACGTTTGAGGAGGCGATAGCTGCACCTGACAGTATGATGTGGAAAGAAGCTATTTCAGATGAAATTAAAGCTCTGGATTCCAATCAGACTTGGCAGGTGACCAAACGTCCAAAGGGCGCCCCCACCATCACATGTCGCTGGATATTTAATAAAAAATATGATAATAATAATAAAGTCCTGTATAAGGCCAGACTTGTTGCCAGAGGGTGTCAGCAGAAGAAAGGATATAACTTTGATGAAGTTTATGCGCCGGTGGTGAAACTTTCGACTGTTAGGACACTGTTGGCAGTTAGTAATAGATTAAAATTTTATATTGAACAGATAGACATATGTAGTGCCTTTCTGAATGGTATTCTGTCGGAAGATGTATATCTTGAGATACCAGAAGGTATAGAAATACAGATAAATAAACACAATAATGTATTAAAATTAAATAGGTCGATTTATGGTCTGAAGCAGTCGCCTAAGGTATGGAACAGATTGTTCAATGAATTCCTTGTCTTTCTTGATTTCGAGCAAAGTAAGGCTGATGACTGCTTGTATATTTTCACAAATAAAAATAATGACTCTATAGTATATTTACTCACATATGTCGATGACGTTATAATAAGTTCGAATAATCAAACACTAATCACATATTTTAAAAGGGAAATTAATAAAAGATTTAAATGTAAAGACCTGGGAAAAATTAATAAGTACCTAGGATTAAACATTAATCACAATCGTGACGAAAGCATCTTGGAAATTGAGCAGAGAGGTCTCATTGAGACTGTTGCGAAGCATTTTGGTGTTGAAAATTGTGCACCTACCTACACACCTATTGACCCCAAACTCCAATTGGACAGGGATCTCAATGCGTGTGATAGTATGTTGAATAATGGCTACCAGCAGCTCTTGGGATATCTAATATACCTAATGCAAGGGTCACGACTGATATTTGCTTTGCAATATCGTATTTTAGCCAATTTTCTAGTCATGCTACTGATGAACATTTTAGGTATTTACTACGGGTTCTTAAATATTTAGTAAACACAAAAGACAAGAAACTAACATTTACAAACGAACATGATAATAATAACAATATTATAGAAACATATTCTGATGCTGATTGGGGTAATTGTGTGGCTACAAGACGGTCAATCTCTGGATATTGTGTCTTTGTCTATGGCTCGCTGGTGTCCTGGTCCAGCAAAAAGCAGCCAACTGTAGCGTTGTCTAGCACTGAGAGTGAGCTTATCGCCATATGCGATGCCACTACTGAATCCATTTGGTTTAGATATTTGTTAACTGATTTTTGCATTCAAGTTAAAGACAAGGCCACAATTTATGAGGATAATCAGAGTTGCTTGGTGCTCCTGCATTCAGGTAAATGGAATACTCGCAGGTCTAAGCACGTAGATGTAAAGTACCATTTTGTATGCGATCATGTAGATGTAGACTTCAAATATTTATACGTACCAACTTCACGACAGTTGGGTGACGTTTTCACAAAGGGCTGCCCGAGGCCTAAATTTGTTATGTTTTGTGAGATGTTAAAATTGTTGTAACTTTTTGTATACGTTTACCATATATGTTAATATTTTTTTCACGTTGTAATTTTTGTTGTTGTTGACTTTTGTAATTTTTGTGTAATGACCAATTTATAGTTTTATGTCGTTAATTTAGTAATTTGTTTTATATTGTTATTTCGTATAATTATAATTTGAGGAGGCGTGTGAGAATGATAGCAAATTATATTATACGTTAGCTTATTATTCTCACATATCATATGTTGTGGTAACACTGTTTTTAGTCTTATTTGTAATCTGTGATTTTATGTTTGAAACCCAACTGTGATACTATATTTTGTGTGCCTCTTGTCGCTCATCAAACGTTGATGAATTAACATCTTCACCATCTTGTGTGAAAATAAAAGTTCGTGAAAGTGAATATTTGGTGTATTATTTATGTGTTTGTAATATGTGTGTTTGATCTTCTTTCGATGTCATCGTTCAGTTAAAGTCTTTCGTCGTCATTCGTCTGGCTGGACCAGTTGATAATTCCTATTTCTTCACAAGAGGAAATGACAATGAACTAGTAAGCTATTGTGATGCATCATTAGGAATAAATGATCCTGATGGTATTTCAACAACGGGTTATGTAATATTCTTATTTGGTGATGCTGTTGCCTGGAGAACAAATAAACAGAAAATAGTGGCAATGTCATCTATGGAAGCGGAATAGATAGCATTAAGTAGCACTACTAAAGAATTAGTTCATATGAAACATTTATTTCGATTAATAACAAAACGGGAAATAACGCCAATAATTTTCGAAGATAATTAAGCAGCCATTAAAGCAGCCAAATCAGATGCTTCTAAAGCATTAAGACATTTAGTGAAACTAAAGTATCATTATGTGATAACAGCATGTCAAGAAAATGAAATAGAAATAATTTGGGTACCGACAAAAGAACAAATTGGAGATTTATTTACTAAGGCACTACCTAAACCTTTGTTTCAGAAATTTAGAAAAGAAATACTTAATTACGAAGAAATAAATAAAGTCGATGAAAATTAATGAAATTGTATTTGTTACAGCATTGTCACGAAAATCCGAATGAAACGAACTGAGACATTGACAAAGAGAAAAGTCAAATACCCTGTAAATATTTTATTACTAAGAAACGAAAGTTACTGATTTTGATATACTATTCTTTTTGGATATTTAGAATTTAAGTTTATTATTCAAAGTCAATTATGTTTGTGATTTATATGTTAGTGAATTTGTGATATTCAAAAGTCATAT